>JAAWVA010000423.1:0-22389 GCA_015227895.2 Colaptes auratus | reverse complement strand
GTCACCTTGGAGCCTTCTCTTCTCCAGACTGAACAGCCCCAACTCCTTCAGTCTGTCCTCACAGTAGAGGTGCTCCAGCCCTCTGCCTCCTCCTCGTGGCCCTTCTCTGGACACCTTCCAGCCCCTCCAGATCCCTCTTGCAGTATGGGCTCCAGAACTGGAGGCAGTACTCCAGGTGGGGCTCAGCAGGGCTGAGCAGAGGGGGAGAATCCCCTCCCTTGCCCTGCTGGCCACACTTCTCCTATGCAGCCCCGGATCTGATTGGCTTTCCGGGCTGCAAGTGCAACATTGAGAGCTCCTGGTGGCTTCTCCTCCCCCAGCACCCCCAAGTCTCTCTCCCTCTGGGCTGCTCTCCTCCATCCAGTCCCTGCCCACCTGGATTTGTGCCTGGATTGCCTCGACCCAGCTGCAGGACCCTGGCCCTTGGTTCTTGTTGAAGCTCATGAGTTGGCCTGTGCCCACCTCTCCAGCTGTCCAGGTCCCTCTGGATGGATCCCTTCCCTCCCGTCTGTCTGCTGCACCACACAGTTGGTGTCAGCAGCAACCTTGCTGAGGTGCACTCAGTTCCACTGTCCATGGCACCCACAAAGATGTTGAACAGACAGTTCCCAGGACTGATCCCTGAGGGACTCTGCTTGTCCCTGGCCTCCCCTGGGACATGGACCCACTGACAGCCACTCTTTGGGTGCAGCCATCAAGCCAGTTCTGTATCCATCCAGTGGTCCATCCATCAAACCCCTGTGTCACCAGCCTGGAGACCAGGATTTGGTGTGGGACAGTGTCGAAGCTTTGCTCAGCTCCAGGGAAACGACATCAGTTGCTGGCCCCTCATCTATTAATGCTGTCACCGTGTTCATAGAAGGCCACCAGGTTTGCCAGGCAGGATTTGCCCTTGCCAAAGCCATGCTGACTGCTCCCAACCACCTCTTCACTACTCTTCTGAGTCAGTAGCGCCTCCAGGAGGATCTGCTCCATGATCTTTCCGGGCAGTTATATAGTTAGGACCATATTACAGCACCACACCTAAACATGAGCCAACAGTGTGCCCAGGTGGCCAAGAAGGCCATGCATCCTGGCCTGTATTGGGATAGTGTGGCCACAGAGCAGGGAGGTCATTCTGCCCTGTACTCTGCATTGGTTAGGGCCACCCTTGAGTCCTGTGTCCAGTTCTGGGCCCCTCAGTTTAAGAAGGACATCGAGACACTTGAACGTGTCCAGAAAATGGCAACAAGGCTGGGAGAGGGCTTGAGCACAGCCCTGCGAGGAGAGGCTGAGGGGCTGGGGTTGCTTAGCCTGGAGAAGAGAAGGATCAGAGGTGACCTCATTGCCCTCTACAACTACCTTAAAGGTGGTTGTAGCAGGAGGGGTTGGTCTCTTCCCTCCCAGGCAAACCAGCACCGTAACAAGGGGACCACAGTCTCAAGCTGTGCCAGGGGAGGTTTAGACTCGAGGTGAGGAGGAAGTTGATGATCCTTGGGGTCTCTTCCAACCTTGGTTATACTGTGATACTGTGATACTGTGGTCCAGTGGAGCTTACCAAGACATTCCTGCCCAGCAGGAAGGGAGCTCAAGATGGAAGGCCCACAGCTCACATTTCCCTTCCCTGAGCCTTGCCAGCCACTCACCACTTGGAAAGCTCTTAAATATCTCCAACACCAAGCATATGCTACAACATATTTCTCTCTGACAAAAATAGACATTTTTGCACCCAAGTGATTGCAGAAACCAGGGGGAGATGGGCAGGGTGGTAGAAGTCAAAGCCAGGCTGCTGCTCTCTGGGGTTTTGGTGGGATTTGGGGTGGATTTTTTTTCCCTTAATTATTTTTTCTTCCACTTTATTAACTTTGGTTTGCTTTCAGTGTCCACTAACCACTTCAAGCATCATTTTCACCTCATTCTTTCCACAGAGAACATTAGGGGGTTGGAAGGGGTCCCAAAAGCTCATCTAGTCACAGAATCACAGAATCAACCAGGTTGGAATAGACCTCAGAGATCATCAAGTCCAACCTATTACCTAATACCTAACCCTCCTGACAACTAAGCCATGGCTCCAATGCTCATCCAAGCGCCTTTTTGAACACCTCCAGGGATGGGGACTCCCACCACCCCCTGGCAGCACATTCCAGGCCAATCTCTCTTGCTGGAAGAACTTCTTCTAACATCCAGCCTGAACCTCTCCTGGCACAGCTTGAGGCTGTGTCCTCTTGTTCTGGTGCTGCCTGCCTGGGAGAAGAGACCAACCCCCTCCTGCCTACAACCTCCCTTCAGGGAGTTGTAGACAGCAATGAGGTCTCCCCTGAGCCTCCTCTTCTGCAGGCTAAGCAACCCCAGCTCCCTCAGCCTCTCCTCACAGGGCTGTGCTCCAGACCCCTCCCCAGCTTCGTTGCCCTTCTCTGGACACCTTCCAGCAACTCAACATCTTTCCTAACCTGAGGGGCCCAGAACTGGACACAGGACTCAAGGTGTGGACTAAGCAGTGCTGAGCACAGGACAGAAATACTTCCCTGCTCCTGCTGGCCACACTGTTCCTGATCCAGGCCAGGATGCCACTGGCATTCTTGGCCACCTGGGCACACTGGAGGCTCATCTTCAGCCTGCTATCAACCAGCACCCCCAGGTCCCTCTCTGTTTGGCAGCTCTCAGCCACTCTGACCCCAGCCTGTAGCTCTGCATGGGGTTGCTGTGGCCAAAGTGCAGCACCCAGCACTTGGACTTGTTGAATGCCATCCTGTTGCACTCTGCCCATCTGTCCAGCCTGTGAAGGTCCCCCTGCAACCACCTTGCCATGGCAGGATCACCTAGAGTAGATCACACAGGAAAATGTCCAGACCAATACCAATACTGTGTGCAAAAAAAGCAGACAGTGAGGCAAGTGATGGGAGCAGAGCATGAAAAAACATCAGCTAAGTTTTCACAGGATCAGAGAATTTGGGTTGGAAAAGACCTTAAAGGTCATCAAGTCTAACTAGTATCCAGCCCTGCCAGATCACCACGATACCATGTCCCTCAGCACCACATCTCCATGGCTCTGTACCTCCTCCAGGGATGGGGACTCCACCATTGCACTGGGCAGCCTGGGCCATGGCTGGACAAAGCTTTTGGGAAAGAAATTGTTCCTCATGTCCACCATAAACCTTCCCTGGGGCAACTGGAGGTCGTTTGCTCTTGTTCTGTCACTTGTTCCTCGGTAGAAGGGGCCAACAACAACCTGGCTCCCACCTCTATTCAGGGAGCTGTAGAGAGCCAGAAGGTCTCCCCTCAGCCTCTTTTTCTCCAGGCTGAACAACCCCAGCTCCCCCAGCTGCTCCTCAGAGGCCTTGAGACTGGAGTTCCAGCAGGGAGGTTCCAATGCAGATGGGCAGGAGAGGAGACTTCCCTCTGCAGCGCTCCAAAAGCATCTTGGGTGCAGCTGCTAAACTTTGGTTATTTCTCCTGAAAATGAGATTTCCCTCCTCCCCCCCTTCCCCCCCAATCCTATATAGCAATGCCAAGCCAATTCCCATACTGGCAAAGGTTTCCTGTGACTTTGAATTATTAAACCCAGCCCACGGTTGCAGATGCTCTGTGTGCTCAGAAAGCACCCAGCAAACTTCACTGGAAGCTTGAAAAGCAAGACCAGTAGGGGAAAGATCAAAAGGTTTAGCACCTACTTTTCATTTCTGGTTAGTGGAATCATAAAGTCAGAGAATCACAGAATGGCCCAGGCCAGAAGGGACCTCCAAAGGTCATCCAGTCCATCCTCCTGGAGGGAAGGGATCCATCCAGAGGGACCTGGACAGGCTGGAGAGGTGGGCACAAGCCAACCTCAGCAGCTTCAACAAGACCAAGGGCAGGGTCCTGCAGCTGGTGGAGGCAATCCAGGCACAAATCCAGGCTGGCAGGGACTGGCTGGGGAGCAGCCCTGAGGAAGAGACTTGGGGGCTGGGGGAGGAGAAGCTCACAGAGCTCTCAGTGTGCACTTGCAGCCCGGAAAGCCAATCAGAGCCTGGGCTGCAGCAGGAGAAGTGTGGCCAGCAGGGCAAGGGAGGGGATTCTCCCCCTCTGCTCAGCCCTGGTGAGACCCCACCTGGAGTACTGCCTCCAGTTCTGGAGCCCCTATTACAAGGGATCTGGAGGTGCTGGAAGGTGTCCAGAGAAGGGCCACGAGGAGGAGCAGAGGGCTGGAGCTGCTCTGCTGTGAGGACAGACTGAAGGAGTTTGGGGCTGTTCAGTCTGGAGAAGAGAAGGCTCTGAGGTGACCTCATTGTGGCCTTCCAGTATCTGAAGGGGGCCTACAAGAAGGCTGGGGAGGGACTTTTCAGGCTATCAGGGAGTGATAGGAGTAGGGGGAATGGAATGAAGCTGGAGGTGGGGAGATTCAGGCTGGAGGTGAGGAGGAAGTTCTTCCCCATGAGAGTGGTGAAGCCCTGGAATGGGTTATCCAGGGAGGTGGTTGAGGCCCCATCCCTGGAGGTGTTTAAGCCCAGGCTGGATGAGGCTGTGGCCAGCCTGATCTAGTGTGGGGTGTCCCTGCCCATGGCAGGGGGTTGGAACTGGATGATCCTTGTGGTCCCTTCCAACCCTGACTGATACTATGATAGAATCACCTCTCTGGATCTGCACCTTTAGATGCAGCCCAGGATGTGATTCGCCTTCTGGGCTGCAAGCCCACGCTTCCTGCTCATGTCCAGCTTCTCCTCCATCAGAACCCCCAAGTCCTTTTCCCCAGGTCACAGTTCCCCCCCTTTTCCCCACCCTTAGCTATAACCCACTTCAGAAAGCAATGGTACAACAGCTGCTGGGATTTTTGCAGGGCTCTGTTCATCTGGATGAGCATGGCATCATCCCACAGCACCCTGATGGGCGCTGTCACCATGAGGCACGAGCCAGAAAATGCCAAACCCAAGCAGCTCAATGTGCTTTTGGTTTTCATTATCTGTTTGTTAAGCCACACCTACATGTCATTGTTGGAAATCCTGAACTTCCACAGAGTTCAACCATCCAGCTGGGATTCATCCCTCTCAAAGCAGGGTGCACACCCTCCTGCCAGCTGCCAGTGCCCCGTGGGCTCCGAGTTGGTCCATTCTGGACCTCTCCCTGCCGCCAACACAGCAGGACTGGGCCCTGCAGCCATGCTCCTGCCGAGCATCCTCACTGCCAGCTCTCCCAGCTGCTGGCCTGCTGGGCTGGCACTGGTGTGGAGCTGGGCATGATGTATGCTGAGTGGGGGACTGGCCAAATTGAAGTGGCAGAGATGTCACCATCCATCTATAGCATCCTCTGCTCACCACAGCAGCCCCAGCACTGAGAACTCCAAAAATAACCAGGCTGATGCTGCACACAGTTACCACTCAATTAGACCTGGAGATTCCAGCCCAGGCTACCAGTAAACAACCTCAGGGAAACATCTTAGACCAGAAGACTTCTCTGCAGCTCCACACTCAGGCTGATTAGGTGGTGGAGTTACCATCCCTGGGGGTGTTAGAGAAACCTGTGGCCATGGCACTTTGGGACAGGGTTCAATGGCCATGGTGGTGTTGGGTTGATGGTTGTGCTCCATGATCTTAGAGGGCTTTTCCAACCCAAACAATTCTCTGATTCTAAGATTTTCAGGCCCCCATGTGGAAAAGTGATAAAGGATGAAGAGGATGGCTAGGAGAGAGGAGTTTGCAGTGGTCCAAACAGCAGTGTTGGTGCTCAGAACACTCACCAGGAACAGAAGCTTCTCCAAGAGCAGGAAAGCAAAGTAAGTGCCAGCCCTGATGGTGGTGACCCTGACTGCATAACCAGGGAAGGTAGGAGTCCAGCCCAGAAACTTAGATCATGTCATTAATGCTGGGCTGGTTAACCAGTGCCTGGCAGAGAGTCTGGGGAACTAATGAAGAGAGTCCAGAGGAGAGGGGCCAGGAGCATCTCTGTGAGGAGGAAAGGCTGAGAGCCCTGGGGCTGTGGAGCCTGGAGAAGAGCAGCCCCAGAGGGGAGCTGAGCAATGCTCAGCAAGAGATAAAGGAGCTGTGGGGGGAAAGAGGATCAGGCAGACTACTTTTGGTGGTGCACAGTGACAGGACAAGGGACAATGGGCACAAACTGGAAGCCAGGAGGTTCCATCTGAAGATGAGGAGAAAATGGTTTAGTGTGAGGGTGCTGGAGGCCTGGAGCAGGCTGCCCAGAGAGGTTGTGGAGTCTCCTCCTCTGGAGAGCTTCCAACCCCAGCTGGGCATTGTGCTGCTGGGCAAGCTGCTGGGGGTGCCCCTGGTGTAGCAGGGGGCCTGGACTGTACCATCTCCAGAAGTCCCTTCCAACCCCCACAGTTCTATGACTCCAATTGCTTGAGTTGAGCTTACTGAGATAATTTTAACACTGAAAAAAGAATTTCTGCTATTTCACAACTTTACTGAGACTCAAACCATCCACAAATTGTAAGTGGGTGAAATTCGGGAGGAGGCTGATCCCCAACTCCAAGTAGCAGCTGGTAGCTGAAGGGGTTTTGGTATTGCTGTTGAATTGGAGAAGGAAATGCCTGCATTAGTCTCCCTGCTAATTAATGCATGAGTTGATCAGCCCTAGCTAGACCAGGACAACATGTTTTTGGGGTTGCCCAGGTTATTTGTGCATCGCAGATTACCATCACTGAGTCTTTATAATTATCTGAGCCCAATTCCTTCTGCTTGTCCTAATTGCTGCTGCCAAGGTGCTGGAGAACAGTCCAGTTCTGGGCTCCTCAGTTTAAGAAGGACATTGAGATGCTGGAAGGTGGCCAGAGAAGGGCAACAAAGCTGGGGAGGGGTTTGGAGCACAGCCCTGTGAGGAGAGGCTGAGGGAGCTGGGGGTGGTTTAGCTTGGAGAAGAGGAGACTCAGGGGAGACCTTCTTGCTGTCTCCAACTCCCTGAAGGGAGGTTGTAGCCAAGTGGGGGTTGGTCACTTCTCCCAGGCAAGCAGCACCAGAACAAGAGGACACAGTCTCAAGCTGTGCCAGGGGAAGTTTAGGCTGGAGGTTAGGAAGAAGTTCTTCCCAGCAATAGAGAGTGGCCATTGGGATGTGCTGCCCAGGGAGGTGGTGGAGTCCCCATCCCTGGAGGTGTTCAAAAGGGGATTGGATGTGGCACTTGGAGCCATGGTTTAGTTGTCAGGAGGTGTTAGGTATTAGGTGAGAGGTTGGACTGGATGATCTGTGAGGTCTTTTCCAGCCTGGTTGCTTCTATGACTCGAGCAAGGCTAACCTCATCACAGCGCTGCTGCGGCAGAGGACACCACGTTCTTTCCTCTGACCATGCTCAAGGGCTGCTGGTTACATTTGGCCAGGGAAACTTTCACTCAGGATTTCAACCATTTATGCTTCAAGCTCCAATGAACCTTTCCTCTGATGCTCTGAGATCCCACCACAGCACTTATTACAATCCCCCAACTGCTTCTGGCAGGACCTGCTGCTGGGGTGGAAAATTTATCATCCTGATTCAGGTCAAATTCCTTTTTGATTCTAAATTTCTTCTATGAATAGTTAATCTCCACCTCCTCCCTTGCCTTCCTCCCTTCCCTTATAAAGGATTTAAATACAGGGGTTTTCCTGATCCTGTGCCTCAAGACCCAGTCTCTTTGGTCACTGCTACCTTCATCAGTCATTACTTATTAATGAATTGCTGGCTCAGTCTCTGTACTGCTGCTTGCTTGAATATTCAGCTTCACTTTCAGCACAGCTTCCCTGCTCTGATCAACTTGCATGGGAGAGGCTCAAATGAAGTCTAGTGGAGATTTCTTTTTACCGACTAGTGGAGCCCCTCTGTTCTTCAGTGTGGCCTTGGGGCACCTCTCTCATGTAGGGCAGCCCTTTCTACTACAGCTCTCTGGGGTTTTTATTGCAGCCTGGAGAATGGAAACACCAGTATTGCTTAATCCCAGCATGGTGGGGGTGGGAAGGGACCTCTGCAGATCATCCAGTCCAACCCCCTTGCTAAAGCAGGGGCACCCACAGCAGCTTGCCCAGCAGCACAATGGCCAGGTGGGGTTGGAAGCTCTCCAGAGAAGGAGACTCCACAACCTCTCTGGGCAGCCTGCTCCAGGCCTCCAGCACCCTCACAACAAACAAAAAAATACCCTTCTCATGTTTAGATGGAACTTCTGAATTAGAATTAGAACTAGAATTAGAATTAGAACTAGAATTAGAACTAGAACTAGAACTAGAACTAGACTTAGACTTAGACTTAGACTTAGACTTAGACTTAGACTTAGAATTAGAATTAGAATTAGAATTAGAATTAGAATTAACCAGGTTGGAAAAGACCTTTGATGTCATCGAGGCCAACCTATCACCCAACACCATCTCAGCAACTCAACCCCTCCCCAGGCAGCACATTCCAATGGCCAATCTCTCTTGCTGGGAAGAACTTCTTCCTAACATTCAGCATAAACCTCCCCTGGTGCAGCTTGAGACTGTGTCCTCTTGTTCTGGTGCTGCTTGCCTGGCAGAAGAGACCAACCCCCACCTGGCTACAACCTCCCTTCAGGGAGTTGGATACAGCAAGAAGGTCTCCCCTGAGCCTCCTCTTCTCCAGGCTAAGCAACCCCAGCTCCCTCAGCCTCTCCTCCCAGGGCTGTGCTCCAGACCCCTCCCCAGCTTTGTTGCCCTTCTCTGGACACCTTCCAGCAACTCAACCTCCTTCCTAAACTGAGGGGCCCAGAACTGGACACAGGACTCAAGGTGTGGCCTAACCAGTGCTGAGTCCAGGGGCAGAATGACCTCCCTGCTCCTGCTGGCCACACTGTTCCTGCTGCAGGCCAGGATGCCATTGGCCTTCTTGGCTGCCTGGGCACACTGCTGGCTCATGTTCAGCCTACTCTCAACCAGTACCCCCAGGTCCCTCTCTGCCTGGCAGCTCTCCAGCTACTCTGACCCCAGCCTGTAGCACTGCATGGGGTTGTTGTGACCAAAGTGCAGCACCTGGCACTTGGACTGGCCGCTCTCCAGCCACTTGGTCAAGTCTGTGCCCATTGGCTCTTGTCCTGTCACTGACCACCACTGCCAGAAATAAAAGGTCCCATCCTGCTGACACTCAATGTGTAAGTATTGATCCACACTGATAAGATCCCCCCATAGGCTTCTCTTCTCCAAACTAGAAGAACCCAATTCTCTCAGTCTTACCCCATGAAAGGGTTGTTTCTGTCCCCTGGGAACATATACCCATATCTTGGGAAGGGAAAACATATTAAGAGAAGCTAAAAAAATATGCAGGAAAGAGGAAAACTATCCAGGGAAGGAGAAAAACCTATCCAGGGAAGGGAAAAACTATCCAGGGAAGGGAAAAAAATTATCCAGGGAAGGGAAAAAAACTATCCAGGGAAGGGAAAAAACCATCCAGGGAAAGGGAAAAACTATCCAGGGAAGGCAAAAAAATATCCTGGGAAGGGAAAAACTATCCAGGGAAAGGGAAAAAATATCCAGGGAAGGGAAAAAAATATCCTGGGAAGGGAAAAACTATCCAGGGAAAGGGAAAAAATATCCAGGGAAGGGAAAAACTATCCAGGGAAGGAGAAAAACCTATACAGGGGATGGAAAACTACTCAGAAAAAGGGAAAAAATATCCAGGGAAGGGAAAAAAATATCCAGGGAAGGGAAAAAAATATCCTGGGAAGGGAAAAACTATCCAGGGAAAGGGAAAAAACATCCAGGGAAGGGAAAAACCTATCCAGGGAAGGAGAAAAACCTATCCAGGGGATGGAAAAGTACTCAGGAAAAGGGAAAAACTATCTAGGGAAAGGAAAAAAACATCCAGGGAAGGAAAAACTATCCAGGGAAGGAGAAAAAACCTATCCAGGGATGGAAAAGTACTCAGGAAAAGGGAAAACTATCTAGGAAAGGAAAAAAAACATCCAGGGAAGGGAAAAACTATCCAGGGAAGGAGAAAAACCTATCCAGGGGATGGAAAACTACTCAGGAAAAGGGAAAAACTATCTAGGGAAAGGAAAAAAACATCCAGGGAAGGGAAAAACTATCCAGGGAAGGAGAAAAACCTATCCAGGGGATGGAAAACTACTCAGGAAAAGGGAAAAACTATCCAGGGAAGGGAAAAACTATCCAGGGAAAGGGAAAAACTATCTAGGGAAGGAGAAAACCCTATCCTGGGCAAGGAAAAACCTATCCAGGAGAGGGAAAAACTATCCAGGGGAGACAAAATATTGAAGGAAGGAAAAAAAGTGTCAAAGGAAGGGAGAAACTATCCAGGGAAGGAATAAAAAGCTATCCAGGGAAGGGAAAACATATTAAGAGAAGATAGAAAAAAATATGCAGGGAAGAGGAAAATTATCCAGGAAAAGGGGGGGAAAAATCCAGGGAAGGGGAAAAAAACTATCCAGGGAATGAAAAAAAATAATCAAGGGAAGGGAAAAACTATCCAGGGAAGGAGGAAAAAAGCTATCCAGGGAAGGGAAAACATATTGAGGGAGGGGAAAAAAAGCCAAGGGAAGAACAAAACTATCCAGGGAAGGGGAAAGCTATCCAGGGAAGGGGAAAACTATCCAGGGAAGGGAAAAACTGTCAAGGGAAGGGGAAAACTATCCAGGGAAGGGAAAAACTGTCAAGGGAAGGGGAAAACTATCCAGGGAATGGAAAAGCTATCCAGGGAAGGGGAAAACTATACAGGGAAGGGAAAAGCTATCCAGGGAAGGGGAAAACTATCCAGGGAAGGGAAAAACTATCAAGGGAAGGGAAAAGCTATCCAGGGAAGAGGAAAGCTATCCAGGGAAGGGGAAAACTATCCAGGGAAGGGGAAAGCTATCCAAGCAAGGGGAACACTATCATGGGAAGGGGAATACTATCCAGTGAAGGGAAAAAAGACATAGAGGGACAGAAAAAAATGTCAAGGGAAGAGAAAAACTCTCCAGGGAAGGGGAAAACTATTCAGGGAAGGGAAAACATATTGAGGGAAGGAAAAAAAATATCAAGGGAAGGGAAAAACTCTCCAGGGAAGGGAAAAACTATTCAGGGAAGGGAAATCATATTGAGGGAAGGAAAAAAATATCAAGGGAAGGGAAAAACTGTCCAGGGAATGGGAAAAAACTATCCAGGGAAGGGAAAGAAAGTCTCCAGAGAAGGGAAAACATATTGAGGGGAAAACAAGAAACTCTCTAAGGAAGGAAAAGCATATCCTGGGAAGGGGAAAACATATTAAGAGAAGGGGGAAAAAATGTAAAGGGAATAAGAAAATTGTTCATGGAAGGGAAAAAAACATTGAGGGGAAGGAGAAAAAAGCAAAGGAAATGAAAAACTATTGAGGGAAGAGAGAAAATAACCAGAGAAGGGAAAAACTATCAAGGGAAGGAGAAAATCATAGTATCATAGTATCAGTCAGGGTTGGAAGGGACCACAGGGATCATCTAGTTCCAACCCCCCTGCCATGGGCAGGGACACCCCACACTAGATCAGGCTGGCCACAGCCTCATCCAGCCTGGGCTTAAACACTTCCAGGGATGGGGCCTCAACCACCTCCCTGGATAACCCATTCCAGGGCTTCACCACTCTCATGGGGAAGAACTTCCTCCTCACATCCAGCCTGAATCTCCCCACCTCCAGCTGCATTCCATTCCTCCTAGTCCTATCACTATCTGATAGCCTGAAAAGTCCCTCCCCAGCCTTCTTGTAGCCCCCTTCAGATACTGGAAGGCCACAATGAGGTCACCTCGGAGCCTTCTCTTCTCCAGACTGAACAGCCCCAACTCCTTCAGTCTGTCCTCACAGGAGAGGTGCTCCAGCCCTCTGCTCATCCTCGTGGCCCTTCTCTGGACACCTTCCAGTATGTCCACAATCCCTCTTGTAATAGGGGCTCCAGAACTGGAGGCAGTACTCCAGGTTGAGGGGAAGGAAAAAAAAATCAAGGGAAATGAAAAACTATTGAGGGAAGAGAGAAACTATTGAGGGAAGAGAGAAACTATCGAGGGCAGGGAAAAACTATCCAGGGAAGGCAAAAACTATCCAGGGAAGGGGGAAACTGTCGAGGGAAGGGGAAAACTATCCAGGGAAGGGAAAAACTATCCAGGGATGAGGGAAACTATTGAGGGAAGGGGAAAACTATCCAGGGAAGGGAAAAACTATCCAGGGATGAGGGAAACTATTGAGGGAAGGGGAAAACTATCCAGGGAAGGGAAAAACTATCCAGGGATGAGGGAAACTATTGAGGGAAGGGGAAAACTATCCAGGGAAGGGGGAAACTATCCAGGGTAGGGGGAAACTATCGAGGGAAGGGAAAAACTATCCAGGGAAGGGGGAAACTATCCAGGGTAGGGGGAAACTATTGAGGGAAGGGAAAAACTATCCAGGGAAGGGAAAAACTATCGAGGGAAGGGAAAAACTATCCAGGGAAGGGGAAACTATCCAGGGTAGGGGGAAACTATTGAGGGAAGGGAAAAACTATCCAGGGAAGGGAAAAACTATCCAGGGAAGGGGGAAACTATTGAGGGAAGGGGAAAACTATCCAGGGAAGGGAAAAACTATCCAGGGATGAGGGAAACTATTGAGGGAAGGGGAAAACTATCCAGGGAAGGGAAAAACTATCCAGGGATGAGGGAAACTATTGAGGGAAGGGGAAAACTATCCAGGGAAGGGAAAAACTATCCAGGGATGAGGGAAACTATTGAGGGAAGGGGAAAACTATCCAGGGAAGGGGGAAACTATCCAGGGAAGGGAAAAACTATCGAGGGAAGGGAAAAACTATCCAGGGAAGGGGGAAACTATCCAGGGTAGGGGGAAACTATCGAGGGAAGGGAAAAACTATCCAGGGAAGGGGGAAACTATCCAGGGTAGGGGGAAACTATTGAGGGAAGGGAAAAACTATCCAGGGAAGGGAAAAACTATCCAGGAAGGGGGAAACTATTGAGGGAAGGGAAAACTATCCAGGGAAGGGAAAAACTATCCAGGGATGAGGGAAACTATTGAGGGAAGGGGAAAACTATCCAGGGAAGGGAAAAACTATCCAGGGAAGGGGGAAACTATCGAGGGAAGGGAAAAACTATCCAGGGAAGGGAAAAACTATCCAGGGAAGGGGGAAACTATCCAGGGAAGGGGAAACTATTGAGGGAAGGGAAAAACTATCCAGGGAAGGGGAAAACTATCCAGGGAAGGGGGAAACTATCAAGGGAAGGGGGAAACTATTGAGGGAAGGGAGCAAAAAATAAAACAACGGCAAAACTACCCAGGGAAGGGAAAAGCTATGCAGGAAAGGGAGAGAAGTATGCAGGGAAGGGAGCACAAGCCCAGTGAGCCCCCCGAGCCCGCTCCCCCCCGCCGCGGCTCCGCGTGCCTCAGCTGCACATCATACATGCGGAACATTGAACCATCCTCTTAAATATTATGACACAGAGAAAATCACATTGTGCTTTAACCTATCAACAAAGGAGCAAAGCAATTACAGAGCTAAACACAGGCCCAGGAAGAACCCAATAAAGAGAAATCCAAGGAAATTTGGGGGAAATTCTTCAGGGGCCTGCCAATGTTTAATCACGCCGCAGGTCGAAATTAATATTCTGCCTTTTTAATTCCAAAGGCTGAAAGCACCAAGGTACATCGTTGGGCTGGGGTTTTAATAACCATCCTCCAGCACCCAGTGAATTAGCAGCTGGCCTGACTGGTATTTTGCTCCCCTTCTCCTTCTCCTTCTCCTTTTCTCCTTTTCTCCTTTTCTCCTTTTCTCCTTCTCCTTCTCCTTCTCCTTCTCCTTCTCCTTCTCCTTCTCCTTCTCCTTCTCCTTCTCCCTCTCCTTCTCCTTCTCCTTCTCCTTCTCCTTCTCCTTCTCCTTCTCCTTCTCCTTCTCCTTCTCCTTCTCCTTCTCCTTCTCCTTCTCCTTCTCCTTCTCCTTTTCCTTCTCCTTTTCTCCTTCTCCTTCTCCTTCTCCTTTTCTCCTTCTCCTTCTCCTTCTCCTTCTCCTTCTCCTTCTCCTTCTCCTTCTCCTTCTCCTTCTCCTTCTCCTTCTCCTTCTCCTTCTCCTTCTCCTTCTCCTTCTCCTTCTCCTTCTCTCCTTCTCCTTCTCCTTCTCCTTCTCCTTCTCCTTCTCCTTCTCCTTCTCCTTCTCCTTCTCCTTCTTCGCTTACTCAAGTAAAGCAGTTAATATTAGTATAATCATCAACCTAACGTTAGCCAGACTAGAAGGACAGATATATGGGTTCCCCACCCCCCCTCCCTGTATTGTAAAGAGATATATAGCAGAATAGATGTATAGAAAAAAAATAATTAAATAAAAATTAAACCAAGATTAGAGAGGCCTTTGTGTATTGGTTAAAATATTTCCCCCCACCCCACCCCCCACTCAGGTGTTTCCAAGCTAAACACAAAATTTCTTTGTCTTGTTTGTCTGTCTTACATCAAGCCCCCCCCAATATTTATGCACTACACACCCATGCAGTCGTCATGGAATGGTTTGGGGAGGAAGGGACCTTAAGGGTAATGGAATCATGGAGTAGCTTGGGTTGGAAGGGACCTTAAAGATCATGGAATCATGGAATGGTTTGGGGTGGAAGGGACCTTAAAGATCATAGAATCATGGAACAGTTGGTTTGGAAGGGACCTTAAAGATCATAGAATCATAGAATGGTTTGGGTTGGAAGGGACCTTAAAGATCATAGAATCATGGAATAGCTTGGGGTGGAAGGGACCTTAAAGATCACAGAATGGTTTGGGGTGGAAGGGACCTTAAAGATCATAGAATCATGGAATAGCTTGGGGTGGAAGGGACCTTAAAGATCATAGAATCATAGAATGCTTTGGGTTGGAAGGGACTTTTAAGATCATGGAATGGTTTGGGGTGGAAGGGACCTTAAAGATCATGGAATGGTTTGGGGTGGAAGGGACCTTAAAGATCATGGAATGATTTGGATTGGAAGGGACCTTAAAGATCATGGAATGGCTTGGGGTGGAAGGGACCTTAAAGATCATGGAATCATGGAATGATTTGGATTGGAAGGGACCTTAAAGATCATGGAATGGTTTGGGGTGGAAGGGACCTTAAAGATCATAGAATCATAGAATGGATTGGGTTGGAAGGGACCTTAAAGATCATAGAACTGTTTGGGTTGGAAAAGACCTTAAATATCATAGAATCATGGAATAGCTTGGGTTGGAAGGGACCTTAAAGATCATAGAATCATAGAATGGTTTGGGTTGGAAGGGACCTTAAAGATCATAGAATCATAGAATGGTCTGGGTTGGAAGGGACCTTAAAGATCATAGAATCATAGAATGGTTTGGGTTGGAAGGAACCTTAAAGATTGCCTAATTCCAGCTCCACTGCCATGAGAACATCAACCACTAGACCAGGCTGCTTAAAGCCTCAGCCTTGAGCTGTGCAGTGGAACACATGAACCTGGCATCCAGCATCATAAAATCATAGCAGGTTTTGTCCCCTGCTTGGAGCTGTTTCCCCTTCCCTGAAGATGTTCAAGGCAGGTTGGACAGAGACGAGCTCTCTGGTCCAGTGGAAGCTGTCCCTGCCCATCGGCCTTCTTGGCCACAAGGGCACGTTGCTGGCTCATGGGGACTTGTTCCCCACTAGTACTTCCAGGTCCTTCTCCACAGAGCTGCTTTCCATCAGGTCTCCCTCTCACCTGTTCTGGTGCAGGGTGGATGTTCCTCCCCAGGTGCAAGACCCTGCACTCAACCTGGCTGAACTTCATGAGGTTCCCTCCACCCAACTCTCCAGCCTGTTCAGGTCTCACTGAACGGAGGCACAGCTCACTCTTCCCTCTGCTGCACCTCACCAGTCCTGTTCTCCAGACCCTTCACCAGTTTTGCTGCCTTTCACTGAACATGCTTGAGCCTGTCAATGTCTTCCTTGGAGTGAGGGGCCCAAATCCCAACCCAGGATTCTAGGTGTAGCCTCACCAGCAGGCAGTACAGTCAGATAATCCCTGCTGTGATCCTGCTGGTCACACTCTTGCTTATCAAAGCAGGATGCTGGTGGCCTTCTTGGCCACCTGGGTACAAGGTGGCTCATCTTCAATACAATACAATACAATACAATACAATACAATACAATACAATACAATACAATACAATACAATACAATACACCACAATACAATACAATACAATACAATACAATACAATACAATACAATACACCAGGTTGAAAGAGACCTTCAAGATCATGGCGTCCAACCCATCAACCAATCCAACCCACCTAAACAACTAAACCATGGCACCAAGCACCCCATCAAGTCTCCTCCTGAACACCTCCAATGATGGTGACTCCACCACCTCCACAGGTAGCCATTCCAATGGGCAATCACTCTCTCTGTATAGAACTTCTTCCTAACCTCCAGACTAAACCTGCCCTGGCGCAGCCTGAGACTGAGACTGTGTCCTCTTGGTCTGGTGCTGGCTGCCTGGGAGAAGAGACCAACCTCTGCCTAGCTACAACCTCCCTTCAGGTAGTTGTAGAGAGCAAGAAGGTCACCCCTGAGTCTCTTCTCCAGGCTAAGCAACCCCAGCTCCCTCAGCCTTTCCTCACAGGGCTTGTGTTCCAAACCCCTCACCAATTCATTGCCCTTCTCTGGACACCTTCCAGCAAGACAACATCCTTCCTAAACTGAGGCCAACACCCCCAGGTCTTTTTCCTCTGGGCAGTTTCCAGCCACTATGACCCAAGCCTGGAGCATTCATGGGTTTGTTGCGAGCCAGGATGAGCAGGGCCCCTGCTCCCACTGCCTGCCAGGAAGGCTCAGTGATGAGGAATCTATGGACTACCATCAGGAACGGCAGCCCCAGTGCAGCCCTTGGCATGCTCCTCAGTGAGGGCAGCCTGCAAGCACGGCCCTTGCTCGGGGCAGCTGTGGGATGGAAAACCCGGGAGCTGAGCACACAGCAATCCTGCTCTGCAATTAGAACTCCGCAATGCGCCGCAGGTAAGGCTTTTAATATCTTCATGGATTAGTGCCCTGGTAAAGCTCAGCTTAGGACAGTGTTTACAGATGGACTTAGCTGAAGAGTCCCAAGCTCAGTGCTGCACTGAGTCCCTCTTTGCATGGCCATCTGCTTCCACAGAGCAGCAAAACAAAGGGAGACCAAACACCAGGGGCTTTTCCTTCCCATCCAGCTGAAAACCTAGTGAGGAGCCT
Organism: Colaptes auratus; assembly: GCA_015227895.2. NCBI lineage: Eukaryota > Metazoa > Chordata > Aves > Piciformes > Picidae > Colaptes > Colaptes auratus. The sequence goes on along the minus strand of JAAWVA010000423.1, from coordinate 5,317 downwards.
CCATCAATCACTTCTCAGCCTCCATCAGAGCTACTTTAAGAAAATCCTCTTTATTTTTTTTTTTCCCCATGGCAAAAAAAAAAGTGCATTTCCAGGCATCTTGGTTTCCCCCTACACTGCTCAGCAGCAAGCACACTGCTTGTCTTCTGCAGCACAGGGAAGGAGCAGAAACGGAGAGGAAAACTAATCCCAACCCATGGTGGATAACTGTTGTCCTTCCCATGATTCTGTGATTCCCCTTGATGTTCCACCAGCATCATACATTCACAGAATCACAGAATGGTTTGGGTTGGAAAGGACCTTAAAGATCAGCTAGTTCCAACCCCCCTGCCATGGGCAGGGACACCTTCCCCTAGGCAGGAGAGAGAAAGGCATTTGATAGAGGAAAGACATTTGACAGAGGAAAGACATTTGACAGAGGAGAGAAGGACTTGGTTATGCAAAGGCTGGTGAAAAGAGTCCCCCAAAACAGCAAGAAACTCCAGAGAACATCTAACAACCTTACAATGAATCATAGAGTGGTTTGGGTTGGAAGGGACCTTCAAGATCACCTAGTTCATAGTTTCATAGTTTCATAGTTTCAGTTAGGGTTGGAAGGGACCACAAGGATCATCTAGTTCCAACCCCCCTGCCATGGGCAGGGACACCCCACACTAGATCAGGCTGGACAGAGCCTCGTCCAGCCTGGTCTTAAACACCGCAAGGGACGGGGCCTCAACCACCTCCCTGGACAACCCATTCCAGGGCTTCACCACTCTCACGGTGAAGAACTTCCTCCTCACATCCAGCCTGAATCTCCCCACCTCCAGCTTCATCCCATTCCCCCTAGTCCTATCACTCCCTGATAGTCTGAAAAGTCCCTCCCCAGCCTTCTTGTAGGCCCCCTTCAGATACTGGAAGGCCACAATGAGGTCACCTCGGAGCCTTCTCTTCTCCAGGCTGAACAGCCCCAACTCCTTCAGTCTGTCCTCACAGGAGAGGTGCTCCAGCCCTCTGATCATCCTCGTGGCCCTTCTCTGGACACGCTCCAGCACCTCCAGATCCCTCTTGTGCTAGGGGCTCCAGAACTGGACGCAGTACTCCAGGTGGGGTCTCACCAGAGCTGAGTAGAGGGGGAGAATCACCTCCCTTGACCTGCTGGCCACACTTCTCCTGATGCAGCCCAGGATCTGATTGGCTTTCCGGGCTGCAAGTGCACATTGAGAGCTCATGTTGAGTTCAAGTCCCTACACCATCCCTACACCTCCTACTAGAACAGGTTGCTCAAGGCCTTTTAGTCTGGAAAAGAGAAGACTGAGAGGGGATTTAACAAATGCTTAAAACTATCTGAGGGCTGGGGGTCAAGAGGGAGGGGGCAGGCTCTGCTCACTTGCACCCTGGGATAGGACAAGGAGTAAGGACAAGGAGCAATGGATGTAAGCTACAGCATAGGAGGTTCCACCTCAACACAAGGGGGAACTTCTTTACTGTAAGGGTCACAGACCATTGGAACAGAGAAGTTGTGGAGTCTCCTTCTCTGGAGACTTTCAAGGCCTGTCTGGATGCATTCCCCTGTGACCTGAGCTAGATTGTATGGTCCTGCTCTGGCAGGGGGGTTGGACTGAACGATCTCTTTGCGTCCCTTCCAACCCCTGACATCCTGTGATGCTGTGAATTGGCCCTGAACACCTCCATAACCTTCTGTGCAGCCATGTGTGCAGCAACACTGAGGCCTCTCAGCCATTTCAGGCACACATCCCATCATTCCCAGTAAAATTAGGCTAGAATTAAAGGACCACATCACTTTTGCCCACGTTTGTGCTACATCAGCTTGAAAATACAGAGCCTGTTGCAGAAGGGTGAGGATGAAAATCAAATTGAAACTATTAAACCATAGAATCACAGAATGGTTTTGATTGGAAAAGACCCCTAAGATCATTGAGTCCAGCCATCAACCCAACACCACCATGGCCACTGAACCATGTCCCAAAGCTCCATGGCCACACCTTTCTTGCACACCACCAGGGATGGGGACTCCACCACCTCCCTGGGCTCCAGCACATTCACACCAAACAAGTTTCTCCTCGTCTTCATGTGCAGCCTTCTGGGTTCCAGTTTGCTCCTATTGCCCCTTGTCCTGTCACTGGCACCACTGACAAGTGACTTGTCTCATCCTTTTGGCTCGCACAGCTCCTTTAGCTCTTGCTGAGCATTGTTCAGATCCCATCTGGGGCTGCTCTTCTCCAGGCTCCACAGCCCCAGGGCTCTCAGCCTTTCCCCCTCACAGAGATGCTCCAGGCCCCTCAGCATCTTTGCAGCCTCCTCTGCACTCTCTGTGCAGCTCCCTGTCACTCTTGAACTGGAAGTTGTTTAGCTGTGTCTCAGCCTTTCCTCATCAGACAGATTCTTCAGTCTCTCTCTTTGGGCACTCTCTGGTATATCCCTGTATCCCTGTCCCTTTTGAACTTGGGAGCCCAGAACTGGACACACTGCCCAGAGAGGTTGTGGAGTCTCCTTGTCTGGAGAGATTCCAAACCCACCTGGACATTTGTGGTGCTGGGCAAACTGCTGTGGGTGACCCTCAGTGATCTCCAGAGGTATCTTCCAACTCCTACCTTGCTGGGATTCTGTGGGATTCTGTCCTTCCCAACTCGAGAGGTTTTCTATGGCTCTGAGGATTCAGAACAGAAGAGAACATTATCATAAAGTCATTTGGGTTGGAAAAGCCTTCTAACATCATCACATCCAACCATCCACCCAACCCCACCATGGCCATTAAACCATGTCCCAAAGTGCCATGGCCTCAGGTTTCTTGAACACCTCCAGGGATGGGGACTCCAGCACCTCCCTGCGCAGCTTGCTCCGATGCCCTGGTGACTGCGTCTCCAACTTGCCCTACCTACTGTCCTCCATCTTTTCGGGAGAAAAGAGCCATTTCACCAAGAACCATGCCCTGTTTGCCTGGCTTCTTAAATATTTCCCAACTAACAGAGTGTTTGTAAGAGAAAGGCTCAAGATGAGCCTCCCCGGGTCTCCTCTGTATGCTCCTGCAGAATGTACCACGATGGGGGTCACGGTCCCCAGCATCAGCGTGGCTCAGGCAAATAAATTGTAATGACTGCAAAGATGCAGAGACTTCCTTAGCACTCAGAGATATCCAGAGAAAATTAAAGGAAACCATTTTGCTAGTCTGAGCCCAGGGAGGACAACCAGCCCACGAGGCCAGCCGCGCTCAGCTCTCTCCACTGCAAATATTGGAAGGGATTTGGAACAAAGATAGTCATTAAACAGTGGGCTTTAAAAACCCTCTGCACTTAAACCACAGGTTGGCCTCCTTGTCCTGAAGAGTCTTTTTTTTTTTTCCCTTCTTTTTCTTTTTCTTTTTTTTTTCTTCCCCCAGTGCAGAGGAACCCTGCAGCCCTTTAACTCTCTCTTGAATTTATCTTCCCCCACTTCAAAGCAATGCTGATCATCCACACATGCACCTGAAGGGGTTTCATGAGAGCTTTTGATACCTTTAAGTCATAGAATCAGAGAATTGTTTGGGTTGGAAAAGCCCTCTAAGATCATGGAGCACAACCATCAACCCAACACCACCATGGTCATTAAACCCTGTCCCAAAGTGCCATGGCCACAGGTTTCTAGGACACCCCCAGGGATGGTGACTCCACCACCTAATCAGCCTGAGTGTGGAGCTGCAGAGAAGTCTTCTGGTCTAAGATGTTTCCCTGAGGGTATTTATTGGTAGCCTGGGCTGGAATCTCCAGGTCTAATTGACTGGTAACTGTGTGCAGCATCAACCTGGTTGTATTTGGAGTTATCAGTGCTGGGGCTGGTGTGGTGAGCAGAGGATGCATCAAGTCCAACTGTTAACCAAACACACCCATGGCCATTAAACCATGTCCCCAAGTGCCATGGCCACACCTTTCTTAAACACCTCCAGGGGTGGTGACCCAACACCTCCCTGGGCAGCCTGTTCCAGTGCCTGACCACTCTTGCAGCGAAGAAATTGTTCCTAATCTGCCCAAAACACATTTCTTGTACCTCTCCAAGAGATGTCCAGGTCCAGAGAAGGGCAACAAAGCTGGGGAGGGGTCGGGAGCAATAGCCCTATGGGGAGAGGCTGAGGGAGCTGGGGTTGCTTAGCCTGGAGAAGAGGAGGCTCAGGGGAGACCTTCTTGCTGTCTACAACTACTGAAGGGAGGTTGTAGCCAGGTGGGGGTTGGTCTCTTCTGCCAGGCAAGCAGCACCAGAACAAGAGGACACAGTCGCAAGCTGTGCCAGGGGAGGTTTAGGCTGGAGGTTAGGAAGAAGTTCTTCCCAGCAAGAGAATTTGGCCTTTGGAATGTGCTGCCCAGGGAGGTGGTGGAGTCCCCATCCCTGGAGGGGTTTAGGAAGAGACTGGATGGGGTGCTTGGTGCCATGGTTTAGTTGATGAGATGGTGTTGGGTGATAGGTTGGACTTGATGATCTCAAAGGTCTTTTCAAACCTGGAATCTGGAACCAATCTGTTCTGTGCTGTTCTGTTCTATTCTATTCTATTCTATTCTATTCTATTCTATTCTATGATCTTGAAGGTCTCTTCCAACCTGGTGGTGTATTGTATTGTATTGTATTGTATTGTATTGTATTGTATTGTATTGTATTGTATTGTATTCCTTCTATTCTATTCTATTCTATTCTATTCTATTCTATTCTATTCTGTTCTATTCTGTTCTATTCTATTCTATGATCTTGAAGGTCTCTTCCAACCTGGTGGTGTATTGTATTGTATTCCATTCCATTCCATTCCATTCCATTCCATTCCATTCCATTCCATTCCATTCCATTCCATTCCATTCCATTCCATTCTGTTAGAGTCGATTCGGTTCGGTTCTGGTTCTGGTTCTGTCCTATTTTTTTTCCCCCAAGTGTGGCCTCTCCAGTACCAAGCAACCACAAGGGTGTCTGAGCTCTCCTCACCAGGACACCAAAGACACCCACAGTCACTTTTGGAGCAGGCAGAACCCAGCACGTTGGGGCTGCTGGGGGAGTGGGGGGTTGGGGGGGGGAAAGAGCTTCATTACCTCCAAGCCCTCGCTGGTATTTATCATGTGCTGAGAGTATTTGTAAAATGCTCCAACCTTGCATATAATGCCTAATGCTATTAAGTGGAATATCTGAAGTACTTAAACTAATTATGCCTATTTTGTAAGATTAATTATAATTAATAATTTAACATATTTTAGCATGGAAGTCAGTATCCGTTCTGATCTTTAACTTTAGAGAGCACACTGTATACGTACCACATAATTAGGGCTTATGCATCACATAATTAGGGCTAAATACTAGGAAATCA
>JAAWVA010000422.1:0-22396 GCA_015227895.2 Colaptes auratus | reverse complement strand
GACTTAAGCTCATATTAAGCTCCACCTTAAGCTCCACCTGAGCTCCACCTTAAGCTCCACTTGAACTCCACCTTGAGCTCCACCTTAAGCTCCACATTGAGCTCCACCTTAAGCTCACCTTAAGCTCCACCTTGAGCTCCACCTTAAGCTCCACCTGAGCTCCACCTTAAGCTCCACCTTGAGCTCCACCTTGAGCTCCACCTTCACCTCCACCTTAAGCTCCACCTTAAGCTCCACCTTAAGCTCCACCTTAAGCTCCACCTTGAGCTCCACCTTAAGCTCCACCTAAGCTCCACCTTAAGCCTCACCTTAAGCTCACCTTGAGCTCCACCTTGAGCTCCACCTAAGCTCCACCTTGAGCTCCATCTTGAGCTCAGCCTTGAGCTCCACCTTAACATCAGCCTTAAGCTCCACCTTGAGCTCCACCTTAAGCTTAGCCTCAAGCTCCACCTTGAGCTCCACCTTAGCTCCACCTTGAGCTCCACCTTAACCTCCACCTTGATCTCCACCTTAAGCTTACCTTGAGCTCCACCTTAAAGCTCCACCTTGAGCTCCACCTTAAGCTCACCTTAAGCTCCATCTTAACCTCCACCTGAGCTCCACCTTAAGCTCCACCTTAAGCTCCACCTTGAGATCCACCTTAAGCTCCACCTTGAGCTTCACCTTAAGCTCCACCTTAAGCTCCACCTTAAGCTCCACCTCAAGCTGCACCTTGAGCTCCACCTTGAGCTCCACCTTAAGCTCCACCTTGAGCTCCTCCTTAAGCTCCACCTTGAGCTCCACCTTAAGCTCCACCTTGAGTTCCACCTTAAGCTCCACCTTGAGCTCCACCTTAAGCTCCACCTTGAGCTCCACCTTGAGCTCTACCTTGAGCTCCACCTTGAGCTCCACCTTCAGCTCCACTTGAGCTCCACCTTAAGCTCCACCTTCAGCTCCACCTTGAGCTCCACCTTAAGCTCCACCTTAAGCTCCACCTGAGCTCCACTTGAGTTCCACCTAAGCTCCACCTTGAGCTCCACCTTAAGCTCCACCTTGAGCTCCACCTTGAGCTCTACCTTGAGCTCCACCTTGAGCTCCACCTTCAGCTCCACCTTGAGCTCCACCTTAAGCTCCACCTTCAGCTCCACCTTGAGCTCCACCTTAAGCTCCACCTTAAGCTCCACCTTGAGCTCCACCTTAAGCTCCACCTGAGCTCCACCTTCAGCTCCACCTTAAGCTCCACCTTCAGCTCCACCTTGAGCTCCACCTTAAGCTCCACCTTAAGCTCCACCTAAGCTCCACCTTAAGCTCCACCTTGAGCTCCACCTTAAGCTCCACCTTGAGCTCCACCTTAAGCTCCACCTTAAGCTCCCACTTAAGCTCCACCTTAAGCTCCACCTTAAGCTCCACCTGGAGCTCCACCTTAAGCTCCACCTTGAGCTCCACCTTAAGCTCCACCTTAAGCTCTACCTTAAGCTCCACCTTGAGCTCCACCTTAAGCTCCACCTTGAGCTCCACCTTCAGCTCCACCTTAAGCTGCACCTTGAGCTCCACCTTAAGCTCCACATTGAGCTCCACCTTAAGCTCAGACTTAAGCTCCAGCTTGAGCTCCACCTTAAGCTCCACCTTCAGCTCCACCTTGAGCTCAGCCTTGAGCTGCACCTTGAGCTCCTCCTTAAGCTCCAACTTAAGCTCCACCTTAAGCTCAGCCCTAAGCTCCACCTTAAGCTCCACCTTGATCTCCACCTTGAGCTCCACCTTAAGCTCCACCTTAAGCTCCACCTTAATCTCAGCCTTGAGCTCCACCTTGAGCTCCACCTTAAGCTCCACCTTGAGCTCCACCTTAAGCTCCACCTTAAGCTCCACCTTAAGCTCCACCTTGAGCTCCACCTTAAGCTCCACCTTGAGCTCCACCTTAAGCTCCACCTTGAGCTCCACCTTAAGCTCCACCTTGAGCTCTCCTTGAGCTCCACCTTGAGCTCCACCTTGAGCTCCACCTTAAGCTCCTCCTTGAGCTCCACCTTAAGCTCCACCTTGAGCTCCACCTTAAGCTCCACCTTGAGCTCCACCTTGAGCTCCACCTTAAGCTCCTCCTTGAGCTCCACCTTAAGCTCCACCTTAAGCTCCACCTTCAGCTCCACCTTAAGCTCCACCTTGAGCTCCACTTTAAGCTCCACCTTAAGCTCCACCTTGAGCTCCACCTTAAGCTCCACCTTGAGCTCCACCTTAAGCTCAGACTTAAGCTCCACCTTAACCTCCATCTTGAGCTCCAACTTAAGCTCCACCTTGAGCTCAGCCTTGAGCTCCACCTTGAGCTCAGCCTTAAGCTCCACCTTAAGCTCCACCTTGAGCTCCACCTTAAGCTCCACCTTAAGCTCCACCTTAAGCTCCACATTGAGATCCACCTTAAGCTCCACCTTGAGCTCCTCTTAAGCTCCACCTTAAGCTCCACCTTGAGCTCCACCTTAAGCTCCACCTTGAGCTCCACCTTAAGCTCCACCTTAAGCTCCACCTTAAGCTCCACCTTGAGGTCCACCTTAAGCTCCACCTTAAGCTTACCTGAGCTCCACCTTGAGCTCCACCTTAAGCTCCACCTTAAGCTCCACCTTGAGCTCCACCTTAAGCTCCACCTTGAGCTCCAGCTTGAGCTCCACCTTAAGCTCCACCTTAAGCTCAGCCTTAAGCTCAGCCTTAAGCTCCACCTTGAGCTCCACCTTAAGCTCCTCCTTGAGCTCCACCTTGAGCTCCACCTTAAGCTCCACCTTAAGCTCCACCTTGAGCTCCACCTTGAGCTCCACCTTAAGCTCTACCTTGAGCTCAGCCTTGAGCTCCACCTTAAGCTGCACCTTGATCTCCACCTTAAGCCTCACCTTAAGCTCCACCTTAAGCTCCACCTAAGCTCCACCTTCAGCTCCACCTTAAGCTCCACCTTAAGCTCCACCTTCAGCTCCACCTTAAGCTCCACCTTGAGCTCCACCTTCAGCTCCACCTTAAGCTCCACCTTGAGCTCCACCTTGAGCTCCACCTTCAGCTCCACCTGAAGCTCCACCTGGAGCTGCACCTTGAGCTCCACCTTAAGATCCTCCTGAGCTCCACCTTAAGCTCCACCTTGAGCTCCACCTTGAGCTCCACCTTAAGCTCCCCCTTGAGCTCCACCTTGAGCTGCTCCTTGTCCTCCACCTTAAGCTCCACCTTAAGCTCCACCATAAGCTCCACCTTGAGCTCCACCTTAAGCTCCACCTTGAGCTCCACCTTGAGCTCCACCTTGAGCTCCACCTTGAGCTCCACCTTAAGCTCCACCTTAAGCTCCACCTTGAGCTCCACCTTAAGCTCCACCTTGAGCTCCACCTTGAGCTCCACCTTGAGCTCCACCTTGAGGTCCACCTTAAGCTCCACCTTAAGCTCCACCTTGAGCTCCACCTTAAGCTCCACCTTGAGGTCCACCTTAAGCTCCACCTTAAGCTCCACCTTGAGCTCCACCTTCAGCTCCACCTTAAGCTCCACCTTGAGCTCCACCTTCAGCTCCACCTTAAGCTCAGCCTTAAGCTCCACCTTAAGCTCCACCTTGAGCTCCACCTTAAGCTCCACCTTGAGGTCCACCTTAAGCTCCACCTTAAGCTCCACCTTGAGCTCCACCTTCAGCTCCACCTTTAGCTCCACCTTGAGCTCCACCTTCAGCTCCACTTTAAGCTCCACCTTGAGCTCCACCTTGAGCTCCACCTAAGCTCCACCTTAAGCTCCACCTTAAGCTCCACCTTCAGCTCCACCTTAAGCTCCACCTTAAGCTCCACCTTAAGCTCCACCTTGAGCTTCTCCTTAAGCTCCACCTTGAGCTCCACCTTAAGCTCCACCTTAAGCTCCACCTTCAGCTCCATCTTCAGCTCTACCTTAAGCTCCACCTTGAGCTCCACCTTAAGCTCCACCTTGAGCTCCACCTTAAGCTCCACCTTGAGCTCCACCTTGAGCTCCACCCTGAGCTCCACCTTAAGCTCCACCTTAAGCTCCACCTTAAGCTCCACCTTAACCTCCACCTTGACCTCCACCTTGAGCTCCACCTTAAGCTCCACCTTAAGCTCCACCTTGAGCTCCACCTTAAGCTCCACCTTAAGCTCCCCCTTGAGCTCCACCTTAAGCTCCACCTTGAGCTCCACCTTAAGCTCCACCTTAAGCTCCACCTTGTCCTCCACCTTAAGCTCCACCTTAAGCTCCACCTTAAGCTCCACCTTGAGCTCCACCTTATGCTCCACCTTAAGCTCCACCTTGAGCTCCACCTTGAGCTCCACCTTGAGGTCCACCTTAAGCTCCACCTTAAGCTCCACCTTGAGCTCCACCTTTAGCTCCACCTTGAGGTCCACCTTAAGCTCCACCTTAAGCTCCACCTTGAGCTCCACCTTCAGCTCCACCTTCAGCTCCACCTTGAGCTCCACCTTCAGCTCCACCTTAAGCTCCACCTTGAGCTCCACCTTGGGCTCCACCTTGAGCTCCACCTTAAGCTCCACCTTGGGCTCCACCTTGAGCTCCACCTTAAGCTCAGCCTTTCAGCTCCACCTTAAGCTCCACCTTTAGCTCCACCTTAAGCTCCACCTTGAGCTCCACCTTGAGCTCCACCTTAAGCTCCACCTTGGGCTCCACCTTGAGGTCCACCTTAAGATCCACTTTGAGCTTCACCTTGAGGTTCTCCTTAAGCTCCACCTTGAGCTCCACCTTAAGCTCCACTTTGAGCTCCACTTTGAGCTCCACCTTGAGCTCCACTTTGAGCTCCACCTTAAGCTCCACCTTAAGCTCCACCTTGAGCTCCACCTTAAGCTCCACCTTGAGGTCCACCCTGAGCTCCACCTTAAGCTCCACCTTGAGCTCCACCTTGAGCTCCACCTTAAGCTCCACCTTGAGCTCCACCTTGAGCTCCACCTTAAGCTCCACCTTAAGCTCCACCTTCAGCTCCACCTTAAGCTCCAACTTGAGCTCCACCTTGAGCTCCACCTTAAGCTCCACCTTGAGCTCCACCTTAAGCACCTTGAGCTCCACCTTAAGCTCCACCTTAAGCTCCACCTTAAGCTCCACCTTGAGCTCCACCTTGAGCTCCACCTTAAGCTCCACCTTGAGCTCCACCTTAAGCTCCACCTTGAGCTCCACCTTAAGCTCCACCTTAAGCTCCACCTTGAGCTCCACCTTGAGCTCCACCTTAAGCTCCACCTAAGCTCCACCTTAAGCTCCACCTTCAGCTCCACCTTAAGCTCCACCTTAAGCTCCACCTTGAGCTCCACCTTAAGCTCCACCTTGAGCTCCACCTTGAGCTCCACCTTAAGCTCCACCTGAAGCTCCACCTGGAGCTCCACCTTGAGCTCCACTTAAGATCCTCCTGAGCTCCACCTTAAGCTCCACCTTGAGCTCCACCTTGAGCTCCACCTTAAGCTCCCCCTTGAGCTCCACCTTGAGCTCCACCTTAAGCTCCACCTTAAGCTCCACCTTAAGCTCCCTTGAGCTCCACCTTAGCTCCACCTTAAGCTCCACTTGAGCTCCACCTTGAGCTCCACCTTGAGGTCCACCTTATGCTCCACCTTAAGCTCCACCTTGAGCTCCACCTTATGCTCCACCTTAAGCTCCACCTTAAGCTCCACCTTAAGCTCCACCTTGAGCTCCACCTTATGCTCCACCTTAAGCTCCACCTTGAGCTCCACCTTGAGCTCCACCTTAAGCTCCACCTTGAGCTCCACCTTAAGCTCCACCTTGAGCTCCACCTTGAGTTCCACCTTAAGCTCCACCTTGAGCTCCACCTTAAGCTCCCTTAAGCTCCACCTTGAGGTCCACCTTGAGCTCCACCTTGAGCTCCGCCTTGAGCTCAGCCTTGAGCTCCACCTTGAGCTCCACCTTAAGCTCCACCTTAAGCTCCACCTTGAGCTCCACCTTAAGCTCCACCTTGAGCTCCACCTTAAGCTCCACCTTGAGCTCCACCTTAAGCTCCACCTTAAGCTCCACCTTGAGGTCCACCTTGAGCTCCACCTTGAGCTCCGCCTTGAGCTCAGCCTTGAGCTCCACCTTGAGCTCCACCTTAAGCTCACCTTAAGCTCCACCTTGAGCTCCACCTTAAGCTCCACCTGAGCTCCACCTTAAGCTCCACCTTGAGCTCCACCTTGAGCTCCCTTAAGCTCCACCTTAAGCTCAGCCTTAAGCTCCACCTGAGCTCCACTTAAGCTCCACCTTAAGCTCCACCTTGAGCTCCACTTTAAGCTCCACCTTGAGCTCCACCTTAAGCTCCACCTTAAGCTCCACCTTAAGCTCCACCTTAAGCTCCACCTTGAGCTCCACCTTAAACTCCACCTTAAGGTCCACCTTAAGCTCCACCTTGAGCTCCACCTTAAGCTCCACCTTGAGCTCCACTTTGAGCTCCACCTTAAGCTCCACCTTCAGCTCCACCTTAAGCTCCACCATGAGCTTCACCTTGAGCTCCACCTTAAGCTCCACCTTGAGCTCCACCTTAAGCTCCACCTTAAGCTCAGCCTTGAGCTCCACCTTGAGCTCCACCTTGAGCTCCACCTTGAGCTCTACCTTAAGCTCCACCTTAAGCTCAGTCTTGAGCTCCACCTTAAGCTCCACCTTGAGCTCCACCTTGAGCTCCACCTTGAGCTCCACCTTAAGCTCCACCTTAAGCTCCACCTTGAGCTCCACCTTCAGCTCCACCTTAAGCTCCACCTTAAGCTCCACCTTGAGCTCCACCTTGAGCTCCACCTTAAGCTCAGTCTTGAGCTCCACCTTGAGCTCCACCTTAAGCTCCACCTTGAGCTCCACCTTGAGCTCCACCTTAAGCTCTGCTTGAGCTCCACCTTAAGCTCCACCTTCAGATCCACCTTGAGCTCCACCTTAAGCTCCACCTTGAGGTCCACCTTAAGCTCCACCTTAAGGTCCACCTTAAGCTCCACCTTAAGCTCCACCTTGAGCTCCACCTTAAGCTCAGCCTTGAGCTCCACCTTAAGCTCCACCTTCAGCTCCACCTTAAGCTCCACCTTAAGCTCCACCTTGAGCTCCACCTTAAGCTCCACCTTGAGCTCCACCTTAAGCTCCACCTTCAGCTCCACCCTGAGCTCCACCTTAAGCTCCACCTTCAGCTGAGCCTTCAGCTCCACCTTAAGCTCCACCTTAAGCTCCACCTTAAGCTCCACCTTAAGCTCACCCTGGAGCTCCACCTTGAGCTCCACCTTGAGCTCCACCTTAAGCTCCACCTTGAGCTCCACCTTAAGCTCCACCTTAAGCTCCACCTTAAGTTCCACCTTAAACTCCACCTTGAGCTCCACCTTAAGCTCCACCTTGAGCTCCACCTTAAGCTCCACCTTTAGCTCCACCTTAAGCTCCACCTTGAGCTCCACCTTGGGCTCCATGTTCAGCTCCACCTTAAGCTCCACCTTAAGCTCCACCTTAAGCTCCACCTTCAGCTCCACCTTAAGCTCCACCTTAAGCTCCACCTTCAGCTCCACCTTGAGCTCCACCTTGAGCTCCACCTTGAGCTCCACCTTGAGCTCACCTTGAGCTCTATCTTGAGCTCCACCTTAAGCTCCACCTTAAGTTCCACCTTAAGCTCAGCCTTAAGCTCCACCTTAAGCTCCACCTTAAGCTCCACCTTGAGCTCCACCTTGAGCTCCTCCTTGAGCTCCACCTTGTGCTCCACCTTGAGCTCCACCTTGAGCTCCACCTTAAGCTGCACCTTGAGCTCCACCTTGAGCTCCACCTTAAGCTCCACCTTGAGCTCCACCTTCAGCTCCACAGTGAGCTCCACCTTGAGCTCCACCTTAAGCTCCACCTTGAGCTCCACCTTGAGCTCCACCTTGAGCTCCACCTTAAGCTCCACCTTGAGCTCCACCTTGAGCTCAGCCTTAAGCTCCACCTTAAGCTCAGCCTTAAGCTCCACCTTGAGCTCCACCTTGGGCTCCACCTTGAGCTCCACCTTAAGCTCCACCTTAAGCTCCACCTTAAGCTCCTCCTTGAGCTCCACCTTGAACTCCACCTTGAGCTCCACCTTAAGCTCCACCTTAAGGTCCACATTGAGCTCCACCTTGAGCTCCACCTTAAGCTCCACCTTGAGCTCCACCTTAAGCTCCACCTTGAGCTCCACCTTGAGCTCCACCTTGAGCTCCTCCTTAAGCTCCACCTTAAGCTCCACCTTGAGCTCCACCTTAAGCTCCACCTTAAGCTCCACCTTCAGCTCCACCTTAAGCTCCACCTTGAGCTCCACCTTCAGCTCCACCTTGAGCTCCACCTTGAGCTCCACCTTAAGCTCAGCCTTAAGCTCCACCTTAAGCTCCACCTTGAGCTCCACCTTAAGCTCAGCCTTAAGCTCCACCTTAAGCTCCACCTTTCGCTCCACCTTAAGCTCCACCTTAAGCTCCACCTTGAGCTCCACTTTGAGCTCCACCTTAAGCTCCTCCTTGAGCTCCACCTTAAGCTCCACCTTAAGCTCAGCCTTGAGCTCCACCTTAAGCTCCACCTTGAGCTCCACCTTGAGCTCCACCTTGAGCTCCACCTTAAGCTCCACCTTGAGCTCCACCTTAAGCTCCACCTTGGGCTCCACCTTGAGCTCCACCTTAAGCTCCACCTTGAGCTCCACCTTAAGCTCCACCTTGAACTCCACCTTGAGCTCCACCTTAAGCTCCACCTTGAGCTCCACCTTAAGCTCCACCTTAAGCTCCACCTTGAGCTCCACCTTGAGCTCCACCTTCAGCTCCTCTTTGAGCTCCACCTTCAGCTCCACCTTAAGCTCCACCTTGAGCTCCTCCTTGTGCTCCACCTTAAGCTCCACCTTGAGCTCCACCTTGAGCTCCACCTTCACCTCCACCTTAAGCTCCACCTTAAGCTCCACCTTAAGCTCCACCTTTAGCTCCACCTTAAGCTCCAACTTAAGCTCCACCTGGAGGTCCTCCTTGAGCTCCACCTTAAGCTCCACCTTAAGCTCCACCTTAAGCTCCACCTTGAGCTCCAGCTTGAGCTCCACCTTAAGCTCCACCTTGAGCTCCACCTTGAGCTCCACCTTAAGCTCCACCTTGAGCTCTACCTTGAGCTCCACCTTAAGCTCCACCTTGAGCTCTACCTTGAGCTCCACCTTAAGCTCCACCTTGAGCTCCACCTTGAGCTCCACCCTGAGCTCCACCTTGAGCTCCATCTTAAGCTCCACCTTAAGTTCCACCTTAAGCTCCACCTTGAGCTCCACCTAAAGCTCCACCTTGAGCTCCACCTTAAGCTCCACCTTCAGCTCCACCTTAAGCTCCACCTTGAGCTCCTCCTTAAGCTCCACCTTGAGCTCCACCTTGAGCTCCACCTTGAACTCCACCTTAAGCTCCACCTTGAGCTCAGCCTTGAGCTCCACCTTAAGCTCCACCTTGAGCTCCACCTTAAGCTCCACCTTAAGCTCCACCTTTAGCTCCACCTAAAGCTCCACCTTGAGCTCCACCTTGAGCTCCACCTTAAGCTCCACCTTGAGCTCCACCTTAAGCTCCACCTAAAGCTCCACCTTAAGCTCCACCTTAAGCTCCACCTTGAGCTCCACCTTCAGCTCCACCTTAAGCTCCACCTTGAGCTCCATCTTGAGCTCAGCCTTGAGCTCCACCTTAAGATCAGCCTTAAGCTCCACCTTGAGCTCCACCTTAAGCTTAGCCTCAAGCTCCACCTTGAGCTCCACCTTAAGCTCCACCTTGAGCTCCACCTTAACCTCCACCTTGATCTCCACCTTAAGCTCTACCTTGAGCTCCACCTTAAGCTCCACCTTAAGCTCCACCTTGAGCTCCACCTTAAGCTCCACCTTAAGCTCCATCTTAACCTCCACCTTGAGCTCCACCTTAAGCTCCACCTTAAGCTCCACCTTGAGATCCACCTTAAGCTCCACCTTGAGCTTCACCTTAAGCTCCACCTTAAGCTCCACCTTAAGCTCCACCTCAAGCTGCACCTTGAGCTCCACCTTGAGCTCCACCTTAAGCTCCACCTTGAGCTCCTCCTTAAGCTCCACTTGAGCTCCACCTTAAGCTCCACCTTGAGTTCCACCTTAAGCTCCACCTTGAGCTCCACCTTAAGCTCCACCTTGAGCTCCACCTTGAGCTCTACCTTGAGCTCCACCTTGAGCTCCACCTTCAGCTCCACCTTGAGCTCCACCTTAAGCTCCACCTTCAGCTCCACCTTGAGCTCCACCTTAAGCTCCACCTTAAGCTCCACCTTAAGCTCCACCTTGAGCTCCACCTTAAGCTCCACCTTGAGCTCCACCTTCAGCTCCACCTTGAGCTCCACCTTGAGCTCCACCTTAAGCTCCACCTTGAGCTCCACCTTGAGCTCCACCTTAAGCTCCACCTTAAGCTCCACCTTAAGCTCCACCTTAAGCTCCACCTTGAGCTCCACCTTGAGCTCCACCTTAAGCTCCACCTTAAGCTCCACCTTGAGCTCCACCTTGACCTCCACCTTGAGCTCCACCTTAAGCTCCACCTTGAGCTCCACCTTAAGCTCCACCTTAAGATCCACCTTAAGCTCCACCTTGAGCTCCACCTTAAGCTCCACCTTAAGCTCCACCTTAAGCTCCACCTTGAGCTCCACCTTAAGCTCCACCTTAAGCTCCACCTTGAGCTCCACCTTAAGCTCCACCTTGAGCTCCACCTTAAGCTCCACCTTGAGCTCCACCTTGAGCTCCACCTTAAGCTCCACCTTCAGCTCCACCTTGAGCTCCACCTTAAGCTCCACCTTGAGCTCCACCTTAAGCTCCACCTTAACATCCACCTTAAGCTGAGCCTTGACCTCCCCCTTGAGCTCCACCTTGAGCTCCACCTTAAGCTCTACCTTAAGCTCCATCTTAAGCTCCACCTTAAGCTCCACCTTGAGCTCCACCTTGAGCTCCACCTTGAGCTCAGCCTTGAGCTCCACCTTGAGCTGCACCTTGAGCTCCACCTTAAGCTCCACCTTAAGCTCCACCTTGAGCTCCCTTGAGCTCCACCTTAAGCTCCACCTTGAGCTCCACCTTAAGCTCCACCTTAAGCTCCACCTTGAGCTCCTCCTTGAGCTCCACCTTAAGCTCCACCTTAAGCTCCACCTTGAGCTCCACCTTGAGCTCCACCTTGAGCTCCACCTTAAGCTCCACCTTGAGCTCCACCTTGAGCTCCACCTTGAGCTCCACCTTAAGCTCCACCTTAAGCTCCACCTTGAGCTCCACCTTGAGCTCCACCTTAAGCTCCACCTTGAGCTCTCCTTGAGCTCCACCTTGAGCTCCACCTTAAGCTCCACCTTAAGCTCCACCTTGAGCTCCACCTTGAGCTCCACCTTAAGCTCCACCTTGAGCTCCACCTTGAGCTCCACCTTGAGCTCCACCTTAAGCTCCACCTTCAGCTCCACCTTGAGCTCCACCTTAAGCTCCACCTTGAGCTCCACCTTAAGCTCCACCTTGAGCTCCACCTTGAGCTCCTCCTTCAGCTCCACCTTAAGCTCCACCTTAAGCTCCACCTTGAGCTCCACCTTCAGCTCCACCTTAAGCTCCACCTTAAGCTCCACCTTGAGCTCCACGTTGAGCTCCACCTTAAGCTCCATCTTGAGCTCCACCTTGAGCTCCACCTTAAGCTCCACCTTAAGCTCCACCTTGAGCTCCACCTTCAGCTCCACCTTAAGCTCCACCTTAAGCTCCACCTTCAGCTCCACCTTGAGCTCCACCTTAAGCTCCACCTTAAGCTCCACCTTGAGCTCCACCGTGAGCTCCACCTTAAGCTCCACCTTAAGCTCAACCTTGAGCTCCACCTTAAGCTCCACCTTGAGCTCCACCTTGAGCTCCACCTTGAGCTCCACCTTAAGCTCCACCTTGAGCTCCACCTTAACCTCCACCTTAAGCTCCACCTTGAGCTCCACCTTGAGCTCCACCTTGAGCTCCACCTTAAGCTCCACCTTGAGCTCCACCTTGATTTCCACCTTAAGCTCCACCTTCAGCTCCACCTTAAGCTCCACCTTGAGCTCCACCTTAAGCTCCACCTTCAGCTCCACCTTAAGCTCCACCATGAGCTCAGCCTTGAGGTCCACCTTGAGCTCCACCTTGAGCTCCACCTTAAGCTCCACCTTCAGCTCCACCTTGAGCTCCACCTTGGGCTCCACCTTCAGCTCCACCTTAAGCTCCACCTTGAGCTCCACCTTAAGCTCCACCTTAAGCTCCACCTTGAGCTCCACCTTGAGCTCCACCTTAAGCTCCACCTTGAGCTCCACCTTGAGCTCAGCCTTCAGCTCCACCTTCAGCTCCACCTTGAGCTCCACCTTAAGCTCCACCTTGAGCTCCACCTTGAGCTCCACCTTCAGCTCCACCTTAAGCTCCACCTTCAGTTCCACCTTAAGCTCTGCCTTCAGCTCCACCTTAAGCTCCACCTTGAGCTCCACCTTAAGCTCCACTTTGAGCTCCAGCTTCAGCTGCATCTTAAGCTGCATCTTAAGTTCAGCCTTGAGCTCCACCTTAAGCTCCACCTTCAGCTCCACCTTAAGCTCCACCTTAAGATCCACCTTAAGCTCCACCTTGAGCTCAGCCTTAAGCTCCACCTTGAGCTCCACCTTAAGCTCCACTTTGAGCTCCACCTTAAGCTCCACCTTGAGCTCCACCTTGAGCTGAACCTTAAGCTCCACCTTAAGCTCCACCTTAAGCTCCACCTTGAGCTCCACCTTGAGCACCACCTTAAGCTCCACCTTAAGCTCCACCTTGAGCTCCACCTTAAGCTCCACCTTAAGCTCAGCCTTGAGCTCCACCTTAAGCTCCACCTTAAGCTCAGCCTTGAGCTCCACCTTAAGCTCCACCTTGAGCTCCACGTTGAGCTCCACCTTAAGCTCCACCTTGAGGTCCACCTTGAGATCCACCTTAAGCTCCACCTTGAGCTCCACCTTGAGCTCCACCTTCAGCTCCTCCTTAAGCTCCACCTTAAGCTCCACCTTGAGGTCCACCTTGAGCTCCACCTTAAGCTCCACCTTGAGCTCCACCTTGAGCTCCACCTTCAGCTCCACCTTAAGCTCCACCTTAAGCTCCTCTTAAGCTCCACCTTCAGCTCCACCTTGAGCTCCACCTTCAGCTCCACCTTAAGCTCCACCTTAAGCTCCACCTTGAGCTCCACCTTGAGCTCCACCTTAAGCTCCACCTTGAGCTCCACCTTAAGCTCCACCTTGAGCTCCACCTTAAGCTCCACCTTCAGCTCCACCTTGAGCTCCACCTTAAGCTCCACCTTGAGCTCCACCTTGAGCTCCACCTTAAGCTCCACCTTAAGCTCCACCTTGAGCTCCACCTTAAGCTCCACCTTAAGCTCCACCTTGAGCTCCACCTTAAGCTCCACCTTGAGCTCCACCTTGAGCTCCACCTTCAGCTCCTCCTTAAGCTCCACCTTAAGCTCCACCTTGAGGTCCACCTTGAGCTCCACCTTAAGCTCCACCTTGAGCTCCACCTTGAGCTCCACCTTCAGCTCCACCTTAAGCTCCACCTTAAGCTCCTCTTAAGCTCCACCTTCAGCTCCACCTTGAGCTCCACCTTCAGCTCCACCTTAAGCTCCACCTTGAGCTCCACCTTGAGCTCCACCTTAAGCTCCACCTTCAGCTCCACCTTGAGCTCCACCTTAAGCTCCACCTTGAGCTCCACCTTGAGCTCCACCTTAACCTCCACCTTAAGCTCCACCTTGAGCTCCACCTTAAGCTCCACCTTAAGCTACACCTTGAGCTCCACCTTAAGCTCCACCTTGAGCTCCACCTTAAGCTCCAACTTGAGCTCCACCTTGAGCTCCACCTTAAGCTCCACCTTGAGCTCCACCTTAAGCTCCACCTTAAGCTCCACCTTGAGCTCCACCTTGAGCTCCACCTTGAGCTCCACCTTAAGCTCCACCTTGAGCTCCACCTTAAGATCTACCTTGAGCTCCACCTTGAGGTCCACCTTAAGCTCCACCTTAAGCTCCACCTTGAGCTCCACCTTGAGCTCCACCTTAAGCTCCACCTTGAGCTCCACCTTGAGCTCCACCTTAAGCTCCACCTTGAGGTCCACCTTAAGATCTACCTTGAGTCCACCTTGAGGTCCACCTTAAGCTCCACCTTAAGCTCACCTTGAGCTCCACCTTGAGCTCCACCTTAAGCTTCACCTTAAGCTCCACCTTGAGCTCCACCTTGAGCTCCACCTTGAGGTCCACCTTAAGCTCCACCTTAAGCTCCACCTTGAGCTCCACCTTAAGCTCCACCTTGAGCTCCACCTTGAGCTCCACCTTAAGCTCCACCTTGAGCTCCACCTTAAGCTCCACCTTGAGCTCCACCTTGAGCTCCACCTTGAGCTCCACCTTAAGCTCCACCTTAAGCTCCACCTTGAGCTCCACCTTGAGCTCCACCTTAAGCTCCACCTTAAGCTCCACCTTAAGCTCCACCTTCAGCTCCACCTTGAGCTCCACCTTAAGCTCAGCCCTAAGCTCCACCTTAAGCTCAGCCCTAAGCTGCACCATAAGCTCCACCTTAAGCTCCACCTTGAGCTCCACCTTGAGCTCCACCTTAAGCTCCACCTTAAGCTCCACCTTGAGCTCCACCTTAAGCTCCACCTTGAGCTCCACCTTGAGCTCCACCTTAAGCTCCACCTTGAGCTCTACCTTGAGCTCCACCTTAAGCTCCACCTTCAGCTCCACCTTGAGCTCCACCTTGAGCTCAGCCTTGAGCTCCACCTTGAGCTCAGCCTTGAGCTCCACCTTAAGCTCCACCTTGAGCTCCACCTTAAGCTCCACCTTAAGCTCCACTTTGAGCTCCACCTTAAGCTCCACCTTAAGCTCCACCTTAAGATCAGCCTTGAGCTCCACCTTAAGCTCCACCTTAAGCTCCACCTTCAGCTCCACCTTGTGCTCCACCTTCAGCTCCACCTTGAGTTCCACCTTGAGCTCCACCTTAAGCTCCACCTTGAGCTCCACCTTGAGTTCCACCTTGAGCTCCACCTTAAGCTCCACTTTGAGCTCTACCTTAAGCTCCACCTTGAGCTCCACCTTAAGCTCCACCTTAAGCTCCACCTTGAGCTCCACCTTAAGCTCCACCTTAAGCTCCACCTTAAGCTCCACCTTAAGCTCCACCTTGAGCTCCACCTTAAGCTCCACTTTGAGCTCCACCTTGAGCTCCACCTTAAGCTCCACCTTCAGCTCCACCTTAAGCTCCACCTTAAGCTCAGCCTTAAGCTCCACCTTGAGCTCCACCTTGAGCTCCACCTTGAGCTCCATCTTAAGCTCAGCCTTGAGCTCCACCTTAAGCTCCACCTTAAGCTCCACTTTGAGCTCCACCTTAAGCTCCACCTTGAGCTCCACCTTAAGCTCCACCTTGAGCTCCACCTTGAGCTCCACCTTAAGCTCAGCCTTGAGCTCCACCTTAAGCTCAGCCTTGAGCTCCACCTTAAGCTCCACCTTAAGCTCCACCTTAAGCTCCACCTTGAGCTCCACCTTAAGCTCCTCCTTGAGCTCCACCTTAAGCTCAGCCTTGAGCTCCACCTTGAGCTCCACCTTAAGCTCCACCTTGAGCTCCACCTTGAGCTCCACCTTAAGCTCCACCTTGAGCTCCACCTTAATCTCCACCTTAAGCTCCACCTTAAGCTCCACCTTAAGCTCCACCTTGAGCTCCACCTTGAGCTCCACCTTAAGCTCCACCTGGAGCTCCACCTTAAGCTCCACCTTGAGCTCCACCTTGAGCTCCACCTTAAGCTCCACCTTAAGCTCCACCTTAAGCTCCACCTTGAGCTCCACCTTGAGCTCCACCTTAAGCTCTACCTTAAGCTGCACCTTGAGGTCCACCTTGAGCTCCACCTTGAGCTCCACCTTAAGCTCCACTTTAAGCTCCACCTTAAGGTCCCCCTTGAGCTCCACCTTAAGATCCACCTTGAGCTCCACCTTAAGCTCCACCTTGAGCTCCACCTTGAGCTCCACCTTAAGCTCCACCTTCAGCTCCACCTTAAGCTCCACCTTCAGCTCCACCTTAAGCTCCACCTTGAGGTCCACCTTAAGCTCCACCTTAAGCTCCACCTTGAGCTCCACCTTAAGCTACACCTTAAGCTCCACCTTGAGCTCCACCTTCAGCTCCACCTTAAGCTCCACCTTCAGCTCCACCTTAAGCTCCACCTTGAGGTCCACCTTAAGCTCCACCTTGAGCTCCACCTTGAGCTCTGCCTTAAGGTCCACCTTAAGCTCCACCTTAAGCTCCACCTTGACCTCTGCCTTAAGCTCCACCTTGAGCTCCACCTTAAGCTCCTCCTGGAGCTCCACCTTAAGGTCCACCTTGAGCTCTACCTTAAGCTCCACCTTGAGCTCCACCTTGAGCTCCACCTTAAGCTCCACCTTAAGCTCCACCTTGAGCTCCACCTTGAGCTCCACCTTGAGCTCCACCTTAAGCTCCACCTTGAGTTCCACCTTGAGCTCCACCTTAAGCTCCACCTTAAGCTCCACCTTGAGCTCCACCTTAAGCTCTACCTTAAGCTCCAGCTTGAGCTCCACCTTAAGCTCCACCTTGAGCTCCACCTTAAGCTCCACCTTGAGCTCCATCTTGAGCTCAACCTTAAGCTCCACCCTAAGCTCCAACTTAAGCTCCACCTTAAGCTCAGCCTTAAGCTCCACCTTAAGCTCCACCTTGAGCTCCACCTTGAGCTCCACCTTAAGCTCCACCTTGAGCTCCACCTTAAGCTCCACCTTGAGCTCCACCTTAAGCTCCACCTTAAGCTCCACTTAAGCTCCACCTTGAGCTCCACCTTGAGCTCCACCTTAAGCTCCACCTTGAGCTCCACCTTAAGCTCCACCTTAAGCTCCACCTTGAGGTCCACCTTAAGCTCCACCTTGAGCTCCACCTTGAGCTCTGCCTTAAGGTCCACCTTAAGCTCCACCTTAAGCTCCACCTTGACCTCTGCCTTAAGCTCCACCTTGAGCTCCACCTTAAGCTCCTCCTGGAGCTCCACCTTAAGGTCCACCTTGAGCTCTACCTTAAGCTCCACCTTGAGCTCCACCTTGAGCTCCACCTTAAGCTCCACCTTGAGCTCCACCTTGAGCTCCACCTTAAGCTCCACCTTGAGCTCCACCTTAAGCTCCACCTTAAGCTCCACCTTGAGCTCCACCTTAAGCTCTACCTTAAGCTCCAACTTAAGCTCCACCTTAAGCTCCACCTTGAGCTCCACCTTAAGCTCCACCTTAAGATCCACCTTGAGCTCCACCTTAAGCTCCACCTTGAGCTCCACCTTGAGCTCCACCTTAAGCTCCACCTTAAGCTCCACCTTCAGCTCCACCTTGAGCTCCACTTTAAGCTCCACCTTCAGCTCCACCTTAAGCTCCACCTAAGCTCCACCTTGAGCTCCACTTGAGCTCCACCTTAAGCTCCACCTTAAGCTCCACCTTCAGCTCCACCTTGAGCTCCACTTTAAGCTCCACCTTCAGCTCCACCTTAAGCTCCACCTTGAGCTCCACCTTGAGCTCCACCTTCAGCTCCACCTTGAGCTCCACTTTCAGCTCCTCTTTGAGCTCCACCTTCAGCTCCACCTTGAGCTCCACTTTCAGCTCCTCTTTGAGCTCCACCTTCAGCTCCACCTTAAGCTCCACCTTGAGCTCCACCTTCAGCTCCACCTTTAGCTCTACTTTCAGCTCCACCTTGAGCTCCACCTTGAGCTCCCCCTCCTCTAAGGAGCCCCTGGGGATGCTCTGTCCGTAACCAGCCCCAGTGGGGCCAATCAGTGCTCCAAGCTGCTTTGCCTTGTGCTGCTGAGCTCTGGAGCCCTTCCTCCCATCCTCTCTCCGTCCCTGACACCTGGAGTCAGCCCCAAATCCTCCATGGGGCTCACTAGAACACAGAAGTCCCTCAGGAGCTGTGGCTCTGCCTGGGATTTCCTCCAGGTACTGAAGACTTGTCCAGCTCCTTGGAGCTTTTCCACAGCTAATTGAAGCTGTTTCAGAGTGCAGTTAATGAGGAAGATTTCCCACTGGGCCTCATAACCCCCTGGGTTGTTTTTAAAGGATGTTTTTAATTAGCTGCATTTGAGAGAAGGGAGCTGACAGCAGCACTCTCCATGTCACCTTGATCCACAGAGTCTCCTCAAGAGGCCTGGACTCAAAGGAAACACTCTTCCCCAAGATCTGACACTGTATGAACAACTTTGCTCCTCACCCCCTCCACAACCTCCCCATTGCTGTCATTGCCCACCTGGGGCTTACATCACTGTCCCATCAGACTCCTCCACTGCCCTCTGCAGCTGCAGGTCACAGCTCCATGGCACCAGCTCCCCCCTGCTCTCCATAGAGATCTGTCTGCATATAGCCACAGGAGAATTGTTCCTGTTTAGAAGTAAAGAAAAACAAAGTCTGATAAAGTTGCATCAGTGATCCAACCCCTCTGGAACCAGCTGCTCAGCACAAGATGTCTCTCAGTAGGCTGCCCCTCTCCAAGGCATGATCTGAGAAGCAAAGTTTTAGGCAAGTAGATACAAGAGATGAAGAGCAAAACCAATCACAGAGGTGGCCCAGGGGACAACTGTAGCTTTGCCTCCCTAAAACTCAAAGCAGCATAGGAGAGAGGAACCGGAATGAACAAAGAATAAGTGCAGAAGCAAATTGGAGAATGATGGAAAGGGCCTTGGGCTGTCCAGTCTGCCCCGGGAAAGGTGACTCCAGAGATGGTCACTGTGTCCTGGAGAGGACAGTACATGACATCTTAATGAAGCAGATGGTCTAAGAGGTAGTCACCCCTACCCCCACTCTCTTTTCTGGTAGGACTCTAGTCTGCCAAAGCTCTGCTCTGATTTAAAGCAGCAGTGCTAATTTCATCATTTCTGATTGTAATGTCTCTCAGAGATTTGTTATTTAGAGTTTTGCTAAGTCTTCCTACTAAGCATAAGGAATAATAAGCTTGTGGTATTTACAAGTAATTAGTACAGAGTAATTGCAGTAAGGCATAAGCACTTAGTAATGAGTTCACATTGTAAGTTCTTCTTTTGGTTGGAACCTTCTTAGCTGTGTGCCTCGGCATTGCAAAGGAGCTCCGTGTAATATAGTTAAGGTTTGTAGTAAATAGGTATTCATTCTTAAAAGTATTCCTTAGCTAATGTAACATCTTTCTAGTTCCTTCTTAGACATTGACTAGAAAACATACAAATAATACAAAAAATTAAAAAAGAAAACATTTTTAAAAAATTTAAATACAAATTATATTACAAAACAAAACCAATACAACTTAGATACACAAAGAACAATAAAACATAACAAAATAGTAACAAAAATAATGATAGAGAGCAAATTAAAACAAACAACAAAAAAGTTTAAAATAAAAAGAATTAACAAAATAAGAATAGAAAAAAGACAACAATAAAAACAAAACAATGAAAAAAAAACAAACTAAAAATAGCTATTACAAAAACATAAGATTATCAGCAAAAAATACAAATAAGGACTATCAGACTACTAGATTAAAAAAAAATATAAAAAAATTCAAAAAAGTTAAAATGAAATCTGATAATAAAAGAGTTAATAGAAAGAAAGGTTAAAAATAATAAAAACAAAAAAATTAAAATAGAAAATAGATTAAATAAAACAACATGCAAAGATAAAAAATAATTAAAATAAACAATATAATAAAATAAATACAATACAGGGAAGGAAGGGAAGGGAGGGAAGGGAAGGAAGGTAAGGGAATGGAAGGGAAGGGAGGGAAGGGAATTAACCAGGTTGGACCTTTGAGATCATCAAGTCCAACCTATCACCCAGCACCATCTAATCAACTAAACCACAGCACGCACCAAGCACCCCATCCAGTCTCTTCCTAAACACCTCCAGTGATGATGACTCCACCCACCTCCCTGGCAGCACATCTCAATGGCCAATCTCTCTTTCTATGAAGAACTTCTTCTCAACATCCAACCTAAACCACCCCTGGGACAGCTCGAGACTGTGTCCTCTTGTTCTGGTGCTGGCCGCCCTGGAGAAGTTACATTTAAGTTCTCTGCCACTTTCCAGCTAGATCTACAAATCAATTTTTTCCTACAAAGGGAGTCCCAGTTCCTTTTGTAACTTTTCCTTGAGCTCTTTCTGCACTGTGCTCACCTCACTTCAGTTCATGGTTGATACACTAATGTCTTTAGGCTTTGATCATATTCTGTGCCAGTTTTCTTTGGCCTGACCCTGAAGCCCTCCATTGTCACTAAGACCCCACTGACCGCTCCTTTTGGGCAGGCCTGGCTTCTATTGATGCCTCCCATGCCCCATATTTTGGGCCATCCAATAGGTCTGCCCTGGTTCAGTACACTCCTGAGGGTTCCGACAGCAGCCTGATCACTGTGGTGCGATAGACAAAGCCAGTGTTCTGTTCCCTCCCAGTTCTGACCTGTTTGTGGGCAGGGTGAGTAGGTTCTCCCCACCCACACACAGAAACCGCAGCTAACTCAGTCGGCGAGGCAAATGAAATAAGCTGTATTTACAAGTAGGGATGGAATGCAATGAATATTTACACAAGATATACATAGGTCAGCTGCCCAAATCGGTTTCCTTTTCTCTGCCAACCATTCCTTCTCAGTTCTTTAGCCAACCCCACAGAGCATTGGCTACCATCCATGTGTCAGTGTAGAGATAAAGCTTTGGCCATCTCTCACGTTCAGCTACGTCGAGAGCTAGCAGGACAGCTTTTACCTCTGCGAACTGACTGGATTCTCCTTCTCCATCCTTTGCCTCTGCAACTCGGCGTGTTGGACTCCACACTGCAGACTTCCACACCTTCGCTTGTTCCCGACAAGACGACAGGAACTGTCTGTGACCAGAGCATATTTCTTTTCATCATCAGAAAGGTCATTGTAGGAGGAGCTTCCTCAGCACGAGTTACTCTCCTCCTCTGGAGGTTTAGTGCATTTGGTACCTTCCGGCCAACTTGAGATCACCTCCACCAGACCAGGTCTTTCAAGATTTCCCATTCGAGCTCTCGGTGTTATCAGAGCCATCCACTTAGACCATGGAATCTGTTGCATGATGTGTGTGGAACCTTGCCTTTGAACATCCAATTCAAAACTGGTAATCTGGGAGCTAGAGAAGTTGTGATTCAGTTCCAATCACTTCAGAAGCTGCTTTTACTCCTTCATAGGCAGCTAGAATCTCTTTCCTCGGTTGCAGTATAATTAGCCTCTGAACCTCTGTAACCTCGACTCCAAAAACCAAGAGGTCTTCCACGTGTCTCACCTGGAGCTCTTTGCCACAAGCACCAGGTGGACCATTGTCACTTGCAGCCGTGTACAAAATGTTCTTATGTCCTGGACCATCTCGGACAGGTCCCAGACCCATTGCTTGAACCTACCTCTTGCTTTATCTGGTCAAAAGCTGCTTGTTGTTCGGTCCCCAGTGGAAACTGTTCTCTTTCGAGTCCATCATACAGAGGTTTCACAATCTCTGTATCCAGGAATGTGCGGTCTCCACAATCCCACTATCCCCAAGAAACGTAGAGTTTCTTGCTTGTTCATGGGATTGGCCATGGTAGGACTCTATTTCCACATCCACTGGAATGTGTCGGCGTCCATCCTGCCACCGCCGCACTCCCCAGAAACTGGATCTCTCTGGTAGGTCCTTTTCACCTTGTCTCGCTTGATGGCAAAACCTGCATTCAGGAGAATGTCAATGACTTTGTTACCTTTCTCGAAGACTTCCTCAGCAGTTTTACCCCAGACGATGATCTCATCGATGAACTGGATGTGTTCTGGAGCACCACCTTTCTGAGCCCTGCCCCAGCCCTACCCCAGCCCTGCCCAGTCCTGTCCCAGACCTGCCCTGTCCTGCCCCAGCCCTGTCCCGGCCCTGGCCCAGCCCTGCCCCCAGCCCTGCCCCTGCCCCAGCCTGCCCCAACCCAGCCCTGCTCCTGCTCTGCCCCACCCACCCTGCCCCAGCCTGCCCAAGCCAGCCCATTCCTGCCCCAGCCCTGCCCTGCCCCAGCCCTGCCCCAGTGCAGTCCTGCCCACCCTGCCCTGCCCCAGCCCCATCCCCAGCCCTGCCCCAGCCCTGCCCTGTCCTAGCCCAGCCCAGACCCAGCCCCAGCCCTGCCCCAGCCCTGCCCCAGCCCAGTCCTGCCCCAGCCCTGCCCTGCCCCAGCCCTGCCCCAGTGCAGTCCTGCCCAGCCCTGCCCTGCCCCAGCCCTGCCCTATCCCTGCCCCTGCCCCAGCCCTGCCCCAGCCCTGCCCCAGCCCGCCCAGCCCTGCCCCAGCCCTTCCCCGCCCCATCCCCAGCCCTGCCCCAGGCCTGCCCCAGCCCTGCCCTGTCCTGCCTGAGCCCTCCCCCAGCCCTACCCCAGCCCTGCCCAGTCCTGTCCCAACCTGCCCTGTCCTGCCCCAGCCCTGTCCCGGCCCTGGCCCAGCCCTGCCCCAGCCCTGCCCCTGCCCCAGGCCTGCCCCAACCCAGCCCTGCTCCTGCCTGGCCGCAGCCCACCCTGCCCCAGCCCTGCCCAAGCC
>JAAWVA010000421.1:0-22424 GCA_015227895.2 Colaptes auratus | reverse complement strand
TGCTGCTGTAGCCTCTGCTCGATCTCCTGAGAACCAGAAGCACTTCAGAGGCTTCCTCTAACCCACCCAGGTAGAGCTCATTGCCCCAGGATGACCCCCAGGGCTGAGCCGGGCTCCAGGGAGACCTCAGAGCAGCCTCCCAGTGCCTGAAGGGGCTCCAGGAGAGCTGGGGAGGGCCTTTTGGCAAGGGCTGGGAGGGACAGGATGAGGACAATGGCTTTGAGCTGGGAGAGGGCAGACTGAGATGAGGAAGAAATTCTTGTGAGGGTGGGGAGAGCCTGGCCCAGGCTGCTGAGGGAGGTGGGAGATGCCCCATGGCTGGCACCATCCCAGGTCAGGTGGGTTGGGGCTGTGGCTGGGGACATCCCTGCTGGCTGCAGGGGGCTGGACCGTGTGAGCTTTAGAGGTCCCTTCCAGCTCAAGGCTCTCAACGATTCTAGCAGTCAAATCCCTTCCATGAGCCAAGGAGCAGCAGGGAGCAGCTCAGCCACCCCCCAGTGCATCGCAGGGAAATCTGCAGCAGAGCTGTCCCCAGGCAGCTGCAAACCCAGAGGCAAAGCCAGGCCCAAAGGCAGAGCAGCAGCCATGCTGGCAGGGGCTGTGGCCACTCAGCAGCAGCCTTGAGGACCTCCTGAGCAGCTCCCAGCTCTTCAGCTCAGGCCTGGGGAACCTCAGCCAGAGCTGTGCCAAGGGAAGGGGGAGCAGGGGATGCCGCAGCCAGGCTGGGGGGCTCCAGGCTCTGCCCTCCCTGCCCCCAGCACTTGCCTGCTCCTGCTGCAGGGCCTTCACGAAGGCATTCTTCAGCCTGTTGGTGTGCTCTGCCTTCAGAGCCTTCTTCTGGTTGGAGGTCATGCACTGCTCACACAGGATCTTGCCACTCTTCTCCTGCTTCCAGTGTGGGGTGAAGTCGGTGCGGCACTGGGCGCAGACGAAGGGCTCCACGCGCAGCAGGGACGAGCAGCTCTTGCCTGGGGGGGCACCGACAACAGCATCAGGGTGGGCAGCAGGGCAGCTCCCACCCCACCTCTGAGACCCCCTCCTCCAGCCCACGGGAGACAAACATCCACACAAGTGACAGGAGGAGAGCAAACAGCCTCAGCCTGTCCCAGAGGAAGCGTAGGCTGGACAGGAGGAACAGTCTGAGTCCTGCCAGAGCGGTCAGGGACCGGCCCAGGCTGCCCAGGGGGGTGGCAGAGTCCCCAGGGAATCCTGGCATGGCTCAGGAGGGAAGGGAGCTCAGAGCTCATCTGCTCCACCTCCCTGCCATGCCCAGGGACACCTCTCAGCCAGACTCAGCTGCTCAAGGCCTCATGCAGCCCGGCCTTGAACACCCCCAGGGAGGAGGCAGCCGCAGCCTCCCTGGGCAGCCTGTGCCAGACTCTTCCCCACGCTGGTACTGAAGCACTGAGCACCCCCCCCCCAGCTCCCTTCAGCAGAGCTGCTGCAGCCTTGGAGGTGCTCCAGGAAGGTGTGGGCATGGCAGAGCTGCAGGTGGGGTGAGAGGGAGAGGAGGGGAGAGGGGAGGGGAGAGGAGGAGAGGGGAGGGGAGAGGAGGAGAGGGGAGGGGAGGAGAGGGGAGGGAGAGGGGAGGGAGGGGGGGGGGAGAGGGGAGGGGAGAGGGGGAGAGGGGAGGGGAGGAGAGGGGGGGGGGAGAGGGAGGGAGGGGAGGGAGAGGGGGAGAGGGGAGGGGAGAGGGGGAGAGGGGAGGGGAGGGGAGGAGAGGGAGAGGAGAGGGAGAGGAGAGGGAGAGGAGAGGGAGAGGAGAGGGAGAGGAGAGGAGAGGAGAGGAGAGGGAGAGGAGAGGGAGAGGAGAGGAAAGGTTCGGAGAGGGAGAGGAGAGGTTCAGAGAGGTTCGGAGAGGGAGAGGTCGGAGAGGAGAGGGAGAGGAGAGGAAAAGTTCGGAGAGGAGGGAGAGGAGAGGAGAGGAGAGGAGGAGGGGAGGGGAGGGGAGAGGCAGGCAGCGTTGCCAGGGAGGGGGCAGCAGGGCTGCAGCTGGGCTCACCCTGGCTGTCGATGACGCTCTGCACCACCTCCTCCAGCCCCACCATGTAGATGAATTCGCTGTTGGCTGCGCTGGGCAGGAAGTGCAGCAGGGGGGCGGGAGGCTTGGGGGGGGGGATCTCCAGCAGGGTCTTCTCCAGCTGCTTGCGCAGGGCCAGCTTGGCAGCCGCCTGCGAGTTGGCAGCGTCGTTGAGGGCGCTGGGGCTGGGCAGGGGGGAGGACACCCTGTTGACGGTGCCAGGCTGGATGTGGGAGGCAAGGTTCATGTAGATGGCTGAGGAGGACGTCCGCTGGCACGGCACAGAGGAGCTGGATTGCTGGGGGTGGGGGGGGGAGAGAGGGGGCAGGGTTCAGGTGGGCACCGAGGGACAGCCAGCCCCAGCCCCACCTGGGCAGCTCAGCTCAGCGCCTCACAGCCCCCAAAGCGTTCCCCAAGTGAGCCTGAGCTGTGCTGGGCCTCATCAGATCCCTGGGGTGGGAAGTGACCTCTGGGGATATCCCACCCCCACCCCCCCCCTGTGGCCAGCTGGTGCCCACCCCCTCCCAGCCAGGTGTGCCAGCTCCTCCCCTTCCATTCCCAGCAGCTTCCTCCTGCATCCTCCCTTCTCTGGGATGCTCACAAAGCCTTCTGCTGACCCAGAGGTGTGGCTCTGGCCACTGGAAGCCACCAGCTGCCACCACCCTTAAGGCTTCTGTGCATCCAGACAGGAAAATCCCCGAATCCCAAACAGTCCCCAGCCCAAGTGGGGCTCAGCTGGGGCTGGGGCACAGCACCCTGCCCATGGAGGGTAGCACAGAGCAGAGCAGAGAACAGGGAACAGTGGAGAGAGCCCAGGTCAGCCCACACCAGGCAGCCCACACCAGGGAGCCCACACCAGGGAGACCACACCTGGGAGCCCACAACAGGGAGCCCACACCAGGCAGCACACACCAGGCAGCCCACACCAGGGAGGGTCCAGGGGCAGAGCTGGGGGGAGGACGTCTGGAGCCTGGGCAGGTGCTGAATGAACAGGGAGGAGCTGGGAGCTCTTCTGGGGTGGGAGCTGGGGTGGGATTGGTGACCCAGGGTGTAACTGGGGGGGTTCTGATGGCTGTTCAGGGGTGGGACTGCAGGCATCTCCCCTGCATGCCTTGCTCCTGGCCCCCCCCCCAGGCCCCCCCCAGGCCCCGTACCGGCTGGTAGCTGATGGCTGGATTCATGCTGGGAGTGGTGGTGCGGATGAGGCCAGGCTTGGGGGGGACCCTCTGGCCCTGCAGCTGGGCAGGGTTGGGGGCAATCACTCGCTGGGACATCAGCATGTGGGGCAGGGTCGTGTTGGTGGCAGACCTGATGACGCTGTGCCCCTGTGGAGAGAGCAGAGCAGGGTGAGGGGAGGAGTGGAACTGAGCTTCCTGAGCAGGGGCTGCTAGAGCAGAGCTGCCCTGATCCCAGGCAGCTTCCAGCAGGAGGCTGCTCCAGGGACTCCACTGCTCAGAGGAGCACAGACCTGGTTTGGCTGGCAAAGGCCCTGGAGATCAGGGAATGCAACCCTGCCCTAACTCCAGCGAGGCTGGGGCTAAACCATGGCCCTCAGCACCACAGCTCTGTGGATCTGAACCCCTCCAGGGATGGGGATTCAGCCACCTCCCTGGGCAGCCTGTGCCAGCACCCTCACGGTGCAGAACTTGCTCCTCACATCCAGCTCACACCACCCCACACCTCCTGCCCCACCTTCTTCTCCTCCTTTCCCCTTTTCCAGAGGAGGTTCCTCGCTGTCCCAGTAAGGAAGCCTCACAAAGGCTGCCCAAACAATGAGCTTCCTCTCCTCCTCCAGCCCATTTCCTTCACCAGCCCCATCCCACTGAGAAGCCACAATGGGCCTGACCTGAGTCGTTGCCATGGCAAAGCAAACAAATGCCACAAACAAAGAGGATGCTCCATGGAGGGAGGGAAGGAGCAGCAAGGCTGCAGTGGAAGTCTTGGCAAAAGCAGGAGGGAAAGGCACAGGCAGAGGGGATGGAGAATCAAGAGAGGCATCAGGGTTGGAAAGGACCTCTGAGGTCATCCAGTCCAGCATCAAACCAACCCCACCATGGGCACCAAACCAGGGCCCCAAGTGCCATGGCCACAGGGCTCTTCATCACCTCCAGGGCTGGGGACTCCACCACCTCCCTGGGCAGCCTGGGCCAGGCCCTGGCCACTCTTGCAGGGCAGAAATTGTTTCCTCATGGCCACCCTGAACCTCCCTGGTGCAATGTGAGGCCATTGCCTCTTGTCCTGTCCCTTCTTCCTTGGGAGAAGAGCCCAACCCCACCTGGCTCCAGCTTCCTTTCAGGGAGTTGCAGAGTGAGAAGGTCTCCCCTTGGGGCCATCACATCTGAACTCAGCAATGGCAGAGTGCAGCATGGGCACCTTCTGGGGCAGCAGGGGGCTGCTGGGAAGGCTCACCTGTAATGTCCTTAAGTTCTGAGGCTCAACCCCCTGAGCTCCAGGCCTGGAGGGAAGCTTGGACAGTCCCTGCTGCCCCACATGAGCAGGAGATGGCTGGACAATCGATGCTGCATTTGGGACAACTGGAGCCTGAGAGGAGATGAGAAGTGGCATCAGCAGGGGCTTGGGCAGGGCCCCATCCACAGCCCTGGTGAGGACCAAGCCCCAGCACAGCTACTTCAGAGCTGCCTGGCTTCACCTTCTCAGCTGGCCCGGGGGCAGCCTGCCAGGGCAGCTGTGGCTGCGGATTTGCTGCAGACACTCTTTGGTAGGAAACTTCCCACAAGGAGCAGGGATGTGGAGCCCAGGAAGATCCCAGAGCAGAGCCTTTGTGTTTGCCCACCAGCCCCTTCCCCTCACCCCACCCAGCCCAAGGGATGCTGCTCAGAGCTTCACCTTCTGGACCACATTCTCCTTCTGCAGCTGACTCTGCCTCAGTTTCTTCAGCAGCACAAGCCTGGCCTCCTCCAGCCGCAGCTCGTCCCGGAGCTGCTTGATCAGCTGCTGCCTCTCCTCGATGCTCTTCCCCTGCACACAGGCCACAAACCAGTCAGAAACCCCCAAACCCTGAGGCCTGCTTTGCCCTGGGCTGCCAGGCAGGTGGCCAGGCCGCCCTGGGCTGCCAGCCCACGACAGCGGCAGGAGGGTGCGAGGAAGGTTGAAGACAAACCAAACCTTGTGCTGTGGGGAACCGGCCAGGAGGCAGCAGCCTCAGAGGCCTCCCCCCTCAGCAGAGCTCACCAGAGCAGCCACCCAGGGCCAGCAGGAGTCCCTCACCTTGAACATCTCCAGGTTGGCTGCCTTCAGCCTCTCCTCCATGCGGGAGCCGGCGCGGGGGCTGGAGGCTTCATTGTCGGACAGGACGATGACGTCCGGGGACGGCGTCAGGCGGCCTCTGTCCTGCTCGCTGCGGGCACGAAGCACAACTCAGCCACAGCTGGGAGCAGGACAACCCCCCTGCCCCACCAGGGATGTGAGCAGCAGCTGGGCCCTGCTCTGCCAGCCTGGAGAGCCTCCCCCAGCTTTATGAACCTCCGCCCCCGGGGAGGGAAAAGCCCCAACCCAGCGCCGCGGCGGCGAAACCCTGGCCCCAGGTGCTGCGGCCACAGCTTCCCTGAGCGCCTCCAGGGATGGGGACTCCACCACCACCTCCCTGGGAGCACCTGGGAAACCAGGCAGGGTTTGGGCAGAGGGTCCCTCTGTGGGGAGCCTACAGCACACCCAGAGTGATAAAACATCAGCTCTGGGGCCAGGCTCTCCGCAGCAGGCTGCTGCTGCTGATCTTCCAGGAGCATCCAGATCCTCTTTTATTTACATTCCATGGAGTGGGGAGGGGGGGGGGGGGGGGGGAAGCCAAGCCAGAGTCCAAACAGCCAGGGCAAAACAGGGACATCTGCAGAGCCCCTGGAGCCCTCAGGGCTGTTTTGTTTACTTTTGTCACGGGGAGGAAGCAGAATTACAACAAAACTACTGGAAGGAGCCCTGGGAGGCAGGCAGAGGTGAGAAGATGTGGAGCTTGGTCCCAGACAAACTGCAACTCAGGGACCCCTTCCAAAACCCAACCTCCTCAGCCCTGCTCCTGCTGCTACAGAGAAAACCTGGAGCTGATTTGGGCTTTTTTTCTGCCTCTTTTCAGGGCTGATTCCTCTTCAGTCACTGTTCAAGTGTCCACATCCTGCTGGCCTGCTTGACTCCCCCCCACACCTTGCCCAGCTCAGAGAGCTCAAAGCCTTCCAGGGTGCCTGCAGTCACTGACCCCCAGCCAGGCTCATTCCACAGCATGCCACACCTTGGGAACCTCAGCCCAGGTGGCTGAGAACCACAGATCCATGGGTTGGAGACCTCCAAGCTCATTGAGGCTCTGCTGCTCAGCACTGGGCCAAAGGGACCTGGCAGACCCCAGCCCCTGGGCAGCCTGCTCCAGCTGGAGGTGTTCGCTGCAGGGGGCTGCACAAGGTCACCTTGGAGGGTCCCTCCCAAGCCAAGGCACTCTGTGACTGTCACCCTGGGAAGGCTCCCCCAGGGCCCCCCTGCATTTCTGGCTTGGGTTCCTGCGCCTGGCAGAGGCCAGGGTCCCCAGCAGCCCGGGGCTGCCTGGCACCCACCTCCTCCTGGCACTCATGTCCACAGGCTCATCGTTGATGTTCTCCTTGCCAGGCCTCCCTGCGGTCCTGCCCTCGCCGTGGGGCCGCAGGCTGCCGTTCAGCTTCTCCTCGTAGCCCTTCACCCCGTCCTGCTTCCCTGGCAGCTCATGGGGCACCTCGATGCCAGAGAGGTCCTTCCTCTTCAGCAGTGCCAGCATCTTGAGGCGCTCCATGGCCTCGTGCCCCTCCATTTTCAGTCTCTTGGCCAGGACATCCTCTCGCTCCTCCGCCTGGTCCAGGCTGCGCTTCAGCAGGTTCAGGCGCAGGGCATCCTCTGTCATTCTGTCCATCCTGTGGCACAAGGGTGGCAGGGGGGCACCAGTCAGGACCACAGCAAACAGAAAATGCTTGTGGTAGCCCCAGCTCACCCCCACCCCTCCCTGGGGGCTGGCTGGGACCTCTGTGCCCAGCCTCCCCCTGGGGGAGCACGGCGCCCAGCACCCACGCGTGGGGCGTGCAGGGACCTGCTGCTAGGCCTGATCCCAAACCAGCCAGGCTGGAGTTTCCCAAGCAGGAGGAACCACATGAACACGGTGGGGGAGAGCACCCCAGGGCCCTGGAGAAGCAGGGCAGAAGCCCTGGGTCCACATTGGAACTTGGCTGTGACTTGAGAAGATTCACTGGAAAGGGGAGATGGCAGCCCCCAGGTCACCCAGGGACAGGAGGGCAGCTCAGCTCCTCCTCCACCTGCAGCTTCGTGCCCCAGAGCTTCCAACCCCCTCCACGAGGTCTCCCTGCTCTTCCAACACTCCTGGGTGAAGCTGCCCCAGTAGTCAGGGAGGCAGCAAGGGATGGAGGCACCTGGGGAGGGTGAGGAAAGGAGGCAGCAAGGGATGGAGGCACCTGGGGAGGGTGAGGAAAGGAAGCAGCAAGGGATGGAGGCACCTGGGGAGGGTGAGGAAAGGAGGCACCAAGGGATGGAGGCACCTGGGGAGGGTGAGGAAAGGAGGCACCAAGGGATGGAGGCAGCTGGGGAGGGTGAGGAAAGGAGGCACCAAGGGATGGAGGCAGCTGGGGAGGGTGAGGAAAGGAGGCACCAAGGGATGGAGGCAGCTGGGGAGGGTGAGGAAAGGAGGCAGCAAGGGATGGAGGCAGCTGGGGAGGGTGAGGAAAGGAGGCACCAAGGGATGGATGCCCCCTGGGGACCATCCCCAGCTGCAGGACCCTCCCCACCCACCTCTCCATCCCCCCTGCCTCTCCTCCAGGTGCAGAAATGCCCCAGGGTGAACAGATGCAGTCAAAAGAGGAAGGAGCCCAGAGCCCATCCCAGCTCCATCTCTTTGCTCCCAGGCTGATAAGAAACCAGCTCCAACAGCACAAAAAAAACACCCCAACCACCAGAGCTCCACCAGGAAAGGCAAGACCAGCCTGGTGAGGTCTCTGCAGGCTGGGGCTGATGCCAAACAACTGGGGAAGAAGTCAGGGTTCAGATGTGGTCAGCTCCAAAATGCTGATCTCTTTCCCCTCCCCCCCCACCCCCCTCCACACAGCAGCAGCAGCAGCTCACAGGGGCTGGGCAAGGAGATCTGAGCTGAAAGATGGAGCCAAAGCAGCCAACCCTCGACCACCTCTGCCTCAGGTGGAGCTTCCAAAGCTTGGCTCCAAGTCACTCAGGAGATAAAGGTTTGCTGAGCCAAAGCTCTGCCAGGACAAAGCTGTCCTGGCTCCATCTTCAGTCCCCTCTCACCACATCTGCCACGGAGCTCCCACGCGGCCCCAGGGCACCAAAGGCGCAGGGAGAGCCTTGGTCCTCCAGAGGCAGCGCTAAGGGGAGAGGGCAGCAAGGCAGCAACCCCAAACCTGCAGTGAAATGGCACCAGGAGAAGCCCCAGCAGGCTGCCAGCCCAGCCTGAGGCTGCCACCTTCAGCAGTGCTCTGCTCGCCAAGGCCGCTGCTGAGGGCTCCCAGCACGGCGAGAGGCAAGCAGGGGCAGGCTGAGGGAGACACCCAGCCCAGCCTCCACCTGCAGCCAGCCTCCACCTCCACCCCACAGAGGTGACCCAGGTCAGGCTGAAGCTGTGAGTGGCTGGGGGGGTGTCTGGGACAAGGGAGAAACCTCCCCACAGCTGGCGCCAGGAAAGGGTCTCCATGGCTGCTTCCACCTGGGGCTTGTGGGAGGTGAAAGCAGAGGATGAGGAGGAGGAGAGGAGGAAGAGGAGGAGGAGAGGAGGAGGAGGAGGAGGAGGAGAGGAGGAGGAGGAGGAGGAGGAGGAGAGGAGGAGGAGGAGGAGGAGGAGAGGAGGAGGAGGGAGGAGGATGAGGATGAGGAGAGGAGGATGAGGAGGAGGAGAGGAGGATGAGGAGGAGGAGAGGAGGATGAGGAGGAGGAGAGGAGGAGGAGGAGGAGGAAAGGAGGAGGAGGAGGAGAGGAGGAGGAGAGGAGGAGGAGGAGGAGGAGAGGAGGAAGAGGAGGAGGAGAGGAGGAAGAGAGGAGGATGAGGAGGAGGAGAGGAGGATGAGGAGGAGGAGAGGAGGATGAGGAGGAGGAGAGGAGGATGAGGAGGAGGAAAGGAGGAGGAGGAGGAGGAGAGGAGGAGGAGAGGAGGAAGAGAGGAGGATGAGGAGGAGGAGAGGAGGATGAGGAGGAGGAGAGGAGGATGAGGAGGAGGAGAGGAGGAGGAGAGGAGGATGAGGAGGAGGAGAGGAGGGGGAAGAGGAGGAAGGAAAGTCCAGATACCCGTCAGCCAGAGGCTGATGCCCAGGGAGGGAGCAGAGGCACTTTCTGGGCAGCTGCTGCTTCAGTGTTTCATAAACCCCCAGAGTCAGTGAGGTTGGAGAAGCCCTCCAGGATCATCCAGTCCAGCACCACCCCAGCACCACCCCAGCACCACCCTGGCCCCAAGTGCCATGGCCACAGGCTTCTGGAACACCTCCAGGGATGGGGACTCCACACCTGCCCTGGGCAGCCTGGGCCAGGCCCTGACCACTCTGTAAGGACACAAATTGTTCCTCCTGGCCAACCTGAGCCTCCCCTGGGGCAGCCTGAGGCCATCTCCCCTGGTCCTGTCAGCTGAAGCTAGAGGACAGAGCAAGAGAGCCCCCCCCAGAGTGGTGGTACCCACCCGTGGTGCCACCACATCACCTCCCAGCACAGAGCTGGAGCAGCAGCACTTAGGGGAAGCAAAGCCAAGGTGCTGCTCTCAGGAGCAGGTCCCACAACCACTTGATCCTTTCCAGAGGTTTTCCAGGCTGGGGAAGGAGCAGATCCAATAAAAATCCAATTAGGCTTTGGATTCTTTATTGAATGAGGCCCTTCAGCCTCCAGACTCAGCTGCCAGGAGGGGGAGGGGAGGTGCTGCAGCCTTACTGGGAGCTCTGGGAATTTCCAGAGCACCTTGACTGCAGCACTGGGCCAAGCCGGGGGGGGCAGGCCGCTGGGCTTGGGCCAGAGAGCACCGAAGAGAGGAGGAGGAGGAGGAGGAGGTGGCCAGTGAGGGCTTCCCTGGGCAGCCTGCAGGTCAGCCAGGCAGAGCCACAGGAACTCACACCAGGAGCAGGGAAGGACCTCTGTGGTCTGCCCGGTGGGGGAGGCCTGGCTGGGAGCATCTCCTCCTTATCGGCCATTTGTGACTAGAGATCAAGCCCCAGGTCAAGGCCACTGCAGCCAGGAGTCCCCCACTGCCCCTGCAGGCCCCCCCCAGCTCCTGGCTGTGGCTTCCCAGACACCCACACTGCTGGCAGCATCAGCTGCATGGACCAGCAGGATGGGACCCTCTGGGACACTCTGGATCAGCCAGGTGAGAGCAGAGTCTCCTCCCTTCCCCTGCTCTGGACTCAGCACAAGGGATCCACTCAGCACAAGGGATCCCTGATCCACCATGAGGCATCCCTGAGCTGCTATGAGGGACCTCTGATGACCCCAAGGGATCCCTGATCTGCCACAAGGGATCTCTGGATGCAGCTCCTCTCCCAGCCAGCCCTGGCTGAAGCCTCCTGCAGTTGCTCCCAGCCCCTCCTGGCTGCCTTCCTGCCGGCACCTCCAGCAGATCCACTCCGACCCTCCTGGGAAGGAAAACCTCTCCCAAGCCATAGGGTTCCAGTGACACCAGGGCTCCCCAGTCCCCCCCAGTTCCCTCCTCATCTCTGCTCCAGCAGCACAAGGAGTCCCTGCTAGGAGCTGGTGCTCACAGGCAGGAGAGCCCAGGGCTTTCCCTGGATTGCTGGGAGCAGGGGAGGACAAGGAAAGGGCAGGACAGAGGCCAGCCCTGGCTCCTGCTCCAGGCCAGGCAGCTCCAGGTCCTGCTGATGTGCTCCATGGCCACAGCAGCACTTCCATTCCCTCTCTCCCAGGCTCTCACCACCCTCCCTGCACAACTTCTCCTGGTGCCCTGCTCCAGCCCTCATGCTGGCACTCCAGATCCTTCTGAACAGTCCCTCCCCAGCTCTCTCCTGGAGCCCCTTCAGGCACTGCCAGGCTGCTCCAAGGTCTCCCTGCAGCTCTCTCTTCTCCAGGCTGAACAGCCCCAGCTGCCCATGGCAGCCTCTGATCATCTTGGTGGCCTCCTCTGGCCCTGCTCCAGGTCCCTCTTGTGTTGGTGGCCCCAGAGCTGGACACAGCACACAGCAAGCCTGCAGCCACCCAGGTTTGGCTGCTCATGCAGAGCCTGTGGGCTGAGATGGCTGTGCCCAGGGGCTGCCCAGAGCCTGGCACACTCCGTGGCTCTGATGCCTTCTCCCGTGGAGGCTGAGCTCAACCCAATGCTGCCAGCCTGGCACACACAAAATGGCTCCCAAGGCAGCGCTCCACACAGGGTACAGAAGGGGGGGAAACAGCCCCAAAACGAGGGGGTCCTGACCCAGCAGCTCAGCAGAGACCTCCAGGGGCTGCAGAGCAGAGAGGCAAAGGCAGAGAGGCCCCCGGCAGCGCCGACCCCAGGCACAGCTGTGGGCTGGACCCTGGCAGCTGGAGGTGTGCAGGAAACCCTGAGCCAGGCTGGGACTGAGCCGCCCGGGGAGCCCTGCGCAGGGACCGGGCTGCAGGTGAGGGAGGGGAGGCCCTGGGGGCTGCGGCGGGGCCGGGGCGCAGCTGGGGTCCAGTCCCAGCCTCAACAAAGGGAGGCTGGGGAGGGAGGGAGGGAGGCGGCGAGCTCGGAGCGGCGGCACTGGAGGAGTGGGGGGCGAAGGGAGGATTCCCCTGCTCGGGGAGGGGGGCAGAGGGGTGGGAATCACCAACTGGAGGAGACAAAGGGAATATTTGGGAAGCCAGAGAGAGCTCTGCCGGGCTCGGGAGCTGCCTCTGCCCGCAGCAGGCTGTAAATCCTCAGCGTGGCTCCGGCGCACACTCATCCGGCAGCCCCGCGGCGCCCCCTCCCCAGCCCGGCCGGGGGGACCCCGCCAGGGCCCAGACCCCCCACCCCCAGCCCCAACCATGCACCTTAACACCCCCCAAACGTCACCCCACCACCCTCGGTACTCCTGGCTGGGCTCCCACAGGCGCCGTGGACACCTCGGAGCCTGCAGCTGGACCCTGGCGGATGAGGACCCAGCCGTGGCTGCAGCCCAGGGGCTGTGGGGCTGGGGAACCCCCCCGCCGAGCGCCTCGGCCTCCCCCCCGCCCCAGATCGCTGCTGGCTGCCTTGGGCCAGCCCCCAGGCTCTGCAGCACTGCGGTGAGTTTTGTGCTGTAGCAAACCAAGGGGAGGGAGCAGGACGGGGGCTGGGGAAGTGCCACTTTCCCTCTCCTCTCTGCCCCTGCTTTCCCTCTCCTCTCTTCCCTTGCTTTCCCTCTCCTCTCTTCCCTTGCTTTCCCTCTCCTCTCTTCCCTTGCTTTCCCTCTCCTCTCTTCCCTTGCTTTCCCTCTCCTCACCTCCCAAGTTCCCGTTTCTAGCCAAGTTCATCCCTCCGGGTCCAGGCACTGTCCCAGGTTGCTGTCAGCTCACCCCAGAACTCCACTGACAGATGGAGAGGTGGACAGGGGAGGAAGAAATCTGCTTTTAGCCCCTGGGTGAGGTCAAACCAATATAAGCCCGCAGGAAGACCAATTAAACCATAACCACCCCCCTGCCTCACTGGGGGGACTGAGCAGCACCTGGACAAGCTGGAAAACTCTCCCCACCCTCAGTGGATCACTCGGGAAGGAATGAAAGGAAAACCAGAGTGGGAAGAGGAGCTGGGGGGAAGGGGGAGCCCTGGCTCCATCTGAGGTGAGCAGGGGCTGGCCGATCCAGGATGGGAGACCCGGGGCTGGCCGGATCCAGGCTGACTGTGCCGGGGCTGGCCGAGCCGGGGCTGGCCGAGCCGGGGCTGGCCGATCCAGGCTGAGCCGTGCCGGGGCTGGCCGATGCGGGCTGGCCGTGCCGGGGCTGGCCAATCCAGGCTGAGCCGTGCCGGGGCTGGCCGATCCGGGCTGGCCGTGCCGGGGCTGGCCGATCCGGGCTGGCCGTGCCGGGGATGGCGATCCGGGCTGGGCCGTGCCGGGGCTGGCTGTGCCGGGGCTGGCCGTGCAGGCTGCCGATCCAGGCTGGGCCGTGCCGGGGTGGCCGAGCCGTGGGCGTCCAGGCTGCCTGATACAGGCGCTGATCCGGGATGGCCGAGCCGTGCTGGCGCGAGGGGCTGGCCGAGCCGTGCTGGCCGCGCCGGGGCTGGCCGTGCGGGGCTGGCCGAGCTGTGCTGGCCGCTCCGGGGCTGGCCGTGCCGGGGCTGGCCGCTCCGGGCATGCCGCAGGTTCCCTTCTCTACCCGCGGGGCGATTTCCTCGACTGCGGCCCTGCCTTTGTGCGCCGGCTCCTGCCCGCCGCTGGCTGCCAGCCACCAGAGCCTGGAACCCGGAGGCAGCAGCAGGGCCAGGGGTGGCAGGGACAGAGGTGGCGAAGGGGGTGGGGGATAGGGGGGACACACACAAGCAAAGGATCGAGTGACAGATGCGGGGGTGTCAAACCCACCCAGCGGCGCTAGGGGAGGGGGTGGGTGGGCAGGGGCGCCGCCAGTGCCAGGCTCCAGCGGCCAGGCTCAGGCTCTGCTTGCAGCAGATTTAGGAATTCCATCGCAACAGTGATGGAGAGGTGGAGGTGGGGAAGGAAGAGAGGAAGGGAGAAGCTCCGGCAGCGGCCACAAGCCACGGTGCTCCTCCTCGCCCTTGCACACATTCTGGTCAAACATTCCAGGGAGCTGCCAAACTCAGCTTATAAAAGCGGGGAGGGGGGGAGAACCCAAACAAACCAACAACCCCAAAAGCCAACCCCAGATCCAACCCCCCCCCCCCCCCCCCCCCCGGAGCCGGCACCCCCAGAGAGCCTTTGTCTGCTAGAGAGATGGAGAGGACCGGGCCGGGGGGGGTTACTTACAGGTACAGCACCGCTGCTGCCTCCTCCAGCTGTCAAGAGGATCGGGAGGGGGGCAGAACGGGCAAGCCGGGGGGGGGGAGGGGGGGGGAGCTGGGCACGGCGTGGCGGTGGGGGAAGGAAGGTTGGGAGAGGAAGATGAGGAAGAGGAGGCAAGGGGTTGGGGGGGGGGGGGGGGGGGAAAGGGAGGGGAGGGGAGGGGGAGGGGGGTGGCGGCGTGCGGAGGAGCCCTCTCGGAAGAGCCTGGGCGGCCCCGAGTGCCATTCCCCCCCCTCCAGGGACCTGCGGCAGCCCTGTCTGGAGCGGGCACTTCCCTGCCAATCATGCGCCGTGCTCTTATATTAAACAAAAGAAAAAGGGGGATGCTTACTTTTACCCAGCATGCTCTGCGGGGCAGGGGAGAGGAGGGAAAAAAAAGAGGAGAGAGAGAGAGAAAAAAAAAAAAAACCCCACACTAAAAAAAAAAAATAAATTAAAAAATAAAACCAGTTGCAGCCGGTTTGTAACCTCAGGACATGGAATTATCTCTTCGTTTCTCTCTTTTTTTCCCTTCCTCCCTTTCCCCCCCCCCCCCCCCCCCGCTGCTGTTCGTTTTTAGGGGTTGGGGTTTTTTTTTTCCTTGCCCACTCGGGGGGGCGTGGGGCAGGAGGCTGTTGGCCGCTGGTGACCACCCCCTCCCATCCCACCCTCTCCACACTCACACCCCCCCCCCCCCCCCCCCCCCTCCAAAACTCAACATCATCTCCTCCCTCAACCCCACCCCCCTCACCGCCACACACCCCCCCCCCCCCCTTGCCAGCAGCCCCTGGCCCCCGCCAAACTTTGTCTTCATTCATGAGAGCTCCTTTCCTCTGATGCTATTTTAACTGTTTCGTTCCCAAACTCATCCAGTTGGGGTCCTCCATCTTCTGAGGCTCTGCACAGGTGGCTTTGGGTCACCTCCACCCCGAAAGCAAAGCTCCCACCCCGGGCAGGGAGCAGCGCTCAAGCTGCCCCCTCCCCCCTGCCTGCCTCCCGGTGAGGGCTGTGGCACAGAGGAGCAGCAGAGGGAACTCTGCTCCTGCTTCTCTTTACAGCATCCCAGGAAGGGCTGGGGTGCAAACTCCTTCAGTCCAACCCTGCTCCAGCAGCTCCTTCACTCCAACCCTGCTCCAGCAGCTCCTTCACTCCAACCCTGCTCCGACTCCTTCACTCCAACCCTGCTCCGACTCCTTCACTCCAACCCTGCTCCGACTCCTTCACTCCAACCCTTCTCCAACCCCTTCACTCCAACCCTTCTCCAACCCCTTCACTCCAACCCTTCTCCAACCCCTTCACTCCAACCTTCTCCAACCCCTTCACTCCAACCCTTCTCCAACCCCTTCACTCCAACCCTTCTCCAACCCCTTCACTCCAACCTTCTCCAACCCTTCTCCAACTCCTTCACTCCAACCCTTCACTCCAACCCTTCTCCAACTCCTTCACTCCAACCCTTCTCCAACTCCTTCACTCCAACCCTTCACTCCAACCCTTCTCCAACTCCTTCACTCCAACTCCTTCACTCCAACCCTTCTCCAACTCCTTCACTCCAACTCCTTCACTCCAACTCCTTCACTCCAACCCTTCTCCAACTCCTTCACTCCACCCTTCACTCCAACTCCTTCACTCCAACCTTCACTCCAACTCCTTCACTCCAACCCTTCACTCCAACTCCTTCACTCCAACCCTTCACTCCAACTCCTTCACTCCAACCCTTCACTCCAACCCTTCACTCCAACTCCTTCACTCCAACCCTTCACTCCAACTCCTTCACTCCAACCCTTCACTCCAACCTTCTCCCAACCCTTCTCCAACTCCTTCACTCCAACCCTTCTCCAACCTTCTCTGACTCCTTCACTCTAACCCTTCTCCAGCTCCACCAAGGCTGGGGCTAAGCCATGGCCCTCAGCACCACAGCTCTGCAGCTCTGAAACCCCTCCAGG
The DNA here is from genome assembly GCA_015227895.2 of Colaptes auratus. Taxonomy (NCBI): domain Eukaryota; kingdom Metazoa; phylum Chordata; class Aves; order Piciformes; family Picidae; genus Colaptes; species Colaptes auratus. The sequence continues at coordinate 6,570 of JAAWVA010000421.1, read as the reverse complement.
GATGGGGATTCAGCCACCTCCCTGGGCAGCCTGGGCCAGGCTTGGAGAACCCTTTGAGCGAAGGAGTTTCTTCTAATGTCCAACCTGAACCTGCCCTGGGGCATCCTGAGGCCATTTCTTCTTGTCCTGTCCTTCTCCCTTGGCAGAAGAGCCCAACCCCACCTGGCTCCAGCCTCCCCTCTCAGGAGCAGCTCTCCTGGCTGCAGCCAGCTGCAGGAGTCCCCCCCACATTCCAGTGGCCCTGCTGCTCCCCCAGGCTGCCTTGGTCTTCAAGGTCCCTTCCAACCCCACCAGCCCCTTCCATGGTTCTCTGAATCCCCACCAGCCCCACTGCAGCCCAAAGCTTCTGCACCACTTGTCCCTGCCCTCAGCTGTTGCTATTCTCTGATGTTCTGAGGACCCTTTCCAGCTCTTCCCTGCTCCCCATCCTCCTCCAGCCCTTTCAGCCTCATCTCAGGGCAGGTGGAGATTCAGCAGAGATGAAACCACTCCAGCAAACCAGGGCTGAAGGCTCTCCACATCCTCCCTCTTGTCCTGTCCTTCACCCTGCTGTGGAGGCTTCTGAAAGACCCTGATGGGCAGGATGGGGGACAGGTGTGGGGGACACATCCCTGCCCTGCTCATTTGATTGACTTTTAGGGTCCTTTCCTGAGGACCTATCCTCGGGGGGTTCTATTTCCAGTCTGAAAAGGCTCTGAGGAGGAGCTGACAAAAGCTGCTTTGTGCTGCTCTGCTTCCCCAGCCCAGTTCATGATCTGCAGTTGATCCACGCTGGAGAAACCTCTCCCTGCTCCCATCAGCTCCAGCAGGGGCTGAGCACACGGGGCCTGGGCTTTTACAGGCAGGCAGCACACAGGGGATGGGTGCCAAATGGCCTCCAGGGTGCCAAAGGGCCTCCAGGGTGCCAAAGGGCCTCCAGGGTGCCAAGCTTTCAAGCACCCCCAGGTAAGTAAGAGGCAGGTGACCAAAGAGGCAGGATGGGAGCACCTGGAGCTAATGTGTTGGGGATGAGATGTTTGGGAAGTTGGAACTGTCACAGTCACAGCATGGCTCAGGATGGAAGGGAGCTCAGAGATCATCTGCTCCAAGCTCCCTACCACGGGCAGGGACAGCTCTCAGCCAGACTGAGCCGCTCAAGGCCTCATCCCATCCTCGAGCACCTCCAGGCAGGAGCCATCCACAGCCTCCCTGGGCAGCCTGTGCCAGGCTCTCCCCAGCCTGGGACTGCAGGACTTCTCCCTCAGCTCCACTCTAACCCTGCTCTGCCTCAGCTCCAAACCCTTCCTCCTTGGCCTGTCTCAGAGCCCCTCATGCAAAGTCCCTCTGCAGCCTTCCTGCAGGATCCCTTCAGGTACTGGAAGGCAGCTGTGAGGTCCCCCTGGAGCCTTCTCTCCAGGCTCCATGTGGAGGCTCTGTGGAGGGAAAAGAAGTCCCCAACCCCCAGCCCCAGGCTCTTCACAGCCTCCTCCACCCGGGCTGGGTCTAATTTTAGAGAGGAGGCCTGGAAGCTCTCTCTCCTCACACCCCAGCATTCCAAACCCTGCTCTCCAGAAGGGTGCTGGGCATGGTCTGGATACCACCCGGATAAAGTTCCACAACCCGAAGGCAGTGCTGGGGAAGCAGGACCTGGAGTGGGGCCTCAGCCCTGTGCCTCAGGACAGCTCCAACCCACCCCAGCGCCGGGAAGGGACCTGCCCCACGGCTGGGGAGGATGGAGGAAGAGGGAAGGAAGCTCAGCACTGCAGCTCCCTCCCTGCCCCACTTCCCAGGGCTGGGGATGAGCTTTCACAGAGACATGGACTGGGTTGGACAGGACCACAAGGTTCCAACCCCCTGCCACGGGCAGGGACACCTCCCACCAGCCCAGGCTGCTCAAGGCCTCATCCAGCCTGGCCTTGAACACCTCCAGGGAAGGGGCAGCCACAGCCTCCCTGGGCAACCTGTGCCAGGCTCTCCCCAGCCTCACTGTCCAGAATGTCTTCCCAACACCAGGGCAGGGAGAAGCCAGCACCAGCCCCAACCACTCTGCAGAGAGCTGGATAGCAGCAGGGCAGCCCCCCAGGGGCTCAGCTCCATTTCAGCCTCCAACTGAACTTTAAATCCATTGAATTCCCTCTTTAGGGAAAAAAAAAAAAAGAAGCAGGGAAACAAAGAGCTGCACCCCCACGTGCCAGGAGGCTCTGACCTCCCCCCAGAGCCACACCATGGGAGCAAGGGCAAGCTGGGTTGGCCAAGAGCAAGGTCCCCAGAGCCCCTTGCACTCCTCGAAGCCCCAGTTCCAGAGCAATCCTCTTTACAGGGAAAAGCCATCCCTGGAAATCTCTCCCTTCCCAGTGACCCAGATAAGGATCGGCTTCGGCTCCCACAGCAACCAGGAGCCACGGCAGGAGGAGCTCTCCCCAGGAAGAGGAGCCACACAGGACCACAGCTCCTCACTCAGCCATGGAAACCTCCTGCAGCAAACAGAGGAATATTGAGGGCTTTTCTGGTTTTGAAGAGCCAAATCCCTCTGAGTCACTGAAAAGCAGGAGAAAGGAGCCCAAAACCTGACCCCGGCAGGGAAGGAGCCGTGGGCCCGGGGCAACACCTCAGCCTCTGGGCACTGCACCACCCCCAGGTCACAGAACCATGCAATTCTTTGGAAGGACCTTCAGAGCTCACCCAGTCCAAGCCCTGCAGCCAGCAGGGACAGCCCCAAGCAGAGCAGGATGCTCACAGCCCCAACCAACCTGAGCTGGAGCCAGCCCTGGGGGCATCTCCCACCCCTCTGGGCAGCCTGGGCCAGGCTCTGCCCACCCTCAGCAGCACCAATTGCTCCTTCTCTCCACTCCCCGTCTCCCTCTTGCACTCCCAAACCATCCCTCCCCTTGTCCTGCCACCACAGGCCCTGCTCCAAACTCTGTCCCCAGCTTTCTGCTCAGCACTGGGAGGTCTCCAGAAGGTTTCCCTGGAGCCTCCTCCTCTCCAGGCTGAACTCTCCCAGGTCTCAGCCTGGCCTCAAGGCAGAGGGCTTCCAGCCCTGCCCAGCATTGCTGTGGCCTTCTTTGGCCCTGCTCCAACAGGACCCTGCCTGTCCTGTGCTGAGGGCTCCAGAGCTGCCCCCAGCACTGCAGGGGTCTCAGCAGGGCACAGCAGAGGGGCAGAATCCACTCCCTGCCCCTGCTGCCCACGCTGCTGGGGACCAGCCCAGGGCACAGCTGGGACTGGGCTGGCAGCGCTCGGTGCCAGCTCCTCACCCTCAGGTCCTTCTCCTCAGGGCTGTTCCCAACCCATCCAGCCTCCAGTTTGTGCTGTACTGGGAACTGCCCCCACCCAGCTGCAGGCCCTTGCCCTTGGCCTGGTTGAACCTCAGGAGCTTCACAAGGTCCCACTCCTCCAACTGGCCCAGGTCCCCCCGGACGGATCCGGCCCTCGCTGCGCCGCTCCTGACGCCGCAGCAGCCACAGCTCAGCCCACGACTGCAAACCCACCCAGAGGTAACCTACATGCAACAGAAAAGCCTCCAGGAATGGAACCTGGGCCATCTGGAACCAGGCTCCTGCAAAAACCTCGAGACTGAGGAGGAGAAAATGGGAGAAAAGCCCCCAGGGCAGCTCCTGAGAGGTGGGAGCAGAGGGAGCCCCACGCTTGCCAGCTCCGGGCAGGGTGGCTCCGTGGAGCTCCTTCCCCATCTTCCAGAGCTGGGAACCCTCAGCAGCATGTGGCAGGGGCTGGCAGGTTTGGTTTCTGCACAACAAGGAAAGGTTTTCCAGGGGGATTGGGTTTATGGCCAATTTCCCTCTTTTTTTTTTTTTGGTGGTGTTGTTTGAACAGAAACATTTTGCTGCTGGGCACAAACACGACGCAGAGAAACACAGAGCTGGGGCTCCCAGCTCCCCACAGCCAGCACCCAAAGAGTCCAACACCCCCCAGCCAGCACCCAAGGAATCCAACCAGCACCCAGAGTCCAACACCCCCACATCCAGCACCCAAGGAATCCAACCAGCACCCAAAGAGTCCAACACCCCCACATCCAACACCCAAGGAATCCAACCAGTACCCAAAGAATCCAACCAGCACCCAAATCCAACCCCCAAGGAATCCAACAGCACCCAAAGAGTCCAATCAGCACCCAAAGAGCCAAAGACCCCCAAATCCAACACCCAAAGAATCCAACCAGCACCCAAAGAGTCCAAAACCTCCAAATCCAACACCTAGAGTCCAACCAGCACCCAAAGAATCCAACACCCCCAAATCCAACACCCAAAGAATCCATCCAGCACCCAAAGAGTCCAAAACCCCCAAATCCAACACCTAGAGTCCAACCAGCACCCAAAGAATCCAAAACCCCCAAATCCAACACCTAAAGAATCCATCCAGCACCCAAAGAGTCCAAAACCCCCAAATCCAACACCTAAAGAATCCATCCAGCACCCAAAGAGTCCAACAAGAGCCCAAAGAATCCAACACCCCCAAATCCAACACCCAAGAATCAAACCAGCACCCAAAGAGCCAAAGACCCCCAAATCCAACACCTAAAGAGTCCAACCAGCACCCAAAGAATCCAAAACCCCCAAATCCAACACCCAAAGAGTCCACAAGAGCCCAAAGAATCCAACACCCCCAAATCCAACACCCAAAGAGTCCAACACCCCCAAAACCAACACATAAAGAATCCAAGAGCCCAAAGAATCCAACCAGCACCCAAAGAATCCAACACCCCCAAATCCAACACCTAAAGAATCCAACACCTAAAGAATCCAACCAGCACCCAGAGTCCAACACCCCCAAATCCAACACCCAAAGAATCCAGGCAGCAGGGGCAGCAGGGGCAGCAGGGCAGCAGGGGCAGCAGGGGCAGCAGGGGCAGCAGGGGCAGCAGGGGCAGCAGGGGCAGCAGGGGCAGCAGGGGCAGCAGGGGCAGCAGGGGCAGCAGGGGCAGCAGGGATGGATGCTCCCTGCCAGCTGCACCTCACTATGGGCCTGGGGCAGCCCTGGAGACCAGGGAAAGTTCCAAGGCCAAGGCTGCACCTCACAACCAACATCCCAACAGCTTGGGAAGCAGCTTGGAAAGCAGAAGAGACCTCAGAGCATCCTTCCAGTAGCTGAAGGGGCTCCAGGAGAGCTGGGGAGGGAACTTTGCACAAGGGCTGGGAGAGCCAGGACGAGAGAGAATGGCTTTGAGCTGGGAGAGAGGAGACTGGGACTGGAGATGAGGAGGAAATTCCTGAGAGTGAGGCTTGGGAGAGCCTGGAACAGGTTGCCCAGGGAGGCTGTGGCTGCCCTGCCCCTGGAGGTGTTCAGGGCCAGGCTGGATGAGGCCTGGAGCAACCTGGGCTGGTGGGAGGTGTCCCTGGGCATGGCAGGGGGTTGGAGCTGGCTGAGCTTTGAGCTGCCTTCCAACCCAACCCATTCCAGGACTCCAGGAGCTGAGGGTTGTGGTGCCGTGTTCCTCCATCACTGATGAGCCCAGAAGGATCAGGAATAACGAATTCCAGGCCAGGCTCCTGGATGAGGCACAGGGATCCCTGTGGGCACCACCGTGGAGACGATGCCAGGGCAGTGAAGGTTCCTCTCCCATGGCTCCCCACAAGCTCCCCGGAGCAGCAGCTGGAAGGGGCTTGCCCTCAGTGGCAGGAGCACCACAGGCTGCTTGGGCCCAGTGGGGAGCCCCAGCAGAGCACAAAGGCTGTGTGGGGGCTCTCCCTGCGCCCCCAGGCCGCGGTGAGCACAGGCACAGCCCCTGCCCCCCCCCCCGGGCCCGGCGCCAGCAGCCCCTCCAGCCCTGCCCATCGCGATCCTTCCACAGCCCCACCGCAGAGCACCGAGAAATCAGAGTCAAAACCTCCCACACCTCCTTCCAGAAGGATGTCGTTCCCCACGGGCTCACAGCCCCCCCCTTCCCTTCCTCCTCCTCCTCCTCCAGCCTGTCAGCAACCGAGGAAGGCTCCAAAACCATAAATCTCTACCCAACGAATCCCTTCTCTTGCGGGGGGACGTCGGCTCACAGCGCTGGGGCAGGCAGAGCACTCCCGGCGCTTCCCCTCCTCTGCTCAGCACCCCCGCCCCATCCCCCAGGCAAAGCCCCCCCCGGGTCCCCCCCCCCAGGCAACATCCCCCCCCCTCGGGCGCAGACAGGAGCTGGGAGCGCTTCTGCTCACCTCAAACCGAATTTGGGGACACAGAGCAAAGGGGAAAGGATCTGTGACAACAGGTGAGTGAGGAGGGCTCTGTGCCATCCCCTCCAGAAAGGAGCATTCTGATAGCCCCCCCCCCGCCCCCATCCCTCCAGTGAAAGGGGCAGGGGTGCAGGCAGGGCTCCCCAGGCCAAAAGAGGAGACAGGAGCTGCACTCCTGCTCCACGTTAAAGTTTTACTGGCTGCCCCCCCCCCCCCCCGTCCTGGGTCCGATGTGGGGAATGGAAGTGGGGGTGCAGGATGCCGCGGGGCAGAAAGCCGAGGGAGGCAGAGAGGCAGAGACAGGCAATGCCCCGGCCAGCGGCTCCCGAGGGGCAAACGCCGCGACGGCAACGGGAACGGCAGGGGGGAAACGGGAACGGCTCCCGAAACCCGGCAGAAGATGAAGAACAAA
>JAAWVA010000420.1:0-22473 GCA_015227895.2 Colaptes auratus | reverse complement strand
AAAATTCCGAGGGCACTTTTTTCTCTCACAACATTGGGCCATTTTGGCCAGGTTCATGTCTGTGCTTCAGGCTGTTTCTGTTCTTTTAAAATGTGTCTTCTGACTTCTGTCAGATTCTGTATGCCAGAATTTGGTTCAAGAGTGACCTTACAGAAGTACTTTGTGTTTACACAGTTGTAATGAACGCACAGTTCCATCTGGATACATGTTACTGTATGTTACAATCTTTTTGCTGTAACCAAGAATTTAACACAATAATGGACATATGCAAATGAAATATTTTTGAATATGTAAAAAAAAAAAAAAGGGGGGGGGGGAAGAGAGAGAAACACCAGAGCAAAGAAGAAGTTTAAATAGTACCAACAAGAATAGTTGTTCATGTCAACACCTAGAACATAAACTTTGCAAAGTGCTGCAACCCTCTCACCACAAGACAGCACAAACGTGGCACGGCTGTCATGAAGGTGACGGTCAGCAGGGTGCCTAGCGCTGACATCAACGCCTGTCACAAAATCCAAGATGTCAACGGAAAGTATCTAATATAACTGAGTGTCATGACTGGTTAACTGTTGTGTGAACATTAAGAGATCAGTATTACTAGGATGAGCAAAAACATTATTATGTGTATTTTCTATTGGTAAGCAATGAAGCCATTTTGCTCTTGCTGTTGCCCGCAAGTTTTCTGTCTGTGAAGCTAGAGCCTGGCGGATCTACCTTTACAGATTAAAGAAATCTTGCTACCATTAAACAATTCATGATTTTTGACCATCCTAGATAAAATAAAGATGCAACATACCCTAAAAGCAGATGTAAAAGACAGTGCTAAGGATTGCATTGTGTCTTAATCTCTGTGTGTATTGTGTTCAGGCATAATCAAGTCTTCTCTGTCAATAAGAAGAGTGAAATGTGGAGATTGGAATTATTACGATCTGAGTTCTTTACAATGTTTGCTATTTTTGACCACGTATTATGCCAACTCTGTTAGAACATTCTAACTAGCTGAACTTAAGCATTGTGCCTTGTATGGGTTACATCAGTCTGTTAGACATGCTGCGCTACAGGACTTTGCTTTTGCTGTACAGCTTAGCTTTAACTCGCTTGCTTCTGTGTATGCAAGAATATCTTGTATGGGATGGAACAACTCCATGAGCAGATTGCTCACAAAAACAAAAAGGGGAATTTGTGGCGATGCTGGTGACGAGCAGTATGAGCAATCTGGCAGTGTAGGCTTAGAGCCTGACATGGTGGTAGGCCATGCTCAGCATAAGTGCAAAAGTTGCTATCAGTGTAGCAAAACAGCACTGTGCCTGCACCGTGTAACTAAAGCAGGACACTGGTAGCTACAAACACAGCAAGTTATCTTGTTGGTCAGCTAAACAGGCTAATGCTACTACTGTAATTTTAGATCAGTTGCTTTTAGATCAAAATAGTTTAAGGCATGCATATTTACAGAATAGAGCTGCTGTTGATTTTGCTTTTAGCTAATGGTCATTGCTGTGAGGATTTGAAGGCATGTGTTGTTTTAATTGTCTGATCACAGTCAATCAATTTATAAAAGGATGCTTGGTTGGAAAAAATCATACCAATGTTAAAAAGTAAATCCTTTAGATCAATGGTTTCAATCTTGGTTTGGAAATATGTCTCCTTGGTTATTAGGTCTGCTTAAGGAAGGTTTATGCTGGATTGGTATTGTTCTGTTGATATTGCTTGTTTTGCATATTGCATATGGATGTATTATGAGAAGTGTAAACAAGGTAACATCTCGAGCTTTTCTTGTACAAAGAAAAAAGGGGGAATTGTTGGAGAATGGCTTAAATCTAAGGGACATGACTCTGTGGAACAGCTACTTGAGCAGAATGTGTAGGCCTTACTCCATCTTGTTGTTTTACTGCTCATAGTTAGCAGACTTGCTGAAGCAGCAAGGTCACTATGGCCTCGTAGCTGTTCTCGCAGCTGTGTGTTTGTAAGATAACTGGATGGGAAAGGAAGAGCTAGGTAAGATAATTGGATGGGAAAGGAAGAGCTAGTGAGAAGGGAGTTTTCTGGGAATGTACACAGAGCCTTTGATATTGTACACAGACCTAATTGCAGGTGGGCTGGATATTATAATGTCGCCTTCAGTCAGAGACCAATAGAATAGTGACGCTTGTGCATACTTAGCTGAGATGCTATGTAAGCTGTGTATCCGGGTAGTAACGTTGAAGTGTGCTTATCAATTACATTGATTATCTGGAAATAACAGGACATGCACCTGCATCAACAACCTGTAATCGCGCTATGTGTGGTCACTCATGTGGTGTCAGAGTATAATTGTATTATGAGGAGAGTTAATCAAATGACTGGGAGTTTTGCAATCATTAAAAAAACAAAACGGGGGAACTGTGGATGACTGGGCTATAAAACGGGGTCTGGACATGCTCACTCAGATTACAACCAAGGACCTGCAAGAGAAGAGAGCTGAGCGTAAGGAGCAGATGAATAGCCTTGGAGTTATTTATGTCCTTGAAGAGCAGTGGAGTGGAAAGTCCCTGGGTGCTGAATAACAGGACCTTGTGGTTAAGGAATGTGGCTAAAGAATGTGGAACTGATAACTTGTTAGGGGAGGTGTTGATGTATAGCAAACGACCAATAGCATCTTGACTAGTATGCATAATTAACAGCAACTGTATATAAGCTGAAGTGTTACCTTAATAAAGATGGACTTGGACTAGGTAAATCATATTGATTATGTACAGCCCTTCTTGCAGCACCTTTTGACTCCTCCAGAAGGGAGATTGAATGGATGAAGCATTTGGTGCTAGGCTTTTCCCTTTAGGATTTACCCCAAAAATGTTTTGCTTAGAATCGCAGTGTCATAGAACGTGCATTCAGCAACACATAACTGCATGTATCTCAGGAGAAGAAAGAGCTAGGCCAGAATTCAAAGGTCCTTTGACTCTCTCCAGAAGGGAGATCAAATGGATCAGGCAATTTGGTGCTAGGCTTTCCCTTAGGATTTACCCCAACAATGTTTTGCTTAGAATCGCAGTGTCATAGAAACGTGCATTCGCATAATACATAACTGCAACTATCTCGCGAGCAAAGAGCTAGGCCAGAATTCAATGGCTCATTTCGACTCCCTACAGAAGGGAGATCAAATGGATCAAGCAATTTGATGCTAGGCTTTTCCCTTTAAGATTTACCCCAACAATGTTTGCTTAGAAACGAAGTGTCGCAGTAACATGCATTCTGCATAACACATAAACTGCATCTATCTCAGCCTAGCAAAGAGCTAGGCCAGAATTCAATGGCTCATTTTGACTCCTGCCAGAAGGGAGATCAAATGGCAAGCATTTGGCGCTAGGCTTTTCCCTTTAGGTTTTACCCCAACAATGTTTTGCTTAGAATCACATTGTCATGGAAGCGTGCATTCTGCATAACACATAACTGCATGTATCTCAGGACTGGAAAGAGCTAGGCCGGAATTCAAAGGCTCATTTTGACTCCCTCCAGATGGGAGATTAAATGGATCAAGCAATTTGGTGCTAGTCTTTTCACTTTAGGATTTACCCCAACAATGTTTTGCTTAGAATCGAAGTGTCATAGAAACGTGCATTCTCCATAACACATAACTGCATGTATCTCGGGACTGGAAAGAGCTAGGCCAGAATTCAAAGGCTCATTTCACTCCCTCCAGAAGGGAGATCAAATGGATCAAGCAATTTGCTGCTAGGCTTTCCCTTTAGGTTTTACCCAACAATGTTTTGCTTAGAATCGCAGTGTCATAGAAACGTGCATTCTGCATAACACATAACTGCATGTATCTCAGCCTAGTAGAATCTAGGCCAGAATTCAATGGCTCATTTTCACTCCCTCCAGAAGGGAGATCAAATGGATCAAGCAATTGGTGCTAGACTTTCCCTTTAGGTTTTACCCCAACAATGTTTTCTCAGAATCGCAGTGTCATAGAAAGGTGTCTTCTGCATAACACATAACTGTCGGAGAGCGGCGAGGAAGACAGCAGCAATCAATGTGATTGTTAAGCACGCTTCAACTTTTTGTCCGGATACACAGCTTATATAGCATCTCAGCTAAATATGCACAAGCGTCACTATTCTATTGGTCTCTGACTGAAGGCAACATTATATATCCAGCCCACCTGCAATTATGTCTGTGTACAATATCAAAGCTCTGTGTACGTTCCAAGAAAACCCCTTCTTACTAGCTCTTCCTTTCCCATCCCATTATCTTACCTAGCTGTTCCTTTCCCATCCAGTATCTTACAAACACACAGCTGCAAGAACTGCTACGAGGCCATAGTGACCTTGCTGCTTCAGCAAGGCAGCTAACTATGAGCAGAAACAACAAGATGGAGTAAGGCCTACATATTCTGCTCAAGCAGCTGTTCCACAGAGACATGTCCCTTAGATTAAGCCATTCTCCACAATTCCCCCTTTTCTTTTGTACAAGAAAAGCTCGAGATGTTACCTCATTTACACTTCTCATAAGACATCCATATGCAATACGCAAAACAAGCATATCAACAGAACAATACCAATCCAGCGTAAACCTTCTTTAAGCAGACCTAATACCAGGAGACATATTCCAAACCAAGAATGAAACCATTGATCAAAAGGATTTACTTTTAACAATTGATTGAGTATGATTTTCCAACCAAGCAATCCTTTTATAAATTGATTGACTGTGATCAGACAAATTAAAACAACACATGCCTTCAAAATCCTCACAGCCATGACCATTAGCTAAAAGCAAAAAATCAACAGCAGCTCTATTCTGTAAATATGCATGCCTTAAACTATTTTGATCTAAAAGCAATCTAAAACTTCAGTATTAACATGCTGTTAGCTGACCAACAAGCCAACTTCTCAATTTGCTTTAAAGCCTGCTTAGCAGCAAGACCAGGAATAAAAGGAGAAGCAAAGAGATTTGCTATAGCTGACCACAAAGCTACATCATCTTTGCAACTTCCATCTAAATGGAGCAAAGATCTTTTTGGTCGACGTTTTCGTGCGGCAGAGATGTTTAACCAATGTCGATGTCGAGGCGCAAATAGGGTAAATTTACCCAGATAACACGGACCTCATAGGCATTTTTGGTATTCCCTGCCAGGCTCTATCACCACAAATCAAAAAGATTCCAGGAGGTAAAGCCTTGGCTGTGTGTTGTTCCACAAATAAGATAAAGTTCCAGTGAAATACCGATATAGAGCTTGATCATGCCTATAGTGTACTAAAATTTGATCAAACCTAGGCACCCCATAAGCACCAAACATCACCACCCCCCAAATATCGTGCCATCTGCAACCATCCCCTTTTTATGTGTATCATTCCATCCACAATAATCACCATAAACCTCATAGTTCTCTTGCAATCTAGGGCTGACTACTGTCCACCCCAAAAAGCTGTTTTGCAGTGCAAGAGGAACCTCATTGTACATACGAGCTGTTGACTTTTGATACACTGAACCAAAAACAAAACACGTGCGAGTCCAGTTATGGGATGCATTGCCAACTTGTGCAGAGCCTACAGTTGCAGTCTTGTGGATCCCAGGGTAGGGTAACGTTCAGTCCTGCAATAAGTCCTGCAGCACCTCCGAAGTACTAGCAGCTTTGAAGCAATCAGCATACACACTATAATTTTTTAAAGCATAAGCATTAAGATCAGGAACACCAACCAAGCATGTTTTAAAAGGCTCTACCGCAGACTGCAAGCTCAGGCAAAAGTCTAAATTGCCTGTTGGTTGGCCCACGTAACCCACATGTTAGTTCTCGGGTTATCGATGTGATCGTCAGGCCCATCAGAGGCATCATTAGAAACAGAAGAATCTTCATGTTCCTGTGTCGCAGAAGAATCTTCATGTTCCTGTGTCGCTGGTACTGGTCGAGTCCACTTGCTTGGAACCCACAAAGGACCTGTTGGAGTAGACACATACATGTAACCTCTGCCTAAATACCTGACTGGAGCCGGGCCCATCCAGAGTCCAGTTGCAGGCTGTCGGTACATAACTGACATTTGCGGATAAGGTTGTTGGTGTACTAAAGAACCTGAACATAGGCAGGAGGGCTTTTCTGCTCTCCAAAGATGCATAAATGATTCAAAACAAAAAGAACACGCGCTAGCTTCTCCTGACGATCTTGTACCTTATCAAATTTCTCTAGAGCATTCAATGTTGATTTGCTCTCTCTACAATAGCTTGCCCAGTAGGTAAGTGTGGAATGCCAGTACGATGCTGTACGCCCCATTGTTGTAAAATCTCTTAACTCGGTGTCCAGCATATGCCGGACCATTATCTGTTTTTACCTGTTCGGGGACTCCCATTACAGCAAAACATAGTGTCAAATGTCGGATCACATGAACTGTCCTTTCACCAGCTTGTGCTGAGGCCCAAATGAAATGACTAAAGGTATCAATGGTGACATGGACATATTTGAGCCTCCCAAAATGTGCCACATGAGTAACATCCATCTGCCATACCTCGTTCGGGCCGAGACCCCGGGGGTTCACCCCAAGACCGAGACCCGGACCTGCATGGCGACTGCACTGCGGGCAGGCTCTCACAAGTCCCTGTGCCTCATCCATCGTGATACCAAAGGAACGATGCAAACCTCTAGCATTCTGGTGAAAAGTAGCATGTGCATCACGAGCTTTCCTAAAGGCATCCATTGGTACTAATAAAGATACCAATCTATCAGCTATGTCATTACCCTCTCCCAAGCCAATTGCACCTTGATGACTTCTAACATGTAACACTGCATAGGGAGCATCTCGCTGCCGAATGGCTAGTTGTAGCTGCAAGAATAATTCACCTAACCTGCGGTTGTTAGCATCTCTAATAAGTCTTCCTCTATTCTCTGCGCTACTCCTATGCATACAAAGAATCAGATACTACATTAAGAGGAAGCTGCAGCCAGCGTTTAAAAGCATAAACCATCGCAGCAAGTTCCAGTGTTTGCAGTGAGTCTCCTGGAGCAGCTTCCAGAAGAACATGTTGCCATTGTCCATGCTTGCCATGTAACTGCTGCTCTCCTAGATTTTCTTCCTGCATCTGTAAAGACAGTAAGTGCATCAGGCAATGGGTCCTCACTTCGCTTTGGTATAGACATCCATTCTTGCTTAGCTACCCATTTCAAAGGAAGAGGTACTGATGTCAAAGCTATTTGCACACTTAGTCCCAGAAGGCTTTTTGTAGTTCTACCGAATGTTGCAAAAACCAGTTCAGATCCTCTTGTCGAATTGGCACATAGATTGTATTTGGCTCCTGTCCCATCGCTTGCAGCACTCGTCCGTGACCCTTCCGAATTATAAGGGCTAATGATTCTACTTTCGTCTGAATCGAATTACGACGGTTGCAGGGGTCCAAATATCCATCTAGAACCCACACACGATCCCCTTTTTCTGGTGTAGATTGTGTAAGTGCACCCAAACAAAATGGACCATCACAGTTTCAGTTTCAGTTTCAGTTTCAGTTAGGGTTGGAAGGGACCACAAGGATCATCTAGTTCCAACCCCCCTGCCATGGGCAGGGACACTCTACCCTAGATCAGGCTGCACAGAGCCTCGTCTAGCCTGGTCTTAAACACGTCAAGGGACGGGGCCTCAACCACCTCCCTGGACAACCCATTCCAGGCCTTCACCACCCTCATGGTGAAGAATTTCCTCCTCATGTCAGCCTGAATCTCCCCACCTCCAGCTTCATCCATTCCCCCTAGTCCTATCACTCCCTGATAGTCTGAAAAGTCCCTCCCCAGCCTTCTTGTAGGCCCCCTTCAGATACTGGAAGGCCACAATGAGGTCACCTCGGAGCCTTCTCTTCTCCAGACTGAACAGCCCCAACTCCTTCAGTCTGTCCTCATAGGAGAGGTGCTCCAGCCCTCTGATCATCCTCGTGGCCCTTCTCTGGACACACTCCAGCACCTCCAGATCCCTCTTGGAATAGGGGCTCCAGAACTGGACGCAGTACTCCAAGTGGGGTCTCACCAGAGCTGAGTAGAGGGGGAGAATCACCTCCCTTGCCCTGCTGGCCACACTTCTCCTGATGCAGCCCAGGATCTGATTGGCTTTCGGGCTGCAAGTGCACATTGAGAGCTCAGTTGAGCTTCTCGTCCACCAGCAACCCAAGTCTCTCTCCTCTGGGCTGCTACCAGCCAGGCCAGTCACTGCCCGCTGTATTTGTGCCTGGGATTGCCTCGACCCAGATGCAGGACCCTGCACTTGGTCTTGTTGAAGCTCATGAGGTTGGCCTGTGCCCACCTCTCCAGCCTGTCAAGGTCCCTCTGGATGGAATCCCTTCCCTCCAGCGTGTCTGCTGCACCACACAGCTTGGTGTCATCAGCAAACTTGCTGAGGGTGCACTCAATGCCACTGTCCATGTCACCCACAAAGATGTTGAACAAGACTGGTCCCAGGACTGATCCCTGAGGGACTCCGCTTGTCACTGGCCTCCACGGGACATGGACCCGTTGACAGCCACTCTTTGGGTGCGGCCATCAGCCAGTTCTTTATCCATCTGGTGGTCCATCATCATCAAACCCGTGTGTCACCAGCTTGGAGACCAGGATGTGGTGTGGGACAGTGTCAAAGGCTTTGCTCAGGTCCAGGTAAACGACATCAGTTGCTCGCCCCTCATATATAATGCTGTCACTTGTTCGTAGAAGGCCACCAGGTTTGTCAGGCAGGATTTGCCCTTGGCAAAGCCATGCTGACTGCTCCCAATCACCTCTTCACTACTCTTCTGAGTCAGTAGTGCCTCCAGGAGGATCTGCTCCATGATCTTTCCAGGCACAGAGGTGAGACTGACCGGCCTGTAGTTCCCTGGTTCCTCTTCTTACCCTTTTGAAAATGGGAGCAATATTTGCCCTTTTCCAGTCTGTGGGGACTTCCCCAGTCTGCCATGACTTTTGGAATATAATAGAGAGGGGCTTAGCAACCTCATCTGCCAGTTCTTTCAGCACCCGTGGGTGTATCCCGTCGGGTCCCATGGACTTGAACACTTTCAGGTTCTTCAGGTAATCACGAAACCTGAGCTTCACTATGAAGGGCAGTTCTTCCTCCCCATCCCTGGCATCGTCTGCCATGACTCCAGGAGTGTGGCTGGAGGCCCTTGCAGTGAAGACTGAGGTAAAGAAGTTATTGAGTACCTCAGCCTTTTCCACATCACTTGTGACCAATTCACCAGTTTCCTTTCTGAGGGGGCCCACACCTTCCCTACTCTTCTTCTTACCATTAATATACCTGTAGAAGTTCTCAGTGCTCCCTTTAACCTCCCTGGATAGATTCAATTCAAACTCTGCTTTGGCTTTCCTAACCAGGCCTCTCGCTGCTCGGCAGCTTCCTTATATACACCTGTTCTATCTGTCCTTCCCTCCACTGCCTGTAGAGTTTCTTTTTAAGTAATAGTGTGTCAGGAGCTCCTTGTTCATCCAGGCAGGCCTCCTAGCGTTCTTCCCTGTTTTTCTCCTTGTGGTATACATAGCTCCTGGACACAGAGGAGGTGGTCCTTGAATACTGACCAGCTGTCCTGGGTCCCTCTTCCCTCCAGGGCTTCGTCCCATGACACTGTGGCTAGCAGATTCCTGAAGCGATCAAAGTCTGCACGCCTAAAGTCTAGGGTCATAAGCTTAGAATAGGTCCTCCTGATTGCCCTGAGGATATTAAATTCAAGTGCTTCGTGGTCACTGCAGCCAAGGCAGTCTCTGAGCCTCACATTGGTTACCAGCCCTTCCCTGTTGGTGAGAACAAGGTCCAGCAGAGCACCTTTTCTTGTTGGTTCCTCTACATTTGAGGAGGAAGTTATCTCTATGCAGTCCAGGAACATCCTGGATTGCTGGTGCCTTGCTGTGTTGTCCCTCCAGCAGATGTCAGGGGGTTGAAATCACCCATGAGGACAGGGCTTGTGACCTGGAAGCCGCTTCTATTTGCCTGTGGAGGGCCTCATCTGCTTGGTTTAGCTGGTCAGGTGGCCTGTAGGAGACCCCACAGTAATATCTCCTTCCCCTGTCTTGCCTTTAATTCTAACCCATATACTCTCAACCATCTCATCATCCCCCCCAGGTGGAGTTCTGCTGATTCCAGCTGGTTGACATAGAGGGCAAAACCTCCTCCTCTCCTTCCCTGCCTATCCTTCCTAAAAAGCTTGTACCCATCTATCCCTACATCCAATCATGGGAATCACCACCAAGTTTCAGTAATGCCCACTATGTCATGGCCTCCCAGCAGCACGGTGGCCATTAATTCATCCTGTTTGTTGCCCAAGCTGCGTGCATTTGCATAGAAGCACTTCGGCTGGGCTGGCCCTGTCGTCCTCTTCTGCCAATTCCCCTTGGTTTTCACAGGGGTCCTGGTGTGTCATCTGTGTCTCGCCTCAGGGCAGCAAGTTGAGAACCTTAGCAGTCTCCATCCCACTGCCTCTGGTGAGTTGCCCTCTGCTTCTCACAGGCCAGCAGGAGACTATTAACCCTTCCCCCTTCAAATCTAGTTTAAAGCCCTATCAATGAGCCCTGCCAATTCTGCCCAGGATCCTTTTCCCCTCTGGGACAAGTGTGCCCCATTAGTGTTTGCAGCTCTGGTGCCTTGTAAACCAAGCCATGATTGTAGAACCCAAATCCCTGTCGATGGCACCAGCCCCGGAGCATGAATGACCTGTTGGCTCTTCCTCAGTGTTCCCTCATCCATCGCTGACATAGAGGGATAGCAGAGAATACAACCTGAGCTCCTGATCCCTTTAGCAGGTGCCCCAAGGTTCTGAAATCACTTTAATTGATTGCGAGCCTCTTGTTGTTGCATCGTCACTACCACCTGAAAGACCAGCAGTGGGTAGTAGTCTGAAGGACTCACGAGTTTGAGAATTTTGCCTATAATGTCCTTTACTTGGGCACCAGGGAGGCAGCAGATCTCCCTATGAAATGGGTCTGGTCTGCATATTGGACCCTCTGCTCCCTTCAGTAGGGAGTCTCCTATATCACCCAGGATAGTCAAATCAATTGGTAAATCAAAAAGTCGCCGTGACACTGATGTTTTAAGATGGACTCGGCGATGTCACTGATGCTTTCTGTTGTTGTTGCGTTAGCACGACGGTGTGCAGCAGGATTAGTGCCCTTTAAAAGAGGTCGTAAAATTTCCAGTTGCGAATTCCTAGTGCCAATCACAGGACGAAGCCATTGAATATCACCCATAAATTTCTGAACATCATGCAGGGTACGAAGATCCTTTTGAATAGTAACTTTCTGCGGCCGTATTTATAACAGAATTCTGATATTGTCCATCCTAAATATTTCCAAGGCGCAGTCCTCTGTATCTTTTCTGCTGCCACTACAAGAGAACTCCTGCTGAGTTGTTCTGTTAACAATATATCCTGTTGTTGCGTGAATGGTTGCTCCTGTGCAAAAAGGATATCATCCATGTAATGATATATTAATGTTTTGGCAAGCTTGCCGCACTGGCTGCAAAGCTGCATCAACAAATAGTTGACACAAGGTAGGACTGTTCTCATTCCTTGAGGCAGCACGATCCACTCATAGCGTGCAGCAGGTGCTTCCCTGTTTAAAGCTGTAAAAGCAAACGTTTGGTATCATCAGGATGAATATTGATGGGTAAAAAAGCAATCCTTTAAGTCTATAATGAGCAAGTTCCATCCTGCTGGCACCATCGCAGGATTTGGCATGCCAGGGCAGGGCTCCCATAGTTTCCATCTGATCATTAACTTTTCTGAGGTCGTGAAGTAATCGATATTTGCCAGATTCTTCTTGATAACAAATATGGGAGTATTCCACGGACTAACGGATGGTTAATGTGGCCTAATTGTAGTTGTTCCAAAGTTAATTGGTGAGCTGCTTCCAGGCTTTCTCTCTTCAGCGGCCACTGCTCGATCCACACTGGTTCATCTGTCAGCCAAGTTAACCGGATCGGGAAAGCCCAAGTAGTGACCGCTGCTAAAAACAGCCATTAGTCACAAGCCGTGCCCCAATTTGGGTAAGAAGTCCCGGCCAATCAGTGCTTCCACTTTAGAAGGTAACTGCATTATGGTCACAAAGGATACACAGACACGACCATCAATAATGACTCGGATCTTATCACGACTTTGGACCGACGCTGTACCACCAACGCCTTCCACACTGTTGACATGGAGGTAGTTGGCCAATTGTCAGGCCAGACTGAACGGCAATGATGGTAATGTCAGCTCCTGTGTCTAGTAATGCATTTAGCTGGAGCTGCTCATGCCCATTGTCCAAAGTGATCGTAGCCTTCGGACGCTGATCCATAGGCATACACAGTAGTGCCATTCCTCCGTCGATCCAAAACCTGCATCTCTCTCGCGTTTTGGGACACTGCTGCAGCTGCTTCTGTAAGTTGTAAGGATGGTACCAGCTGTGCAATACGACTACCTTCAGCAAACCAGGGTGTGGAAAAAATGTCATAGCGACTACACAAATCTCTCCAGTGAAATCTGCATCGATAACTCCAGGCAGAACAAAACAGTCCCTTTAGACCTGCTGAGGAGCGTCCCAGCAACAGAGCTCCACACGGTGTCCTCGGTATATTACAGGTCCTGTCACACCCGTAGCAATTTTCACCGGTTTAGAGTCTATTAGCACGGTTTCTATTGCTGCTGCCAGGTCCAGCCCGAGGCTCCCTGGGGGTGGCTGGTTAAGAATTGAGGCTGGCTGGAGTTGACGTGGACTGCCACACAGGGGTTGCCGTTGGGGTCTTCACGCCGCTGTCCTCGTGCTCCGCTTGAAGTTTCCCGAGCGCCTGCATGTCTCAGTTGCGTGATCTCTCGTGTTACAGTTCTGCACCACACAGGGGCTTGGCAATTGCGACGATAGTGCCCCGCTTTACCGCATCTGTAGCATTTAACTTTCCCTGTGGTCTCTGCTCTTGATTGCTGGTAACAACGGCGTAAGGGCTGCAAAGGCTTGGGTTTGGGCTTGCACCATATCTTTCCCTAACTCCTTTTAAAGCCTCTACTATCATAGCCTGTGGTCCTACGGGAATATGGGACATGCGTTCAAGCATTTCTCTACTGATGCATCAGCGGCCATGGTAGAAAGAATATTCTTAGTTGGGCCGTTACAGTTCTCTAACACACACTGACGAAGCAAAGCTCCTTTCACATACTCCTGCACATTTGCCCGATTGATGGCCCTCAGTCACCCTATCTACAAAGCTTGCAAATGACTCATTCCTCTCCTGCTTAACAGACAGATACGAGGGTACAGGAGGTGCTACTCTGACTCTATTAAGAGCTCTCTCGCAACCGCATTCCTAGCTGTAACTTCTGGACTAACTGAGCTTGTGCCTCCATTGTTGAAAAATCCCTGACCCCATCAGCTGTTCTACAGTAACATTGTTGTTGGATTATGGTAACATATCTATCACATAGCCGAAGCCAATGCGCTTGCCACAGCATAAGGGTGGACTGTGTTGCTACCATGCGCATAATAGCTTAATATCTTCAGGCAACAAAATTCTGTGGACCATATATAATTTATCATCTGTTAGTAGGCTCACCCTGCAGCCCGCACTCCTTTGCCGTAGCTCTCAGTGGGGACAATAACTTCCAATCTATCGGGTTATACCAGCTTCAAGCTCACCCTGCCATTCTGCGTATAAGTGACTGGAAAAGCCTGTAACTCCTCAAGAGAATCCAAAGCTCATAATCTTCTTATGCAGAGCTTCTTTCGAATAGACAGCCAATCGATCTTTATAATAGGAGGAGTACTCTGCTTAGATTTACTAATTTCTTCTACCTTCTTTTGAAATTTTTCGAGCATAAGATTCTCATTGTTTAATTCAAATCCTAACAGCAGAATACAAGCCACACAAATGCTTCCTCTTGTGATATTGTACAGCCTCCTCTCCAGCTCCTCCGTCTGTCTCAGGAAACCGCTCTTTCTCAACTTTTATGTTAGATGATAACTGGAGAGAGGGCTGGGGAGGAGAGGCATGCATGGACTGATCATGCAGAACGATGTTCAAAGGGGGAGCAGATGGTGCCGTAATTGCTTTACTACCGTCTGAGGGGAGCTCCTTGTTAGCTCGAGCGGATTAGAAATCAGGATAGTATTCCCGATCGGAGGGCTAGGTGTATAATCACAACCAAACTGATGCAATCCTGGTTTCCCTTGCACCCCATCCAGCCCTTGCCCCCATCCAAAGCAGCTGTTGCTACCGCCGCAACCCTTTTCTCAGTCTGATACTGACTTAAACAATTCATAATACCTCTCCACGGCTTCATAAGCTTACGAGCAACTTTATCATCATCAATCACCTTATACCACAACATATACCTACTTCTTCCACACATCAACACTAACACATCTTCCGACGACTAAAAAACCCATTCTCTCTACCAAACTGTAATAAACGTCAGGATGCTCTTTAAATCCACTCCTCTACACTGCGTTTCTCAAGGAAGCTTAAAAATAAGTTAAGAGCTACTTCGCTTCCATCCTTAGTGCAGCCTTCAAAACACAGGAGGAGAGTAGCAGCCCTTACCCGGACGGCGAGCTTAATTCCAATTCAGGAAAACCCAGCTCAGGCACGGTACGAGCTCCCTACGCCAGCGTTGAGACGCACTTTGCCCCTCGATTCGCTGCTAATGATGCTTTTCGGGCTCGCCACACACCCCGACCGCAAGAAGGTCCCGCAGGCCTCCTATCCCGCGTCGGGGGGTTCTCTCCCTTACCCCACTGGATCGTCGTCCCTGTTCTCGGGCGCAGATGTCGAAGAGCGGAGAGGGAAGACAGCAGCAATCAATGTGATTGATAAGCACGCTTCAACTTTATTCGGATACACGCTTACATAGCATCTCAGCTAAATATGCACAAGCGTCACTATTCTATGGCTGACTGAAGGCAACATTATAATATCCAGCCCACCTGCAATTATGTCTGTGTACAATATCAAAGGCTCTGTGTACATTCCAAGAAAATCCCTTTACTAGCTCTTCCTTCCCATCCAATTATCTTACCTAGCTGTTCCTTTCCCATCCAGTTACCTTATAAACACACAGCTGCGAGAACAGCTACGAGGCCATAGTGACCTTGCTGCTTCAGCAAGGCAGCTAACTATGAGCAGTAAACAACAAGATGGAGTAAGGCCTACATATTCTGCTCAAGCAGCTGTTCCACAGAGACATGTCCCTTAGATTTAAGCCATTCTCCAACACATAACAGCATGTATCTCAGCCTAGCCGCGAGCTAGGCCAGAATTCAAAGGCACCTTTTCTCTCCCTCCAGAAGGGAGATCAAATGGATCAAGCAAGTTGGCGCTAGGCTTTTCCATTTAGGATTTACCCCAACAATGTTTTGCTTAGAAACGAAGTGTCATAGTAACGTACATTCATCATAACACATAACTGCATGTATCACAGGTCAGGAAAGAGGTAGGCCAGAATTCAAAGGCTCATTTTCACTCCCTCCAGAATGGAGATCAAATGGATCAATCAATTTGGTGCTAGACTTTTCCCTTTAGGATTTACCCCAACAATGTTTTGCTTAGAATCGCAGTGTCATCGAAACGTGCATTCTGCATAACACATAACTGCATGTATCTCAGGACAGGAAAGAGCTAGGCCAGAATTCAAAGGCTCCTTTTCACACCCTCCAGAACGGAGATCAAATGGATCAAGCAATTTGGTCCTAGCCTTTTCCCTTTAGGTTTTACCCCAACAATGTTTTGCTTAGAATCACAGTGTCACAGAAACATGCATTCTGAATAACACATAACTGCATGTATGTCCGCCTAGCCAAGAGCTAGGCCAGAATTCAAAGGCTCCTTTTCACTCCCTCCAGAAGGGAGAGCAAATGGATGAAGCAATTTGGTGCTAGGCTTTTCACTTTAGGCTTTACCCCAACAATGTTTTGCTTAGAATCGTAGTGTCACAGAAACGTGCATTCTGCATAACACATAACTGCATGTATCTCAGGACTGGAAAGAGCTAGGCCAGAATTCAAAGCTCCTTCTCACTTCCTCCAGAAGGGAGATTGTAGTGGATGATGCTTATGGCCAGGATCGTGCCTTAAATATTTCTAGGACGTACTCTTCTGTGCGTTAACCCTCCTTTGTTCCCCCTTCTCCTTTCTGAAGGCAGCAGGGGGATCCTGGCGCACTGAGTCCAGGTAAACTGCCTGCTGGGTGTGGTCTCACCCCTGTGGTAGGCAAGGGCCAGGCTATATGTTTGTTTCCCTGTTCATGGCATAAGCTTAACCATATTGGTTAGCTGCCAGTTGGTGGTTAACCTGGTGTTAGCAACAGATGCTCATTGGACCAGTATTCACTGGGGCAAATGATAAATAGGGGTTGTTTGGTGATGAACCCCCCCACACATTTGTGCTCGAGCTTGTATCTGTGTGCGCACCAGTGCTGTTGTGGTTCACCTTACTTGGGACTAAACCCAGTGCTCCAAGAGGCTTCGTGGTACTTTGCCACCACCACCCAACTGCGTGCAGTGCATGGGACAGTACCCCGTGGGATCAACTGCTGCATGATCCATCGCACAGGAGAGAACTTGTAACCCGTGTGAACCAGCGCTGCTGAACTGCCGCAGTGCCCCCCCCCTCGAGCGGGGAATTCCGTATCCGGGGCAGCAGCAGCATCCACTTGAGCAGCCCCGTGGCGCAGCCGCGGTCGGCGCCATTTCCTGTGTTCTCATTACGATATTCCGTGCACGTTCTGCGGACTATAAACCTTATCAAGGGAAGATTTCACTAAGTTCTCATTTGCTTGGAGTAAGCCAAGCCTTTCTTCATAAAGTTTCAGTTGGGGGGTAGCGTGCAAATCGCTCCGGGTGGAGGATCGCCGGTCATGACCAACCCCCTCCCCCGCCGCTTTCCAATCAGTTTTGATCCTAAGTTCTGTGAATCATTTAGTTAAGTGTCTATACCTAAACATTCTGTAAAGATAGTTTCACTAACGAATATCGATATGTGAAGGGGGAACTGTTTATACCCGTTGCAGAGTTTGTATATATATTAAAAATAAACCTAAACATTTTCATTGATATCTCTGCCGCTCATTTCTGAGGGCATATTCATAACATTAATGGCGCAGCGAGCAGGGTATCCGATAAGTGACTATCTTACAGAATGGGATACGTATGAAACGATCCAATACACAATGGGCTATAGACAATCTGACAAAATCCGGACCAAATCATTACGAAATTAACGAATACGTGGTCGAGCTATGCACTGACCCAACCGCAGAACCGAAGAGAGGGTTGTTGCGATCACGGCTTGCAATGCGCGCACAAGACGAATTACAGCATAGAGGAAAAGATTAAAAAACTTGATGAAAAAAATAATTTCCTGGAAAGAGAGTTAGGAAAGTCTGAAGCACTCAATAACAAACTTCATGACTTATTAACGTTGCAAATTAAAGAAAAGCAACGCTGCCACATAGGCAATGGCGGGGTCGGATACAAACTCTCTTTCAAACTCTCCTGGGATCTCCCAACCGCCTAGCCCCGAGGAGCCCCGCGGATACGGTGTCGCGCCGGAGCCAGATCTCCTGTACCGTCCTTTCACGAATTATCCCCACCGCAGTCTAGCGGAAAGGACTTTAAGTAGCGAACGCCACCGCAGCGCAAGACTTCAGACCCACGGTCTCTTGGAGCTGCCGAGGCTCCAAACACTGCAAATAGCGAGTCCCGATTCACCCGTTCAGCCTAGCACGTCAGCGGCAGCGCGTGAATTAAATCTGCTTGCCAGTAGTGCTCCAAGAAGCGAAGCCCGGAAAAAATCCGGAACTACCAAACGGAGAGAAACCCATCCGACCGGGACGATACGGATTACAGTTCTGAGGACGAGTCTATACGGAGCAAAAGTGCGTTTGCGTCCCGTCCTTAAAGAGCAATACACAGACGGCCGACGTGGCAAAGGACAACAACTACTTCTGTTCGCCCGTACAGCGGAGCAAAGCTTCGGGACTGCAGAGAGACATTTGCACGAGAGCCGGACGAGTCGGTAACAGACTTTTTGTATCGCGTTATGGAATTGGGCGGGGATACGATTATTTTAGACCGTAACGAAGCAAAAGGCTGTTCATGGGGCCATGAAGTATTTTGGGCATGGGTCCGGAGGGCTATTACTCGTTAACTTCCGTATCGCTCACTGGGCTGGAAGTTTAGATTCTATAGATAGAGGCGAGCCAACAGAAGTGAGGGTTACAAGTTCAGCCGAACTTACCGCCGCGATTAAAAAGCTTGCGTGCGTCCAGCAATGTACGATCGTGGGGCATACTCGTCCCACTAGATGCCCCAGTTGACCCAGTGCGACTAAAAATTCTAATCCGTGGTCTGCAGCCGGGGTCTCAAAAATGTCTGTGATGCCAAAAGGAGGAAATTGAACGAGAGTAGTCGAGAGGAATAATGCCTCTACTAATTCCCGGGAACACCACTTAACTTGGGAAGAGCTTCTAATGGCATTATCCCACAAGGGCCGAGACCTGGGCTACTCTGATCATATGCTCACAGCCGAGACTCCCCGCGACAGACGCAATCTGGGTTCAAGGGCAGCCACGCGGCGACACCCCGGGGAAAAAGCAGGAAGTACGCCATGCTAAGAACTCCCTGCTGCGACTCCTACGAGTTCAAGCAGCAGTCCGGAGTCAGATCGCAGTCACCCGGGAAGTCCCAGAGGGAGAAATTCCGGCCGCCAGCGAGAGATAAACAGCGTACTCTAATAGATCCTCCTCACCCGAGAGAGAAATGGTATCGACTAGCACGGGTCTTTTAAATCTACTGATTCCGTGATAGCGCGATTATCAACGGGACTGTTAAAAGGAGTAGTGCTGAGCTTGCAAAATAAATCCGGCAGCTGGAAGGAAGACCAATACCGAAGTTACCGCCATGGAAAAGGGGAGGATGAAGTTGGTAGCAACGTCCAAAAACTATTCCCCAGCAAGGACGCTAAACCCCTTCGTACCTCGCCGCCAAAGCCCAGCAAAAGCAAAAAACTAGACACAGCGGTGACTGTTCCAGGCCTCATTCATCGCTTTGTTAAAGCCTGTCAATGGTCTGAGGATCCAGAGCCTTTCATTTTTGATTCCCACTGGACCTACTCGAACTGCTGTAAAATCCTTATTGACACTGGGGCACAAATCAGTGTTGGAAGTGCAACAAGCCAACACTTGAGGATCTTGCCATCCCGGGAAAGGATAAAGATACAGGGGTTACAGGAATGCCTCATACATGCCATTTAGCCAAAACAAGATTGTGGCTGCCTGGCGACAAGCGGAGTACCCTGGTAGAGGTTGCCCTGAGTCCATAACCAGAGAAACATCCTTGGATTGATGTTTAGCTGGCAAAACGATGGCATCTCCCTGACGGTACCTTGGGTGCTTTGGTTCCTATGGAGTAGGGGCAAAAGAGGCCAAACCGCTCGGGTAGGCACTCTCCAACTTGCTCCACCCTTACCCAAATCGAGTATCACATGTGTGCACAGTATTCACTACAGCAGCAGAGCAAAGGCATTACTGAGGTGATTGCAGACCTGGAAAAGAGACAAATCATCACCAGGAAAGCACTCACCTATAACTCACCAGTGTGGCCAGTGCGCAAACTGACGGACGATGGAGACTCACCATTGACTACAGGAAGCTCAATAGTAACACACTTCCTCTCACGCTGCAGTCCCAAGCCTTGACATCAATTGACAGCAATCCAAGCTGCATCACATACTTGGATGGCTCATTGGACATTAAAGACATGTACTTTATGATTCCTCTACGTGAGGAAGACAAACCACAGTTCGCTTTCACATGGCAAGGTTCCCAATTCACCTCAATCGCCTTCCCCAGGGATACAAACACTCAGGACCATTGCAGCACAATTCCTAGCAGCAGCACTGTTAGACACCATGGAGTCCCGAAAGATGTAAGTGTCTACCAGTATATAGATGACATCTTTGTGGGGGCAAAAGACAAAGATAAGGTGGGTTCAGTAGCTGCAGCGATCTGGGACCTGTTAACAAAAAAGGTTACAAGTTCCACAAGCCAAAGTCAGGTCCAAGTCAAGAAATTAAATTTCTTGGATCCTGGTGGGTAGCAGGAGCATATCAGTACCAGAGGATGCTCTGAGGCTATTGAAAGGGCCACTTCCAATAACAAAAGGAGCTTCAGCGGCTCCTGGGTACCTGGGTACTGGAGAAAACATATCCAGGTTTCTCAGTAATGCTCGTCCCTTTATGACCTGCTTAAAAAGAGCAGAGCTGGGACTGGACCCCAAGGCACACTGAAAGCCTAAAGGTTTTGAAGGACGAGTTAAAGGTTTATAAGAAATTGGCCCTTTGCACCACATGACCCTTAAGGGCAGAGAATGGGGCTTTTTGAACATGCTTCCTACTGTGGGGTTTTTCCAAAGGGGACCCAAAGGCCCGAACAGAGCCCTCTATTCTCTTTCAACAGCATTTAAAAGATGATGAAAGAAGATACTCTGAATGGGAGAGGGATCTGTCTCTAACCCGAGCTGTCAAAGAGGCGAGAGAAGCTTCGCACTACGCAGGATATTGTAGTGCAAGGCCCATTCTCTCCGCTCAAAGCAGTCCTTAATGGAACTCCTCCACCAGAGGGAATTGCTCAGAAGGCTACTGTGAGAAAATGGTATGCCTATCTGGAAGGGATGGCTCAATTGCCCTCTAAAGGAAGGACCCACAAAGGGTATCCAAATGCAGCAGCCCCTCAATCTACACACTGTTCCCCTATGCCAGCCCTACAAGCCATCTCCTATTCAGGTAGCACTGAATTGACTGCCGATGCCAATGGAAGGAGTGTGGTTCACGGATGCCTCTGCCCAAAGGGTAGGAGCACAGTGGGCATATAAGCCGCAGCGCTGGAGATTGGCACAGACAGGACTGTCATGAAAGAGGGCGAAGGCAGTGCCCAAGTGGGAGAACTGCGCGCTCTCATGCTAGCTGTGGAAAATGGTGCAGAGCCATATACACTGATCTATATGCTACTTTCAAAGGTGCCACAGAATGGATTTGCCAGTGGGAAGCGAATCAGTGGATAGGTGGCACAACCCAAGTTTGGAGGGCGACCGACTGGCAAAGACTACTAGAGATAAGTCGAGCCAGGCCTATCAAAGTAGGATGGGTAAAGGGACTCCAAGAAGCAAACCCCTTCTGCTGCTTGGAATCAACAAGTAGATCACTTAGCAAAAATCAGTGTAGTTGATCATGAGGGAAGGAGGGGAACGACTGGCTGAGTGGCTACATATTAAAAGAGGTCACTCAGGTAAGTCCAGACCTTTACTACGAATGCAGATCCAGGGGGTGGCCAGTTTCCCTGACAACATGTGAAACCATTGTTTCAGCCTGCCCTCACTGCCAGGTTAGATTAAAAGCTAACCATCCGCTCTTGCTCCAGCCCGCATATTAAAAGGACAAAGTGCTATGGAGCATGGCAAATTGATTATATTGGTCCCCTCAGAACTCACATGGGAAAAAATACATACTAGTAGGGTAGGAGTGGTTTCAGGCTTAGTTATGGCCACGGCCACTAGCACTGCTTCAGGACACAAACCATTGAAACTCTGAAGGATTGGTCAGCATGTGCCCATGCCTGAACATATTCAGAGTGATAATGGGTTCACATTTTACCTCAGCCTTAGTGCAAGATGGGCCGAGGAGAGAAGGGGTCAAATGATGTTTCATACTCCAATTATTCCCAGGCAAATGGCATGGTGGAAAGGGCAAAATGGCCTCATTAAGAGCATGCTAAGTTTCAAGGAGTAATTGGGACAAACGCCTGCCTTCTGCAGTTTTCATTGTAAACAATCGTGGGGGAATTACGGCAGTCCCAAGTCAAGGCATTCTGCCCTGATGACCCGTAGAGATGTCAACACATGCCAGGGGAGGCAAAGGATGAACACCCACTTCACTAACACAGATGCAGGTGGGCCAACCAGTGCTAGTGAAACTGCCATCTATTGGGCTTGTGTACCCTGACGCTGGCTAAGCCCAGAGGTCTACATGCTTGGGAGGTACTGACATCAATGGGAAAACTCATCGCATAAGTGCTCGGTGGGTCGTTCCAAATTACTAACGGTCAAGCCGGCTTTAAACACCGTGGCAGTTTTGTTTCCCCACAGAGTGACAGCGGTCCCAGGGGACGACCATCTGGAATGAAGACTACTCTCTGGAGCAACAGGAATTCACCACCGGTCAGGGGGTGGAGACTGAAAACACTAAGGTCATGATATTGACCTCAGAATTAACGGTTCTGTCTGTTTTGTAGTATGCTTTGTTTAGAGTACAGTTGTGCAGTTCTGAGATATGTATATATAAGTAAGATGTTCTTGTGATGCTTATATAATGTTTAATTCACCTTTGGTAAAGTTTGATCATAGAACAACATTTGCCCACAATATACTTGCCCAGCGGGGGTGCAATGTAGGGATGATGCTTATGGCCAGGATCGTGCCCTAAATATTTCTAGGACGTACTCTTCTGTGCGTTAACCCTCCTTTGTTCCCCCT
>JAAWVA010000042.1:5455739-5534225 GCA_015227895.2 Colaptes auratus | reverse complement strand
GCTCAGAGGGGCACGCGGGGCCGAGGCCAGCGTCCTGCTCCACACTACGGAAGTTGCTTCCTTAGCCGGCTGCAAAGCATGTGGCTTTGCTGTTTCTTGGGATAACCTCTCTTTGCTGCCCTGCTAAACGGATCTGCTGAGGTACCTGGGTCAAGCCGGTGGCAAAAATTGTTCTTCTTTACGAATCGTTAGAATCAATAAGGTTGGAAAATAACCTCAGAGATCAACCAGTCCAAACTGTCAACCCACACCTCAGGACTAACTAAACCATGGCTTCAAGCGCCACGTCCAGTCCGGTTTGGAACACCCAGGGATGGGACTCCACCACCTCCCTGGGCAGCACATTCCAATGGCCCATTACTCTTTCTGGAAGAACTTTCTCCTCCAGCCTAAACTTCCCCTGGCACAGCTTGAGACTGTGTGCTCTTGGTCTGGTGCTGGTTGCCTGGGAGGAAGAACCAACCCCCACCTGGACAACCTCCATGCAGGGAGTTGTAGAGGGCAAGAAGGTCTCCCTGAGCCTCCTCCAGGCTTAGCAACCCCAGCTCAAACGAACATAGAACAGATAAACCAGGCTGGAAGAGACCTTCGAGATCATCGCATCCAACCTATCACCCAACACCACCTAATCAACTAAACCATGGCACCAAGCACGCCTCCAAGTCCCCCCTCTGGAACCTCCAGTGACAGTGACTCCACCCCATCTCCAGCCTTCCTCACAGGGCTCTGCTCCAAACCCCTCCCAGCTTGTTTCCTTCTCTGGACACTTCAAGTGTCTCACTATCCTTCTTAAACTGAGGGGCCTAGAACTGGACACAGGACTCCAGGTGTGACCTCACCAGTGCTGAGTCCTGGGGCAGAATGACTGAAGCATGTTTATGCCTGAACTCTATCACAAGCACAGTGCTGCTGGCTCTTAGAGATAAGGGGGAGTTGGTCTGGGTTCTGAGGAGATCAGAGCCATGGATGTCTCTCTTGAAAAACCTTGTGCTTACTCCTGTGCAAACACCTTCCTCAAGTAAGTTGCTAAGACCCAGAGAGACATTTTGCCAGTTGCTTTCCTTTGTGCTATGCTATTCCCATCCAGCTGATCACATCCTTGCTGACAAGAAGTCTCCCATGTAGAATGAAACAAAAGTGTTTTAAAGAGAGAAGAAAAAACATTTCCAGGGCTCTTTGGTTTATGCTCCTTAATCAATAGTTTAATTTCTTTGTTGCCTTTTCTTCAATTTGTTTTTCTTCATATCAGGCACTAGGGCAGTGCTTTGATCTCTGAACTGTTCCTAGCTGACACTAGCTTAATGAATGTGTGACTAAAGTTAGCAGCATCCTCCATCGGGAGGAAGCACTTTGGTGTTCTGTGATTTGTCTGCCAATGGCTCACAGGAGTTTATGCTGGTTTTCAGCCTGCTTGGACAAACAGTGGCTTGGCTTCTAGGAGAGCTAACAAGACTGCTGAGAAAAACCAGACTGATTTTTTCAGGGAGAGGATGGACAGAAGCTGCATTTCTCCAGAGTTCATTGTTCCTTTGAAGCAGTAGGTGAATGCACAGTCTGGAGTAAGCTGAGATGCCTTCCCTCAAGGAGCTTAGAACCAATTCCATGTGACCAAGTGACAAGCAGAATAGAATAGAAATAACCAGGTTGGAAGAGACCTTGGAGATCATTGAGTTCAACCTGTCCTTCAACACTATCAACTAAGCCATGGCAAGTACTCACAGAATGACCCACAGAATCCTACAGGTGGAAAAGACCTCTAAGCTCATCAGGTCCAACCATTATCTAACTCTACCAGGGTCACTACTGGGCTATTCTTCAGCACCATATCTAGATAGCTTTGAAATCCATCCAGGGATGGGGATACAGCCATTGTTCTTCCAGAAAGAGTGATTGGCCATTGGAAAGTGCTGCCCAGGGAGGTGGTGGAGGCACCATCCCTGGAGGTGTTTAGGAAGAGACTGGATGGGGTGCTTGGTGCCATGGTTGAGTTGCTCAGATGGTGTTGGGGGAGAGGTGGACTCGATCTCAAAGGTCTTTTCCAACCTGCTGATTTATCTATTGTATTTCCCTGGGCAGCCTGTTCCAGTCTTTGGGAAGCCTTTCAGGATGTTGCAGGGTCTGTGTGCATCCTTTCCAAAGCATTCTTTGTCTTTCTTACTCTGATTACTGCTTTCTGATATGAAAAAAAGTTCAGTGCCCATCTCCACTGTCGGGCTGCTGACCAAGTGGCTTGTGATGCAGCCAGTGGGAAGAAGCAGTGGTGCTGTACTCGGGCTCAGCAAGAATGATGCCAGTGACACGAGGTGACACTGTGCAAACACACCTTTTCCTGGCTGCAGCTGGTTTCTTCCAAAGCCAGAATGCTGCTGCTACCAAGAGCCTGACCTTCATGGAAGAGGCTCCAGTCACTGCACCAAACACCACATGGTAAAAAGGCACCGATTGATTTGCAAGATCCTCATCTGAGTATGCAGGAAGTAAACTGGGCTGCATTCATCTGATTTTTCTTCAGGCTGGAGAAGCTTGTAGCAAACACTAACATGACTGCCACACAGCATTAACATCTTCATTATGATGTTAACTGTGCCCACTTTAGGTCCACTGCCAAATTCCAGAGACAATTCCCTTCTCCTTTAAGGAAATCTTGAAGTACTTTATCTAAAACCTGAAGGATAAATCCAAAGGTAAAGTTTGGGTTGGTCCTTGAGTTGCAAGTAGCTGTCTAGTAGCTGCTCGAACGGGGCTGATTCCTGTGCATTGGCACATTCTCTTCTCTTCCTTTGCACTCCTGACTGTTCTTTCAGATTCTACTTGCAGAAAGACCAGCAGGGTTTTAAGAGCACAATATGCATGACTGCATCTTTCCCTCTCTTCCCTAGCAGTGGGGAAGAATGACTCTCTGAGAGTGTACCCATCTGAGCTTCCAGTTCCCCAGCATCTTGGAAGGACTTGTGTGCAGCTGCAGCTTCAGCCTCTGCCACAGAGAGCAGGCACACTGGTGGCTGATTGGCAGTGCAAGAGAGGCTGTACAGAGGTATAAAAGGTGATAGGAAGTGTTTCTAGAGAGGTAGAGATTGCTGAAGTTAGGAAAAGGAAAAAAGGCAGGGAGGGCAGCATAGATGAGGGGCGAGCAACTGATGTCGTTTACCTGGACCTGAGCAAAGCCTTTGACACTGTCCCACACCACATCCTGGTCTCCAAGCTGGTGACACACGGGTTTGATGGATGGACCACCAGCTGGATAAGGAACTGGCTTGATGGCCGCACCCAAAGAGTGGCTGTCCATGGGTCCATGTCCCAGGGGAGGACAGTGACAAGCGGAGTCCCTCAGGGATCAGTCCTGGGACCAGGCTTGTTCAACATCTCTGTGGGTGCCATGGACAGTGGCATTGAGTGCACCCAGCAAGGTTGCTGATGACACCAAGCTGTGTGGTGCAGCAGACAGGCTGGAGGGAAGGGATCCATCCAGAGGGACTGGACAGGCTGGAGAGGTGGGCACAGGCCAACCTCATGAGCTTCAACAAGACCAAGGGCAGGGTCCTGCATCTGGGCGAGGCAATCCCAGGCAAATCACGCAGGCCAGGCGAGGGACTGGGACGCTAGCCCAGGAGCCTCTGGGGGTCGGGGTGCTGGTGGACGAGAAGCTCACCAGGAGCTCTCAGGGTGCACTTGCAGCCCGGAAAGCCAATCAGATCCTGGGCTGCAGCAGGAGAAGTGTGGCCAGCAGGTCAAGGGGGGATTCTCCCCCTCTACTCAGCTCTGGTGAGACCCCACCTGGAGTACTGCCTCCAGTTCTGGAGCCCCTATTACAAGAGGGATCTGGAGGTGCTGGAGCGTGTCCAGAGAAGGGCCACGAGGAGGAGCAGAGGGCTGGAGCACCTCTCCTGTGAGCACAGACTGAAGGAGTTGGGCTGTTCAGTCTGGAGAAGAGAAGGCTCCCAGGTGACCTCATTGTGGCCTTCCAGTATCTGAAGGGGGCCTACAAGAAGGCTGGGGAGGGACTTTCAGGCTATCAGGAGTGATAGGACTAGGGGGAATGGGATGAAGCTGGAGGTGGGGAGATTCAGGCTGGACATGAGGAGGAAGTTCTTCACCGTGAGGGTGGTGAAGGCCTGGAATGGGTTGTGCAGGGAGGTGGTTGAGGCCCCATCCCTGGAGGGGTTTAAGGCCAGGCTGGATGAGGCTCTGGCAGCTGATCTAGGGGTAGAGTGTCCCTGCCCATGGCAGGGGGGTTGGAACTAGATGATCCTTGTGGTCCCTTCCAACCCTAAATGAAACTATGAAACAATATGTAGCATCACATGGACCCACGTGGTGAGAGAGGGTGTAGGCTTGCTGGAGTCTGTCAGGGGTCAGTCCATGGTCACTCCTGAGCTGAGGGGCACAGAGAGGTAGAATCCTGGTGGCAATCAGCAAGAGAACGTGTGGGCTCTGGGTCAGTCATTTACACAGCATCAGAAAGCAAATGGGATACTCCTTTCTTATGTAAGGTCTTCTTTCATCCAGCTCAGCATCTTCCATTCAACTTCTCTTGTCTTTCCCTCCCTTTTCCTGTGCCTCTGCCCTATTCCTGCGTGCTCTCCCTCTAGAAAGAGGAATGTTATGTAGGAGAGAGTTTCACTACTACTTGTAAGCTTCTTGTCTCACTTCTTGCTCCAGAGGGGCTGTGTGCCAGCCTGTGTGTTGAACTCCTGTATTAGTAGCAGCTCCCTAGATCTAATGCACAGCTTTCATCTACAGATCTCAACATTGGGTTGTGTTGTTTTGGAGACCAGGAGGAGATGTTGTTTCTTGTCCAGAGCTCAGGTAGAACTGGCTGCAGTAAGATGAAACAGAATTTGTACCTCCTCCTTGCTGGGCTGCTGGAGAGGTGATACCAAAGCAGAGCAGAATAAATGTTAGATCCCTTCTAGACTGTGAGTGCCACGGACTCACAGCCCAGCATCTATGCAGTGCTTTGTGCAGACTCTGCCACTGCACCCAAAACTTCCCCTGGGGGAAGGCTCATGGCTTCTTTCCACAATTCCTGCAGAAGAATCCTTCCCTGGGAGAGGCAGGAGGCTTACAGTGCCCTTTCTCAGTCAGGCCTTCCTACCTAACAAGAAGGCTGTGGGAGACTGCTGAGGATGCCAATTGCTGTCATCTTTGCTTCTTTTCTACAGAGCTAGGATCCAGCATGAGAACTCCTTTCAAGGAGCCCATCCTAGCTGCATTAGCATTCAGACATCAGTAGACACTGACTGGAGACCTGACCTCTGGAACTGCAACTTTTCTCTCTGGGAAAGAAAACCAGACAAACAAATGTTGCTCAGTACTTGCTTCAGGATCTTAGGTTATTTCAGATGAAATACCTTACTACACATAGCCTTATGCTCAGTGAGAGGTAGGAGAGTTTGAATTGCCTCTTAGAATTGAAAAGCTGTTGGTCAAGTTCTGACTCAGAGACAGGAGTAGGGCCCTCACCTGAGCTCCCATTCCAAACCTTGGTCACAACACCATCCCTCTTCTACCTGGATAGAGAGTTAATAGCAGCTGTATGATTTAACTTAAAACATTCCTCTCCCCACAGCAGCTCCTGCTCCTCCCCCAATCCTTTCCTCTCCCAAGCACTCTTCCTCTCTCTCCCCAAAGCAGCTCCTGCTCCTCTATGCCCTCCTCCTCACTGTCTAAACATCTCCTGCTCCCCCCACACTATTTTTACACCCATCCCAGAGCTAGGGGCAGGACCCTCACCAGCCAAGATGCCACACAGAGGAGCTCAGCCCAGCAAGGAGCCCCAGCCAGCACCCGTGGATGATATTGGAGGAGCCATCAATCATGGCCCTACCTAACGGGGGGCCACCAGGCCCCCCAGCCTGTGTTGTCACCACCACCATCACCCAGGGTGCACCATGGGCACTCCCAGCGATGAGAGGAGGATCCCTCAGCCCAGGTGGGCTCAGCCTGGGGCTTCTGCCCTTCCTGGTGGGGATTAACTAGGGGAGTGGGTGGGGAGGGCAAAGTGTCCCCACCTGGGGTGGGAGGAGACCCCACCAGAGCCCAGGTGCTGTGGGATTTTTACAGGGGACATGAGGAAAACAATCTTTACAGAGTGTGCTGCCCAGGGAGGTGGTGGAGTCACCCACCCTGGGTGTGTTTAGAGGTCGTTTGGAGGTGGTGCTTGGGGATAGGGTTAGGTGGTGGAACGTAGAGCAGGGTCAGTGGTTGGGCTTGGTGATCCTGAGGGTCTCTTCCAACCTGAATGTCTCTGTGATTTCTAAGCATATGGCTGGAGCCACGGAGCACTACTGAAGTGCTGGTTGCTGGGGCCTGCCTTACTGCACTGGAAAATAGGTGTATGTGTGGCTGCATGTCACAGGGAAGCTGTGAGATTTCCCCTGTTTGAGCAGACTGGGTTCTGGCATGATGAGATGCCCATCAGGTGTTAAATATCTTGCAGTATCACTCCTTAACCTGACAGTGCTCAAGAGCAATTGGCTCTGAGCCCCAAGATCTCCACAAAACCCAACAACAATGGC
Organism: Colaptes auratus; assembly: GCA_015227895.2. Classification (NCBI taxonomy): domain Eukaryota; kingdom Metazoa; phylum Chordata; class Aves; order Piciformes; family Picidae; genus Colaptes; species Colaptes auratus. Next base: position 5,527,707 of record JAAWVA010000042.1, on the reverse strand, counting down.
AATAAATTGTAACAGCTGAAGTCCTAAGGAGCCTCCATGGTAAACTTATAGAGGTTGTACTGGGAGAGAAGAAGAGGTGGAATGAAGGTGGGGAATGGTCTGTAATGCCATGGCCTGAAATATGACAGTGGGGTACAAACCCCTTGTCTTCCACTGGCAGTTTGGGTGTGTAAATATGCATGTCCTACAGAGGCCTGCTTGTTACAGAATGCAAGTGGGTAATAGATAAAAGGCTGTTTATGTGTGAAAAAGTGAGATTCCTCATGTTAGACTGTGTGGTTTCTGTGTTCCAGGTGTCAGAGTAGCTGGAGGAAACTTGTGTTGTGCCTTCTAAGCTCTCTGGGCACAGCCCTTCAGGGCTGCTCTGGGGAAAGCTGTGGCAGGGATCTGCAGGCCTTCTGACACAGGAGGCAAGAGCAGAGGAGTACAAAGCATTGCTGTGCTATGAAAGGTGCCTTGGAGAGTTTGTTACTGACAGCACCAAAGTGTGAGCTGCTAAGGGAGCAGTTGAAGTATCAACTGAATGTTCCTAAGCCATGAGGCCTGGTGGGATTCACCCCAGAGTCTTGAAGGAGTTGGCAAATGTCATGGCAGAAGGCCTCTCGATCATCTGCCCAAGGTGTGGGAGTGTGGGGAGGTCCCTGCTGACTGGAAGCTACCCAACCCTCCTGCAGCTCATCAGGACGGGAGGGAAGACCCAAAACCCAGTGCCAGCCAGAAAAGCTGTGCAGAGAGAGTGGAACTGAGTGTGGGTGGCAGTGGCAGTGGCATGAAGCACCCTGGGTCACACCCCCGGACTGGTGAGCAAAAGGAGCTTGGGAAGGCTGCTGGAAAGCAGGGTGGCAGCAAAAGCCCTGGGGGTCTGGGGTCAGCAGGAGCCAGCAAGGTGCCCTTGGCCAAGGACAGCAAGTGGTGCCCTGGGCAAAGCAAGTGAAGGAAGGTGACCCTGCTCCTCTGCTCAGTGCTGCTGAGAGCAGGGTGGTGAGAGAGACATGGTGTCTCGGGCCGGAGGGGGAAAGGGCCTCAGTGCTTTTGAATAGTCCCTGTGGTGAAATGAGAGGCACAAAGGAGGCCAAATGTCAACAGCTCGACTATTTATTACACAAATAATGTGGATGGATCAGAAGGGGAGAGAGAGAAGAGGAAAGGAATTCGATTACCCCCCCCCCACCCCCCAAGACAGTTTGAGCCTGTGGAGGAAAGGTGCTGCAGGAGCTGTTGGGTCTGTAGAGAAGCGGTGCTGAGGCTTGGGCTGTAGAAGAGATGTGGTCCTCTGGGCAGCCTCTTCAGCTCCATGAGTTGCAGCAGGTGGAACTTAGGAGACGGAGAGAGGGTTCAGTCTGCTTCTTCCAGGCTCCATGGCCTCTTTTCTTCGGAGCAGCACTGCCCCGGGCTTTGCCTTCTCTGGAGCTGTCCTTCTCAGCAGCATTGTCCTTCTCCTGTGCTTGCCTTCATCTGTGTTTTGGGTTCTCTGTTTTTCTTCTGCGGAGCCAGTGGTTGCTCAAGCCTTTTATACAGTGTTTCAGTCCTTAGCTATGTGTCCAAGCCTTGTCCCTCAGGAATTCAGGGGCCAGGAAATCATCCTTAGGGAAGTATCCAGGTATGGTTCCCCAGGAAGTCTTTCTGTGTATTCCTGTGTGTTTGGGCAGGGGGCTGGCTGGAGGGGGGGGCTCCACCTCCTCCTTCTCCATCTACCTGCCCACACACTCATTGCACCTCAGGAACAGGTGGCCTCGGTCCTTGATGTTCTCTCTGTTGAGTCCCATCAGGAGAGACAAGCTTTTAGTCTCTCACACGTGGGCATACTGGGGAGAGCCCTCCAGTGCCCCCCAGTGCCCCTCCTGCCCCGCCCCCCTCCCCCTCCCCCCCGAGCGACCGTTGGGGTATGTTGACCAAGTGTTGCCTGGCAACGGCCCAGTGCCTGCAGGGACGGCACTGGAGTGGCAGTGGCAGAGCCAAGCTCTTGCCCAGCACCACTCCTCAGCACCCTGAGCGGATTGGCAGCCTCCCCAGGGCAGCTGTGCTCTCTGGAGTCCAGCCCTTTCAGCCCTCGCGTCGGCAGGATGGGTCAGTTAAACTGCTGTCATCGCTCCAGGTACGCTTCCCCCACGGCTCAGGGAGGTGTGGCACACCTGGGACCCACAGCAGCCCCCTTCTCATGCCCCGTGCCATCTGCTCTGTAGGGTTGACCCCTGGCCGAGCAGCAGTGCCCACCTGACACACACCTGCCCGAGCCACTGCTCCGCCAGCGTGTGCGGCTGAGCCGGGGCCGTACGAGGAAGACAAGGGAGCTCCTCCTCTTCGCCGACTCCTTGCTCATCGCCAAGGCCAAGTAAGACCCAGAGAGCCCAGCTGCCTTTTCCCCAAGCCCCCCCCCGGCCCCAGGCCCAGGCCCAGGGCAGCACAGCCAAGCAGCAGCTCCGCTTTGGCACCTCGGTGCTGGACGCGCTCAAGGCTGCAGCCGTGGCAGCTGCGTTCTAGAGGGGAGCCCCAGGGCTCAGGCAGCTCCAGGTCACTCCCAGGTTCTCCTCTCTGCAGACGGGGCGGCGTCCTGCTGCCTCAGCTCTGCCTGGCCTGGGCCAGTTGATGGTGCTGAGCGGTGGGAAAACCATCCGAGAGTGGCTATGCTGCCGAGGGGGAGGAAGACAGTTCCACCAAGTCCCTTGGCCTCGTCTGGCCCTCTGGCTCCTGTGTCATCTCCTTCAGGTCAGTCCGGGGGCCGTGTCGCTTGGCAGGGCACCCTGGGCAGAGTCTCTGTCCTGCCCCGCAGGGCAGAGCTGTGCCAGTGCCTGCCTCTGCCCTCAGGCTGGGGAGCCCTGGGCACTCAGGCTGTTTCTCCTCTCTCTCTGCAGCTCACGGGCAGTGAAGGAGCTCTGGGTCAGCACACTGCGTGGGTAAGCTGTGCCTGGCAGAGCAGCCACGCTCCCATCATGGGGGGAAGCTGCAGCTCTAGCCGTCCCATGGGGCAATACTGCACCTCTGCTTCAGAGCGCTGCCACCCCAGCTGCGAGCAGCTCCTGAGTGGGCAGATCTGGTGGAGAACTTTGAGCCAGCTGTGTCCAAGCAACAGCTGCCCAGCTCCACCCTCACCACTGCCCCTGGCGGTGGTACCTGCCTGCTTCAGGGCAGCTGGGAAGAGCTGCCAGGGCTGGGAGGAGAAGCAAGAGGCAGCTTGTGTCTCACGCAGCTCTTCCTCTACCCCTTCCCAGGCACAGGCCAGCAGAAGGAGCAGAGGGAGCCCAGGTCACCCAGCTGCCCTCCCTCAAGCTGCTGCTGAAAGAGCTGAGCAGCCAGAGAGCTGTGAGTGTCCCTCCTGCCCGCACTCTGTCCCCAGAGGCTGCCGCAGCCCAGCATCAGCTGCATCGCTTCTCACCTGCTGCTCTTTTCCCTTTGCACAGCCCCTGACACTGCACAGCAAGAGGCTGGAGAGGCTGATTGCGGTCCAGGCAGAGGTGAGGAGTGCTTGGGGTGCTCTCTCAGCTGTGGCCACCTCTCACACGTGGCCAGGGGCTGATGCAGCTGGCAGTGAGCCCTGTGTGCTGTGGGCTGCTGGGTGAGCACAGCTCATTGCCTGCAGGTTGGCACAGAGCAGCAGCTGCCTCCCATCCCCACTGGTGGCAAAGGAGAACCTGGCCGCTTGGATGGTGAGTTTGGAGAAGACAGGGGCAGGGGGCCCCTTCTCTCCTCCTCTCCTGGGCTGGCACTTGTGCTGCTGTGGGGCTGCTGCTGCTGCTGCTGCCGCCCTTCTTGCAGGGCAGCGGCTCTGTCCCCACGCTCTTGGGTGGGAGCCAGCTGAGCCCCCAGGGTCCCCTGTTGCCAACAATGGGTGGGCTTCCCTGGTGGCTGGGGGAGAGTGCTGAGAAGGTCCAGGAGCACTTGCTTGGTGCTTGTCCTCCACCTCTCCCCTCTCTCCCTTTTGCCTGGCAGCAGGTGGGAGGCGCAGGAGGAGGATGGGGCTGCCCTGGCCCTTTTCTCGGCGACAGACCTCGGCTGCCACTGCAGAAGCTCCCAGGCCATGGGGCTGTGGCGACCCAGGGCCTCTCTTTGCCCAGCCCCTGGCAGCTGTGTGCAGCCAGGATGGCACGCTACCTCAGCCCGTCCAGGTAAGCAAGCCTGGCCAGGGGGTCCCCAGCCAGCAGCTGCTGTGCAGAGGTGATGGCCCCAGCGCAGGGAGCCCGGGTGTGGCTTGGGGACAAAGCCGGCTCCCCTCTCCCCAGCAGCCTCCAGCCAGCCCTCCGCCAGGCCCCAGGGAGGGCTTTGGAGAGGGGCACACTGGCTCTAGCCCCTGAGGAAGGTTCACGGGCCCCATGGCCATTCTTCAGGCGAGCAGCTGGTTTGCTCTGTCCCCTGCAGGACCTGCTGGCTCTGCTGCACGCCCAAGGGCCATCCACGGAGAAGATCTTCTGCCGCACAGCTGGCGGCGAGCGCAGCTTGCAGGAGGTGCGGGAGGCGCTGGACAGGGGAGCGGAGGTCCAGCTGGAGAGCCAGCCTGTGCACCTGCTGGCTGCCGTCTTGAAGGTACAGCCTGCTGCCCTGCAGCTGTGGGCTCTGCTGGTGCTGAGGGGCACCTGTGAGAGCAGGAGCTGAAAGGCAGCTGGCTGCTGGGGAGGCAGAGTGCCGGGCACACTGCCTGTGCTCCTGGCAGCAGCAGTGCTGCCAGCTCACCCGCAGCTCTTGGCCTTGCAGGACTTCCTGCGGAAGATCCCCTCCAAGCTCCTCCAGTCAGAGCTGTACGGGGAGTGGATGAGTGCCCTGGAGAAGAGCAGCAGGCAGGAGAGGCTGTGCGGGCTGAAAGAGTAAGTGTGGCGAGCAGGCTGGCTGCTCCTCAGGGCCTGCTAGAGGTTAGGAGCTGCCTGCAGAGCAAGGGCCTCCTTGGGAGAGCTCTTTTCTGCCAGCCACCTCTAGCTGCTGTCGGGTGGGGGGTTGGTGTCAGAGGCACAGCAAAGCATTGCTGTCCTTGGAGCAATTGCTGCAGACATCGGGGGGTGCTCCAGCAAGGGCCTGTGGGCAGAGGGGCAGGGAGGGAGGCAGCTGGCAGTGAAGATGGGTCCTGGGCTTTGCTGGGGAGGCTTTGCTAGGGAGGCTTTGGCTAGGGAGCCTCCCCTGCGTGTGGGCCTGGGTGAGGTCAGGCTGGGAGACCTGTGTCGAGCAGGTCTAGTGGAGTAACCTTGTGTTCCTCTTGCTTCAGGGTGGCCAGCAAATTGCCCCAGGCCAACCTCCTCCTCCTGAAGCGCTTGCTGTCCCTGCTGCACATCAGCAGCAATGCAGCCTCCAGCAGCATGACTGCTACCAACCTGGCCATTTGCGTGGGGCCAAACCTCCTGAGCCCAGCCGAGGAGCAGACGCTGCCCCGGACATGCTGGTGACAGAGAAGGTATGCTGTGCTTGCCAGCTGCAGCCTCGTGGGGCCAGCAGAGCTGTGCTCTTGAGAGGGACCTGGCTGCCTCCTCTCTTCAGCAAAGCCATGTGGCAGAGGTGCCAGGAAGAGCAGCCCCAGAGCTGCAGTTTTGTGTGCAGAAAGCAGGGCTGGGAGTGGGGAAGGCTGTTGGAGCCAGCTGCAGGCACCTAAGTAGGAACCAATGGCTCTCTGTCTGCAGGTGATAGAGCTGGTGGAGTTCCTCATCGACCATCAGGGGGAACTCTTTGAAGAGGAGGAGGAGGAGGTGACTAAGCCTGTGGCTGCAGAGGCCGAGGAGGTGGCAGCAGTGGGGCCAGGAGAAGGAGAATCTGGAGAGGTACGTGAAGGGCACCAAGAACATGAGGACAAAAGCTCCCCCTCAGAAGGTGGGAGTGCAGGCAGAGGGCAAGCAAGGTCATTCTCCAAGCTGCAGCTGGGCAGAAGTGCAGCAAAGGCTGATGGGATGTGTCTTTGAGCTGTGAGCTAGCAAGTGGGCAGGGAGGTCCTTGCTGCCTCTTCACTTCCCCGTTTCCATTGCAGGTGCTTCCAGAGGCTGAAGCAAGCCAAGAGCCAAAGAGCTCATCTGAGCCCAGAAGGTAAAATGAGTTGGCTTTGCTTAAGAGCAGAACTGCTGCAAGGGGATGATGGCCTTCCCTGTCTAACAATGCTTTGAATGGAAAGGTTGTCCAAAGCTTCTGGGGACATGCAGCAGCGCTCCTGCAGGAAGAGAAAGCTGAGCTGTAAAGAGGAGAGGGACAGCCAGCCCGAGAACAAAAGGCAAAAGCTGGAAAGAGATCTCCAGGTGAGCAACTGAGCAGGGTCAGGGAGAGCAGAAGAAGGGAGGCCAGCTGTAACACTCCTGCTGTCCCCTTTGAAATCTGCTGTGGGGAGAGGAAACATTTGTGAGGTGCCCAGAAGATGCCCCTGAGAGGAAGCATGTGCCCCTGCCCATGGGAGCAACAGGGTGTCAGGAGAGAGATGCCAGCCCCTGGGAGAACAGGTGTGTCAGGAGAGAGATGCTTTACTGTGGTTCAGCGTTCTCCTCCATTCTTGGTGCAGCTGGATCCCAGCCTGGCTCTGGCTTTGTACAGCACTTGAGGCAAAAGCCCTTGGGAGTCAAAAGGCTCCCTCAAGTTCCACAGTCTAAACTGTTAGGTGACAGGACCAATCCCTAATCCCAGCTAGAAGGGATTCTGCAGAGGAGTACTAGGAATGGGCTCTGGCTCTCACACCAAAGCACAAGCTGCTTGTCCTCCCCTCACCCTTGTCATTTTTTTTTTCTTTCCCAGGGCAGCTTGAAGAGATGCCTGCAGACATGTCAGGTGGACTTTGTTCCTGTGTACTTGAGCAGCATGTGGGACGTTCTTCTGAGCTCCAAATAGTTGTTTTCTCTAGCCTGGTATTTTAGTTATGAGTTATTGCTATAGGTGTCAGAGCTCTTGTTGCTGCATTAGAGTTACAGTGGTTGTTCAAGTTAGAGAGTTGTTAAGTGGTTTGCTAAGGTTCTTGTTATTGCTAAGGTTCTAGTTGCTGTTAAGGTTCTTGTGGTTGTTAAGGTTCTAGTTGTTAGGTTCTTGTTGCTAAGGTTCTAGCTGTTAAGGTTCTAGTTGTTAAGCTTCTTGTTGTTTGCTAAGGTTCTTGTGCTGTTAAGGTCTAGTTGCTAACGTTCTAGTTGTTATTTGCTAAGGTTCTAGTTGCTGTTAAGGTTCTAGTTGTTATAAGGTTAGGGTTTTTTTTGTTTGTTAGGTTTTAGTTCTTGTTAAGGTTCTAGTTTGTAGGTTTAGTAGTTAAGGTTGTTGTTGTTAAGGTTTAGTGTCTTTGTTAAGGTTCTTGTGGTTACTAAGTTTCTGTTGTTAAAGTTCTTGTTGTTAAGGTTCTAGTTGTTGTTTGTTAAGGTCTTGTTGGTTATTAAGGTTTGGTTGCTCAGTTCTTGTTGTTAAGTTTCTAGTTGCTGTTCGTTAAGGTTCCAGTTATTAGCTGTTAGGTTGTAGCTGTTCCAGTTGGAGTTGTTGCAGTTCTTGTTGTGGTTCTCGTTCTAGAAATGAAGGAGGCAGTAGGGAGGAAGGTGAAGGCCAGGGGATGTTGATGAGGACCAAAACTGGCCATGAGGGGGAAGCTGATGGTGAAGTGGTGCTACCCTGTGAGGGTGCTAGGTGGCAGATGGTGCAGCAGGTGCAGCCTTGCTGTGGTAGTTGCTGGAGAGGGGGCAGAGCAGCTGAAAGATGCGAGGCCAGGAGCAGCAGAGACTGAAGAGCAGCCCCAGGAGCACAAGCAAGTGCGAGAGGCCAGGCTGGGCAGGCAGAGGCTGGGGGCGGTCTCAGGTTAGGGCAGCCCTGGAGAAGTGGCATCCCAGGCTGAAGACCCTGAAGGGAACCAGCGGCCACACAGCGGCAGCGCCAGGCACAGCCGCGGGTGGCAGGGCGGTCGCGACTCGCACTGCATCTCTGGCCTCATCCCTCCCTGTGCTGGGGGCTGCAAAGAGGGGGCTGCTTGCACCCCCCATCCCCCTGCCCAAGGGAAGCACCCCGAGGGGAGGAGAGGCGTGCGCAGCACTCGCCCAGCGCAGGGCAAGAGCAGCATCGGCGCAGGGCAGAGCAACGGAGGCGGGGCGAGGCGCCAAGAGGAGCGAACAACCACGACGAAGAATAAGACTTTTATTTCCACAGGGGTTGAAACTTTTTATAAAGCTTTTCTCTCTTGTTTTTGTCTCCTCCTGCTTTTTGTCTCTTTGCTTTTGGAATGTACAGTCTATGAGGTAAAATTAAGAGGACATTAAAACCTGTCTCCGGTGCAGCCAGAGACAGCAATGGCAAATAGGCTACAAAGTGACTCTCAAAAAGAGGAGCTCCTTTGAATTTTGCTACGAAAAAAGCCTCAGTCCCTGCCGAGGGACTGCAGTAACAAATCTTAACCCTGGGAGGAGTTCAGCCGCTAGGAAATGTCGGGGCTGTTGCGCGCATCCTCACTTGCACTGCCAAACACGGCACCGGTGAGAAGGGTCTCGAAAAGGTGGGTGCCGGCGGGGTTCTGCGGGGAGGGCTCCGCCTCTACGTACAAAGGACAAATTCCAAGGAAATGCCGACCCCGCCGCTGCCAGACCCCACGGCGGGCAAAGGGCAGCGCTCACCGGCAAGCTATCGGTCTGCGTGCTCGCCGCGGGCCGCCGCCGCTGCCACCTCTTCTGCGCCGTGCATGGGTGCCAAAGCCGGTGCCGGGTGCCGCCCAGCCCCTCCGCCCCGCCCCCGCAGCGTCCCGCCTCTCCCTCAGGACGTCACCGCGGCGGGGACGTCCGCTGGACAACTGCCGCTGACGGGCGGGCGCCTCGACCAATAGGAAGCGGAGGGGAAGAGGAGGGTGGAGCTTTCTGTGACGGGGCGGCCCGCGCCTGAGGCCGGCCCAGCGGCCCGCGGCGGGCTTATCATGCTGAGGTTCAGCCCGGCCTTGCTGTGCCGCAGCGGCTTGTCCTTCTGTGGGAGGAGCCGTGGGGGCTGCTGTTGTGCTGACCACCTGCCCGCTGAGGAGCAGCGTCGGGGCTGCATTCATCCCCGGCCTGGCCCTCGCTGGCCTCCCGGGGAAAATCCAAGGCCGTGGGCAAAAAAGGGCTCAGAGGGGCACGCCGGGGCCGGGCCAGCGTCCTGCTCCACACTACGGAAGTTGCTTCCTTAGCCGGCTTGCAAAGCATGTGGCTTTGCTGTTTCTTGGGATCACCTCTTGTGCTGCCCTGCTAAACGGATCTGCTGAGGTACCTGGGTCAAGCGCGTGGCAAAAATTGTCTTCTTTCACAGAATCGTAGAATCAGTAAGGTTGGAAAATAACCTCAGAGATCACCCAGTCCAACTGTCACCCCACACCTCAGGAGTATCTAAACCATGGCTTCAAACACCACGTCCAGTGCTGGTTTTGAACACCTCCAGGTGATAAACAGAAAATTCTTCTTTGAACAGAATAACAGCGTTAATAAACTTCCTCTCGTTAGCTGAAATGCTGGAATGCAGGAAGGGGGAGAGGAGTGGCAGACAGCCTTTTGCATAGATAAGGAATAGCAGGATTTTTCAGTAATTTACTGAAATTATAAGTATTGTTTAAGTCTGTGAGGGGCCAAGAGGGTCCCTAGAAAACATAAAGTACTGGAAATATTGTTTATGTTTTGAATGTGTGGCTGAGTGTGTGTGGCCAATAACTGTGTGTTAAGGACCGGTCATTATCGTTGTAGTTGTAGTTGTATTTGTATTTTTTGTGTTCTGTGTGCTGCAAAAGACAGTACTGTGTTGTATTGTGTAAAATGGGAGGGAGACAAAGTAGTGAGATCCCAAAACATAGCCCACTTGGTTGTAGAATTGCCCACTGGAAGGAAATTGGAGGCCCCCAGGAGGCTCAACAAATCAAAAGACTTTAATTAAATTTTGTACCCGGTGGTGGCCATTATATGAATTAGATGGTGGAGAGAAATGGCCTGTACATGGGAGTCTGGAGTATGATACTTTACTGCAACTATGTTGTTTTCAAGAAGAGAAAGGCAATGGGATGAGACAATATATGCTGATATGTTTTTCTATCTCCGAGAGCATCCTGAGTTTCAAAGGGACTGTGGTATCAGAGCTCCCTCTGATCCAATGGGTTTGGCTCTTGAAAAAGAGAACAAGGCCAAGAATAAGAGGCAGACACAATTGAAAAGGTGTTGCTCTGCGTGTAGCATAGGGCAGAGGTGTCTTAAACATGAGGAATTAAAAGACCTGCCTGAATTTTATCAATCTCCAGGAAAATTGCAAGAGGTAGTGACAGAGGGTTCGGAAAACAATGTAGGAAGTTCTGGGAGTGGCAGCAGCTCAGATAGTGATACTGGAGTCAGTCCCCAGGCCTATGCTCAGGGAAGCCCAGTGGCAAGAAGGACCCGAGGACAGCAAGCAAATGCCCCAGCTTCCCAGGCATTCATTCAAGCTCCCCTGCGACAAGCAGTGGGGCCTGAAGGGGACCCAGTCTGGATTAAGGTGCCTTTTACAAGTCAGGATTTGGGTAGTTGGAGAGAAAAGGCTAAAAATTATCCTAATGATCCCACAGGGAGGGCTACACATTTCGATTCCTGATTAGGCAGCACAATCCAGACTGGGACGATATCCAGTTATTATTAGAACAAATGACTGAAGCAGAGAGACAATTAATTGAAAAGCATGGATTGGAACTAGCACCAGAGAGAATTCAAACCCGGGGAGGGGGGGCAAACGTTGGAGATGTATTTCCACTTCAAAATCCAGAATGGAATACAAATAATGCCCTGCAAAGGACCAGATTGGAGGAATACCGGGAGTTTGTAGCCAGGGGAATAGAAAAAGCCATTCCAAAAGCAATTAACTGGTCTGTGTTATACTCAGTCAGACAAGGACCTGGTGAATCACCCTCAGAATTCTTAGATAAGCTGAGGGAAGTCATGAGGAAAAACACCTCTCTTGACCCCGGATCAGAAGTAGGTATACCACAGCTGGTATCCCTATGCATTGGGCAATCTGCCAGTGATATCAGAAAGAAGTTGCAAAAGTTGTCACCCCCGCAGGGAAGGGATTTAGAGGCACTTTTGGATGTAGCGTGGAGAGTATTCTCTAACAGGGAAGAAGAAAATAGGAGGAAAGAGAAGAGAATGTTGGTAGCAGCATTCCAGGAAAGTAAGGAGACTCAAAGGACTAATAGAGTACGGTTGGAAAAAGATCAGTGTGCGATCTGCAAAAAGAAGGGACACTGGAAAAGGGAATGCCCAGAGAGGAAAAAGAAAAGTAGGATACAGGCACAATTAGAAGAGGAGGATTAGGGAGGACCGGAGGAGACTCTAAATACCCTAGCAGATCCTCTGGTTACAATGAAGCTAGGGGAACAAGAAAATAAACTGGAATTTCTAGTGGGCACGGGAGCAACCTTTTCAGTCTTAAATCAGGCACTGCTGCCTTTGGATGAGAGCTCTGTTTCTGTGGTAGGGGCTGCAGGTCAACAGAAGGCGTATTTTTTTAAACCTCTTAAATATGAATATGGTAAAACTTGGGGCTTACATAAGTTTTTATATATGCCAAATGCCCCAAAGTCATTGCTGGGAAGGGATTTGTTAGAAGCATTGGGAGCTGAAATTAAATTTAATAAAGGGAAGGTAGCATTTAGAGTAAGGGAAGAACAGTTGATTGAGGTTTTAAGTCTTGCATTAATGGGCCCTCAACGAGAGAAAAACAGAATAATAGAAAGCATAAAAGATCAAGTATATCCTGGGGTCTGGGACACTGAGCAGCCTGGGAGGGCTAAAAATGCCCTACCTGTGATAATAGATCTTAAGCCTGGAGCTCAACCAGTTAGACTAAAACAATATCCTTTAAGGAAGGAAGATAGGGAAGGAGTTTTGCCTATTGTAGAAAAATTCTTAAAGTCTGGGCTGCTAACAGAGTGTGAATCAGCTTACAATGCTCCAATCCTACCTATAAGGAAACCAGCTGGAGGGTATCGGTTAGTGCAGGCCCTAAGAGCTATAAATAAAATAACAAAGGATATCCATCCGGTGGTGGCAAACCCAGATACCCTCTTGACTCAATTAAGAACAGAATTAGAATGGTTTACCGTCTTGGATCTAAAAGATGCCTTTTTCTGTTTACCCCTGGCCCCTGAGAGCCAGCCACTGTTTGCCTTTGAGTGGGAGAACCCAGGAACTAACCGAAAGTGTCAATTAACTTGGACCGTCTTGCCCCAAGGAGTTAAGAACAGCCCTACTATCTTTGGCAATCAGCTTGCAAAAGAATTAGAAAAGTGGGACAAGCCAGAAGGCAATGGAGTCCTGCTACAGTATGTAGATGACATCCTGCTGGCCACCCCGACCAGGACAGAATGTGAAAGATGGACTGTGAGTATGCTGAATTTCCTGGGACTTAATGGGTACCGAGTTTCCCCACAGAAGGCCCCAATAGTACAGCAGCAAGTCATCTACTTGGGATATGAATTAACAGCAGGACAAGGAGTGCTGGGCCCTGAAAGAAAGGAGGCCATCTGTTCTATTCCACTTCCAAAGACAGTAAAGGCACTCCGAACCTTTTTGGGAATGAGAGGCTGGTGCCGGTTGTGGATTTACAATGATGGCCTGCTTGTGAAACCCCTCTGTGAATTATTGAGAGAGACTGATAAGCACTTGCAATGGAATGGGGAAGCTGAACAAGCTTTCCGTACCTTAGAAAAAGAATTGATGAGGGCACCAGCACTAGGCCTACCTGATGTCACTAAACCTTTTTTATTGTATTCCCATGAAAGCCAAGGGATAGCACTGGGAGTCCTAGCACAAACCTTAGGACCCTACCGAAGGGCGGTGGCATACCTCTCTAAACAGCTGGATGAGGTAAGCAGGGGACGGCCAGGATGCCTCAGGGCTGGGGCAGCAGTTGCAATTAACATTCAAGAGTCTGGCAAATTCACAATGGGACAGAAGATCACAGTCCTGGTATCACACACCATCTCTGCTGTTTTAGAAGCCAAGGGAGGACACTGGCTGTCTCCACAACGATTTCTTAAATACCAAGCCATCCTAGTGGAACAGGATGATGTAGAAATTAAAGTTGCTAATTTTGTCAATCCAGCCTCTTTCCTCCAGGGAGGTGATGGAGAACCAGTTATCCACGATTGTTTGGAAACAATTGAGGCCACTTATTCCAGCAGACCTGACCTGAAGGAAGAACCCCTGGAAAAGGCAGACCATAACTGGTACACTGATGGAAGCAGTTTTGTGATCCAGGGAGAAAGAAAAGCTGGGCATGCTGTAACTACAGGAGAAGAGGTAATCGAGGCAGAAGCCCTACCAATTAACACCTCCGCTCAAAAGGCAGAGATAATCGCACTCACCAGAGCCCTTGAGGGAAAAGTGCAAACATATGGACTGACTCCAAGTATGCCTTTGGGGTGGTACATGCCCATGGAGCCATTTGGAAAGAAAGAGGACTGTTGACATCTCAAGGAAAAGGTATTAAACATGCAGAAGAAATACTCAGACTGCTAGAAGCAGTGCAAAAGCCAAGCAAAGTAGCCATAATGCACTGCAAAGCACACCAAAAAGGGAATACTGGTCAAGAAAGAGGCAACAGACTGGCAGATGAAACAGCTAAAAGGGTGGCCAGGGAGGGGAGGAAGGTGGCAGAGTTTGTTTGGATCCCAGATGGTAAACTGACACTTGAGCAAAAAGAGCCAGAACCTGTGTATAGCACAGAGGATCAGAAATTAATTCAAGACCTTTTAGGGAATAGGATAGGAAAGGGCTGGGCCAGGACACCGGATGGGAAGTGAATCATTCCCACTAACCTTCTCTGGGCTTTTGTTCAGATGGAACATGCAAAGACTCATTGGGGAGCAGAAGCTCTGTATCGAAAATTGGTTCAGGAATGTCTAGCACGGAAGTTATACACCACGGTAGAACAGGTAACCCGCCAATGTGAGGTGTGTCTTAAGGCTAACCCCAAGGTAAGAAGAGGAGTTAGACTGGGACAAATTAGCAAAGGAAATGATCCAGGACAACCATGGCAAATTGATTTTACTGAGCTCCCAAGAAAGGGGGGATACAGGTACCTGTTGGTACTCACTGACACCTTCTCTGGTTGGCCAGAAGCGTTTCCCTGCCGCACAAACAAAGCACGGGAGGTTACTAAGACAGTGTTACGGGAGAGAATACCTCGTTTGGGGGTACCTGCCGCTATTTCCTCAGACAGGGGACCTCATTTTGTGGCCAAGGTGGTACAACAAGTGAGCAAAATCTTAGGGATTGATTGGCAACTCCACACCCCCTACAATCCACATTCAAGTGGGCAAGTGGAGAAAATGAACCATTTAATTAAAAATCAGATAGTAAAAATTGGGCAGGAAGCAAAATTCCTTGCCAACAAGGTTTGCCATTGCCTGTTAATTGCGCATTGAAAGAGAAGCAAAGATTCTCTTTGTCTTTCTCTAGGTCATATTGGTGTGAGCAAAAAAACAAACCACTTTCCTTCCAAACCATGCAGGCAGGAGGCCATCCGAGAGACAGGCAGAGCCGGTGGCCATCCTGCGGTCTGCAGAGCCACGGCAAGTGGCTGATGCGGTTGGGCCGGCTGGCGAGGGCTGCTCTCCCAGCCACACACCACGCTTGGCAGTTTCCCAGGCACGGGGGTTTCCCCTTTCTGTCTGGATCACGGTTGTTCCCCAAGCCACTTTCTCCTTATTTCCACTGCAGGGCCATGACCCTGGCGTCGTTCCCAGCGATACTAACGCCGCCGCCTCTCTTCTCGCTCTCCCTCCGCCCCGAGGCGAGCGGCCTCACGGCGCCTCCCCTGCCCCCGCGACAGCAGTCTCATGGAAATGGCTTCTTGCTCAGCCATCAAAACTAATCTTTCTCCACTCGTCTTGCTATTAGTCAAATAGAAAGCTGTATTCATCCAGAAGGTTGGGCTGTAGAACTAGAGAACTTTTCTAGCTTGCTCTTTCAGCTTAAAGGAGGAGGAAATAGAGCTCTTCTGTCAGTGCACTCAATGTCACCCCTGCCCAAACTCCCCTCTCTTTCTCATTCTCTTTTACTGGTTTGCTTGCTGTGGGAGTTTCCTCATGGGAATTTGGTGGGGGGCACAGAGGGATGAAGTGTGTTGTTTTGCTGTCACTTCAAGCCACCTTGCTTTCATCAGGAGTGCTGTGCTCTAGAAGTCTAGCCAGGCTCTTGAACAGCCTCTCCTGCTTTTAAAAGGTGTGTGTCTATCATTTACTCCCAGAGTATGGAGGAAAACTTGCTTTTTCATCTTCCAGTGTGGACATTTCGTGTCTAGTATAAATAGGAGTTAAACAAGTGTTCTGTGTCTGGATAGAACTAAAGACATCTCCTAGAGCAGTAGTCTCAGGTCACCCCCTGGCAGGAGTTTTCATTGTTGCTGTTGAACTGCAGCTTTCAAGTCTTTAATTTTTCATGAGACAGTGGGAAACACAAGGAATCAAAGCAGAACTTTTCCCCCTGCTTTTAGCTCAACTGTTCTGATTCACACAGTAACCATTCAACAGTTGGTTTCTAGACCTGATTGTGTTTAGATTGGCTATGTTGGAAAACTGTTACTTGGATACACGAAGAGTTCAGTGTACAGGTTCAAATGATAGTAACCCAGTAAATTGCCAGAGTATTTTTAATTTCATTTTTGGTTGGTTTTTTATGATGCACAGATCAGCTAAAATGGAGAGTGATACTGGAAGGTCGTTTAAATGGCCTAACTTTTCCATACTCTGTTTGGATAATAATATCTACAAGTCTAGTTTTGATATGTGATAGTCTTCTTGTAATCCTTTGTTGTTATACCAATGGCACCCTTGTATTGTAAAGTCTCTTAGGGAGCTCAGAATTCAGTGCCATTGCTGTTCTGTTGGCTGTTGTTTCTGCTATTGTTTTTCTCTAAAAGCAGCTGAAGTGCCTACAAATCATGACAGTTCCCAGGCAACAATGGAGATGGGGGTGGGAAGAGTTAAAGTGTAGGTATTACAAATGAAGATTTTACAACTGATGGTTTACTTACAGTGGGAGATTGGGCAGCCCAGCACCACTGTAGCAGTTGTTGCTGCTTCTGTAGCAGCTAAACTGAGTGGGGAGATGCAAAACTGTATTAGTTTAGCCAAAGTAGGCATTCAAAAGCAGTTAGGCAAGGTTATGTAGATGGATAGATACGAAAGTAACTCTTGTGCAGCCAGCAGACTGTAAAGGCTACACTGGTGTTTCCTAGTTACATAGTTTCAGTTAGGGTTGGAAGGGACCACAAGGATCATCTAGTTCCAACCCCCCTGCCATGGGCAGGGACACTCTACCCTAGATCAGGCTGGCCAGAGCCTCATCCAGCCTGGGCTTAAACCCCTCCAGGGAGGGGGCCTCAACCACCTCCCTGCACAACCCATTCCAGGCCTTCACCACCCTCACGGTGAAGAACTTCCTCCTCATGTCCAGCCTGAATCTCCCCACCTCCAGCTTCATCCCATTCCCCTAGTCCTATCACTCCCTGATAGTCTGAAAAGTCCCTCCCCAGCCTTCTTGTAGGCCCCCTTCAGATACTGGAAGGCCACAATGAGGTCACCTGGGAGCCTTCTCTTCTCCAGACTGAACAGCCCCAACTCCTTCAGTCTGTGCTCACAGGAGAGGTGCTCCAGCCCTCTGCTCCTCCTCGTGGCCCTTCTCTGGACACGCTCCAGCACCTCCAGATCCCTCTTGTAATAGGGGCTCCAGAACTGGAGGCAGTACTCCAGGTGGGGTCTCACCAGAGCTGAGTAGAGGGGGAGAATCACCCCCCTTGACCTGCTGGCCACACTTCTCCTGCTGCAGCCCAGGATCTGATTGGCTTTCCGGGCTGCAAGTGCACATTGAGAGCTCCTGGTGAGCTTCTCGTCCACCAGCACCCCCAAGTCTCTCTCCTCTGGGCTGCTCCCCAGCCAGTCAACTGCCCAGCCTGCATTTGTGCCTGGGATTGCCTCGACCCAGATGCAGGACCCTGCACTTGGTCTTGTTGAAGCTCATGAGGTTGGCCTGTGCCCACCTCTCCAGCCTGTCCAGGTCCCTCTGGATGGCATCCCTTCCCTCCAGCCTGTCTGCTGCACCACACAGCTTGGTGTCATCAGCAAACTTGCTGAGGGTGCACTCAGTGCCACTGTCCATGGCACCCACAAAGATGTTGAACAAGCCTGGTCCCAGGACTGATCCCTGAGGGACTCCGCTTGTCCCTGGCCTCCCATGGGACATGGACCCATGGACAGCCACTCTTTGGGTGCGGCCATCAAGCCAGTTCTGTATCCATCTGGTGGTCCATCCATCAAACCCGTGTGTCACCAGCTTGGAGACCAGGATGTGGTGTGGGACAGTGTCAAAGGCTTTGCTCAGGTCCAGGTAAACGACATCAGTTGCTCGCCCCTCATCTATTAATGCTGTCACTTGTTCATAGAAGGCCACCAGGTTTGTCAGGCAGGATTTGCCCTTGGCAAAGCCATGCTGACTGCTCCCAATCACCTCTTCACTACTCTTCTGAGTCAGTAGTGCCTCCAGGAGGATCTGCTCCATGATCTTTCCGGGCACAGAGGTGAGACTGACCGGTCTGTAGTTCCCTGGTTCCTCCTTCTTACCCTTTTTGCAGATGGGAGCAATGTTTGCCCTTTTCCAGCCTGTGGGGACTGCCCCAGTCTGCCATGACTTTTGGAATAGACTAGAGAGGGGCTTAGCAACCTCCTCTGCCAGTTCTCTCAGCACCCGTGGGGGTATCCCGTCGGGTCCCATGGACTTGAACACTTTCAGGTTCTTCAGGTGATCACCAACCTGAGCTTCACTTACCATGGGCAGTTCTTCCTCCCCGTCCCTGGCATCGTCTGCCATGACTCCAGGAGTGTGGCTGGAGGCCCTTGCAGTGAAGACTGAGGTAAAGAAGTTATTGAGTACCTCAGCCTTTTCCACATCACTTGTGACCAATTCACCAGTTTCCTTTCTGAGGGGGCCCACACCTTCCCTACTCTTCTTCTTGCCATTAATATACCTGTAGAAGTTCTTAGTGCTCCCTTTAACCTCCCTGGCTAGATTCACTTCAAACTCTGCTTTGGCTTTCCTAACCAGGCCTCTTGCTGCTCGGGCAGCTTCCTTATCTCCCCCTGTTCTATCTGTCCTTCCCTCCACTGCCTGTAGAGTTTCTTTTTAAGTAATAGTGTGTCCAGGAGCTCCTTGTTCATCCAGGCAGGCCTCCTAGCGTTCTTCCCTGCTTTTCTCCTTGTTGGTATACATAGCTCCTGGACACTGAGGAGGTGGTCCTTGAACACTGACCAGCTGTCCTGGGTCCCTCTTCCCTCCAGGGCTTTGTCCCATGAGACTGTGGCTAGCAGATTCCTGAAGCGATCGCAGTCTGCACGCCTAAAGTCTGGGGTCATAAGCTTAGAATAGGTCCTCCTGATAGCCCTGAGGAGATTAAATTCAACTGCTTCATGGTCACTGCAGCCAAGGCAGTCTCTGAGCCTCACATGGGTTACCAGCCCTTCCCTGTTGGTGAGAACAAGGTCCAGCAGAGCACCTTTTCTTGTTGGTTCCTCTACCATTTGGAGGAGGAAGTTGTCTTCTATGCAGTCCAGGAACATCCTGGATTGCTGGTGCCTTGCTGTGTTGTCCCTCCAGCAGATGTCAGGGTGGTTGAAATCACCCATGAGGACCAGGGCTTGTGACCTGGAAGCCGCTTCTGTTTGCCTGTGGAGGGCCTCATCTGCTTGGTTAATGAATTCTAACTCCATTGAGGTAATTTTTTAGGCAATACTTTCATTTCCATCACATGTCCCCATCTCCTTTCTTCAAATACATAGAGAAAAGTCTTTTGGAGAAGAAACTTAGGTAGCTCAACTGGAAAGGAAAGTGAGAACTATGTTGTGAGTATGTCTTAATGCAAATGTGATCCAGCATATTCTGCCATCTAAGCACACTGATTATCATAGTATCGTAGTATTATAGTATCAGACAGGGCTGGAAGGGACCACAAGGAGCAGCCCGTTCCAACCCCCCTGCCACGGGCAGGGACACCCCACACTAGAGCAGCCTGGCCAGTGCCTCATCCAGCCTGGCCTTAAACACCTCCAGGGATGGGGCCTCAGCCATCTCCCTGCACAAGCCATTCCAGGGCTTCACCACTCTCACGGTGAAGAACTTCCTCCTCACCTCCAGCCTGAATCTCCCCACCTCCAGCTTCATTCCGTTCCCCCTAGTCCTATCGCTCCCTGAGATCCTGAGAAGTCCCTCCCCAGCCTTCCTGTAGGCCCCCTTCTGTGTCAGGCCTTGCTGCTGCTGTGTGCCAGATACTAAACCACAGTGCCTCCTCTTGTCAAATGCAACTAACAAGTGATAGACTGCTCTCCTACATGTGTGTGAAACTGAACATTCTGTATTGGTTTCTGCTGCTGCTTTTTTAAAAGTGTGACTCCTCAAAATGTTAAAGAAAACCAGGAAGTTTATTGGTAAATCCCTGCAGCCAGCACGACCTGTGCCTCATCTGCCTTCTCAACAAGGTGAGTAGCATGGCTGAGGCACAGTTCGCATTGCCAAAGTTTCAGCTGCTTGTAAGGAGTAACAAGGACATGGAAGGTGACTTGGACTTTGTTAAGAATTATTTTGAATGTGTTGGACCAAGCTGAATTTAAACTACATTAGGTTTATACAGGGCTCTTAGAATCCTAAAAGCGTAGAACTGTTAGGGTTGGAAGGTACCTCAAGGATTAGCCAGTTCCAACCCCCCTGCCATGGGCAGGGACACCTCACACTGCAGCAGGTTGCTCACAGCCACATCCAGCCTGGCTGCCAAAACCTCCAGGCAGGAGGTTTCCACCACCTCCCTGGGCAACCTGTGCCACCACTGTCATGGGGAACAACTTCTTCCTAAGATCCAATCTCCATCTACCCATTTCTATTTTTTTCCCATTCCCCTCAGTCCTATCCCTCCCTGACACCCTGAAAAGTCCCTCCCCAGCTTTCTTGTAGCCCCCTTCAGATACTGCAAGGCCACAATAAGTTCTCCTTGGAGTCCTCTCCAGACTTAACAGCCCCAGCTCCCTCAGTCTGTCCTCATAGCAAAGCAGCTGCAGCCCTCTGCTCATCCTCGTGGCCCTTCTCTGGACACCTTCCAGCACCTCCAGATCCTTCCTGCAACAGAGGCTCCAGACCTGGACACAGAGCTCCAGCTGTGGTCTCAGCAGAGCAGAGGGGGAGAATCACCTCCTCGGCCCTGCTGGCCACACTTCTCTTGCTGCAGCCCAGGCTCTGCTTCGCTTTCTGGGCTGCAAGTGGTGGCTACAAGTGGCTCTTTCTGACGGTGTTCTTCTGGCTTGGCATCTAAAATTCTGGCTTCAGAAAGCTGGACTTTCCTATTAAATTTGGGGGTTGGGGGTTAGTTACTCCTGGTACCGAAGACATCAGATGCACATCATTTAAAAAGAAGATTATTGTTTAGATTTTATTGCAAGTGCAGTACACTGCACCCTGCCATTCTGATGTAGCCTTTGATTAAAACCATCAAAGCCTAACTGGTTAGGCCACACCTTGAGTCCTGTGTCCAGTTCTGGGCCCCTCAGTTTAGGAAGGATGTTGACTTGCTGGAACATGTCCAGAGAAGGGCAACAAAGTTGGTGAGGGTTTGGAAGACAAGCCCTATGAGGAGAGGCTGAGGGAGCTGGGGTTGCTTAGCCTGGAGAAGAGGAGGCTCAGGGGAGACCTTACTGCTCTCCACAACTGCCTGAAGGGACGTTGTAGCCAGGTGGGGGTTGGTCTCTTCTCCCAGGCAAGCAGCACCAGAACAAGAGGACACAGTCTCAAGCTGTGCCAGGGGAGGTTTAGGCTGGATGTTAGGAAGAAGTTCTTCATAGAGAGAGAGATTGGCCATTGGAATGTGCTGCCCAGGGAGGTGGTGGAGTCACCTTCATTGGAGGTGTTCAGGAGGAGACTTGATGGGGTGCTTCGTTGCTTGGTTTAGTTGATTAGGTGGTGTTGGATGATGGGTTGGATGCGATGATCTCGAAGGTCTCTTCCTACCTGGTCCTGTCCTGTCCTGTCCTGTCCTGTCCTATTCTATTCTATTCTATTCTATTCTATTCTATTCTATTCTATTCTATTCTATTCTATTCTATTCTATTCTATTCTCTCTTGCAGTATTTATGTGAGGTGTGCATATTTTCTCTTTGCTTTACATCTCTACATGCCTTCTAGATAGATAGTGCAGTATTGCAGCTCTCATTATGGCTAAGTCAGAGGGTTTGGCGGCTGGAGAAGCAGCGCCAGCAGTGATGGTCTGCACAGAAGCTGTGACATGATCGATTTGCATGTCCTTTACAATTCTTGGAATCTTGAATGGAAAAACAGTCTGGTGGCAATTTAGAGCTTTTGAGTTGTGAGCAAATGCCTGTTGAAACTTTCTGCAGTTGGAATTCAGGACAGTTCTTGTGGCAAGTATGAGGCAATAAAAATGGGGAGTCCGTTTGTTTGCTCTCAGTGTTTCCTCTTCTCTCCCCACCAGCAGCCATCGCCTTGGACTTTCCGACTGAACTGCCCAGCAGCACTGAAGTGCGTTTGCCCAGTCAGGTTGACCGGGTGAGTATGGAGTGGTGGATGACAGACATGATTGAGTATCTTCTCGAGTGCTATCAACTGGAGGTCAGCTGATCTCTTATGCTACCAAATCAAAAGTAAACTCTCTTTCCAGCTAGGAGTGTCCTTGAATCCTTAACTTATAAAGCAGCAGTGTTAGAAGTGTTAAAAAGAAGACTGAGTTTCAGGAATGTCTTTCCCTGGTAGCTGTGTACTAGTAGTTGAAAAACAAGAGGTATACCTTTAAGAATCTTACAGAAGTCTGTGTGGTTTTTCTTCTTTGCATTTAAGACATATTTTAAACTTCCAAGTGCACCTGTTCCATCTTTGCTTATTATGTGTGAAGGACAACGTTAGAAGTAACTATTTTGTAATTCTGTTTTAGGTTTGTAGCACTGGCTCCAATGAATCTGAGCTTGCAAACCTCACAAAACTAGACAATGAAACAGTTCCAGTACACTCTGTAGCTCTATTTCATGGACCCTCCTAGACCAGGCCATAAATGGGCCTTGGCATTCAGAAAAAACCTGAAGCAGCGTGGTGTTTTATTGCCTGAACTAACTGTGTTTAGACACGGCATGATATGTTTGTCAAACTTGAAATTGTAGCTGTTAGCTGCAAGTGATGTTTGTAGGGTTCTGAATGGAAAGCTTAATGCTATTTCATAGCCTGAATTTGATTTTTTGTGGATCCTGAGTTGAGAAAGGCTTGAAATGTCTCCATCAGTCAGTGTGAGCTTCAACTGACTACTTAACTACCACTGTAAAATGATGTTCAGCTTTAGAAACACATGCCCTAGACAAATGATATTCTCTCTAGATGGATTCCACTCTTTGTAGATGGACTTCAGGCAGGAATATGTACAAGAGTATTGTTGTGAGAGATGATGCTCAAATGTTAAGTGTTGGACCAAAACCCAAGCGTAGTAGAACTCTTGATATTTTAAAGCAGTTGGCAGGATGTTGTGATGGGAGATGGTGCAGGAAGAAATGTGAAAATATTGTGGTGACATTGTTTGGCACATACCTTTCAATTCTGCTCTCGTGTATGTCTTTTTCTGGTGGATCCAACCAAATGTTCACAGGATCACAGGATGTTAGGGTTTGGGAGTGACCTCTGGAGCTCCATTGAGTCCAGCCCCCCTGCCAGAACAGGACCATAGAATCTAGCACAGGTTGCACCTGAATGCATCCACATGGGTGGATGACTTTCAAGTCCCCAGATAAGGAGACTCCACACCCTCTCTGGGGAGCCTGCTCCAGGGCTCTGTCACCCTTACAGTAAAGAAGTTCTTCCTCATGTCGAGGTGGAACTTCCTGGGCTGCAGTTTACATCCATTGCCTCTTGTCCTTGTCACAGGGCACAAGTGAGCAGAGGCTGTCCCTTCCTTCTTGACACCCAGCCCACATGTATTTATAAGTGTTTGTTAAATCCTCTCTCAGTCTTCTCCAGACTAAAAAAGCCCCCGGTCTCTTAGCCTCTCCTCATAATGCAGTGCTCCAGTCTCTCAGTTATCCCTCTAGCTCTCTGTTGGACTCTCTCGAGTAGATCCCTGACCCTCTTGAACCGGGGAGCCCAGAGCTGGGCACTATTCCAGTTGAGGTCTCACTAAGGCAGAGTAGAGGGGTGGAGTAGAGTGTTAAGTCCTTGTTTGTACTTGGAAAGAGCCTTTGAATAGCTAAGACTTGCAGTGAAGTTGAACACCACAAAGGAGTGAGAATTAGCAGCATGGCGCAGTGTTAACTTCGTTCTCTGGAATCCCTGGCTTTTTTCAGGCTTGTTTCCTCAGAAATGTTAGATCAATGAGGTAAAGATAACTAAATTTCAAGCACAGAAAATGGAGGTGTGAGCAGGGTGGAGAATAACCCACAGATACTTTGCCAGTTTACAGTTTGTGGTCTTACTGCACCATGAAAGCTGATGGTGCAGTTACAGTACAAAGCGTGAACTGCTGTCTCTCTCCAGAAACTGGGCTCTCTCCAGCTTTCAACAAATGCTTCCCAAAGTGCCCCACCCACTCTCCCCTAATCTGTCTCAGGAGGAGATTAAAGCTCCTCAGCCCAACCAGTGGGGCCTTTAGGGCACCAAGACAAAGCGTTGAGAGCGAACTGCTTTCCTACTTTTCAAAACAGGGCTTTGGCAGCTGGCAGGAACTCAGTGTGATGCTGTAGAGGATGTCTCTTGGTGCTGAGGAAACCTTTTACTAAGTGAGAGAATCCATGTCTCTCTTTTGGTCTTAAGGAAAGACTTTGCTGCTTTTATTATTCCCCAGTGTATCAGCTTCTGACTGAATGAATTCTTTATTGCATGTAACTGAGAGCAGCAAACACCCTGGAGGTTCAAAGTCAAATTCTTCAGACATCTTACCAGTATTCCTCTTTACAGTTTTCTGCAGTTCTTTTGCAGGACCTTCCTCTTTCAGGTTAGAGGTGCATCAGCTGTTGGAAATAGCTACAGTTCTGACTCTCTGTGCAAGATGGTTGTTTTTCAGACCCTTCTTACGCGGTAAAGAAGATTCAATTGTGAGGCGTAGAGAGCCCAAGCAGAACTCAGTTTCCTTTGGGCACAGAAAGTACTAATTGCTCAGAATCTTGGGGACTGGTGAAAGCAAAATTGCTAACTGAAACTGTGCTGCATCTGTGATTTTCAACTAAGAAACCCCGAAACATCCCCCCTTGGTTTAACATGCTCAAAGGAGAGAAGCTTCATAACTCGATTTGGTACAACGTCTTTTAAAAGTTTAACTCTTTCCTCCCTATTTCAGTTGTCGGAAGCGACCGAAGCGAAGAGCTTAAGCGAAGCTGCGATGGCCTGCCAACCAAACCAGCATCAATCAGAAGAGAAAAAAGGTGAACTGTTGTGTGGAGTTGTGTGTCAGAATTGTATTCTGTGGATTGAAGACAGCTGAACTGTGTGGCTTTCTCCTGAGAGTTTGCATCCCTTCTGTACCACACTCTGGGAGGAATATGAAGCCTCTCTGGTTTTCACATAATGCTCGAGGAAGTGTAAAACGTGGTTAGGAAGTGGAAGGTTTCCACTGCTAGGCTTGCTTGCCTGTGAGGGTGTACCTTGGGGGTTTCTTCTTCTCTCTCTTTTTTTTTTCTTTCCTGGGGGAAAAAAGCAAACCAAAACAACCAAAAAAGAAAACAAACCTCCCAGCACGACAAAACCCCCAGCAGAACAAAACCCCCAGCAGAAGATATTTCTTCACACAGTGCCCCGTTTTTGAGTCAGTTGCTTCTGTGTGAGTACATATTTGAGTTTCACCCTACAGCCTTTTTCACAGGTTGGTCATGGCATCCAGACCATTGCCTGCAAACAGGTGAAGGGTTTAGTAGTTTCACTTCCTGCTTCTGAAATGCTGATTTTCTGATAGTTAGAAATAATTTCATTTCATTGATAAGTCCTGGACAGTTTGTTCATCTGTCAACATTGTCTGTAAGGTTTGCTTCTTATGCTTTTCTTCCTGTAATCCCTTTCCCTGGGTGCTCATAAAGCATATTGGGTTTTTTGTCATGGGTTTTTAGTTTTTAGTAACTTTTTATTTTCTTCCTATTGAGGGATAATTTCTGATTCCAAACATATTCTCACAGGCCTCTGCACTGCTTCCTGCCCAAGTGTATTTTCTTGAACATTTCACAGGATCTGTAACTGTTCCAGGTTAGGTCATCAGCTCTTGAGTGAATTCTCGTTGTCAGGCATCACAAATCTCTATCAGTAATCTCCAATCCTGGAGTAATCTCTGGATCTTTCCTTTGTTCTGTTGCCCTTCGAACTCAAAACTTTGGTTTTGTTGAGCTTGTTCTATTTTTCCTTACTCTGA
This sequence comes from Colaptes auratus, assembly GCA_015227895.2. Lineage (NCBI taxonomy): Eukaryota > Metazoa > Chordata > Aves > Piciformes > Picidae > Colaptes > Colaptes auratus. Next base: position 5,502,399 of record JAAWVA010000042.1, on the reverse strand, counting down.
GGTTACCATCACCCAGGTTCTTGAGCAGTAATTCTACACTGTCACGTGTTACTGACTTGAAGGTAAGTCTTCTGTGTGTCCCATGTTTGTTTCTTCTGTTCTCGGTCTTGGTAGGTATAATAATGTTTTGTTCTTTGAACCTAGTTTGGTGTCAGGCTTGTCAAGTTCTGTCTGTTTGGTGATGGCTTTCTGATCTTTTCTGTGATTCTGCTTGTGGTGTGTAGAGACTGTTTTACAGGATCTTCATTGGCTTTTCATCTGTGGTGAAGGCACATTCTGCCCAGATACTAGATCTGGTCCCAGCATGTGGACAGGTTTCCCCTCCTTCAGGAGGAAGACAAAAGCCAAGGCATTAGCCAGGCCAGCACGCACCCAGCGCATGCAGTGTGTGTGCAATTACCAAGTATGGGCACGATTTCAGCTTCACGCTTTCTATAGGCTGAAGCCAGTTGTCTCTGAGAGTGCCCATTGGTCAAACCCAGCCTCGAGGAATCTAGAAGTATTACCCCTGGTGGTAAACAACTTGCCCCCTCTTTCACTTTGTCTCTGTACTCGCTGGAGAGAGCAGCTCTCGAGTCACAGCCTCTGCCATTGAGCTTATTGTTACTAGCTTCTATCACACACGCACGCATACTGAAGCCTCTGCATCGTGAGAAGCACTTTGATCGTGAGGATCACCCCAGAGGGAGGACCTTCGCTGAGCCCGAGAAGCCAGCGTCGCCACAGCCAGTCGTGCCGACCGGGAAAGCCCAGCGTGCTACCGGAGGACTGGACCAGCCCCCGAGGGTAAGATCTGCCCAGCTGTCGGGGAGAAGGGACTTGATCGAGACTAAGTCCGCATATACCTAGCCCCGCCATAGCGGGAGGAGAGCCGCCACGTGTGCCGCTCCGAGCCCTGTAACCGCAGGGAAGACTAAAGCATTGGTCGTGCCTATACTGCACCAAACCCGGGACTGCCCCGATCGTCCCGCTGTGCCTTTAAGCCCAGGAACGGAGAAGCCGCAGCTCAGCGCAGCCGCATTCTCTCTCCGAGGCTGTTTACCTCAGCCCGAGATCCGTCGCCACGGGCCGAGCCCATAGCTATTGCTGTCCGACCGGGAACCTCTGAACCCGCCTACCGGCAACCGTCGCCCCGCCCTGCCGTGCGAGCCGACTCCCAGGGCCGACCCCACGGGCCGAACCCGACCAGGACCTATCCCCATTGTCTGGAGGGAACCGACCGAGTCCTGAAGGGAACCTGCTTCCAAGCCAAGCCCAGGTTCCAGCATTCCTTCTCCACTGCTGCGGAGAGAGGAGATAATGCCCAATACCACCGTTTCAAGTCTACTCGGAATCAGTCCAGCGGCAGTAGTCAGCCGGACCCCCACCTTGCTACAAACAACAGCTACAGAGTATCTCCCACGTGCTTCCCACCCACTAGCGCTCCGTTCAAAGTATCCGCGTGTAGCAGTCATGGCTGACGCACAGAGAGATTGCAATATTGTTGTACAGAGCCAGAAGCCGCCCGCGTTCCGCCGAGCCGCCATCTAGTGGCCAAGCGGCGGAACTGCACTCTTCATCATACAAACATACAAATAGTCTGTAGATAGTTTAATTAAGTTCTGATCATAACACTAAGCCATTTATGGAATGTATTTCGCGAACGTGCACTAGAACATATATAGAAGTTGTTGATTCATCGGTTATTAATGATTTTATAATTAATAAAAATAATATTTACATAATTCATATTTCATCTTCATTAAATTTAATAACCTCTTCACAACACATCTGATCCTGTGATGCCTTCCTGAGTCTACTCTACATTTGTCTGTGATGTCAAACTTTTCCCATCATTTGTTTTCAAAGAGCTTTTGTTTTTTTGCTGATGTAATCCTTTCCTTCAGGGTAATGGAACTTCAGAGGTCATGTTGTTCAGCTACTGCCTACAAATAAGTATCTATTTAATTTGCCCCCCCCACACTGTGAAATTTACCCTGGAACTCCTTTTTTATCCCCACCTGCACCTTCAATTCTAGATACCTGTTCAGTGGTGGTATGCCCTCAGTTATCTGTCTCTGCAGTTCTTTAGTTCTACACCCACTGAACAATCCAGCCATCAAATCAGTGTCTCTCCACTTACTTCAGAGAGAAGAATGTTGTGTGGGACTCTGTCAGAGGCCTTGGGAAGTTGTCTTCTTTGTATGTTTTTAAACAAGTGGGAAAACCCCTAAAGCTGTGAGTTTAGAAGTCTGCTTCTGTTCTTTAAAGTCTGCTTTTTAAAGGTAGCCTCATGCCTTCTCAGAGTTTTAGCAGTTACTGCAAACATTTGTGGGTTTAAGCAATTCATAATTGGCTTCGTGGCTTCTCTTATCAACGACCTGAGATGCAAAAAGTGTAGTTATTCACCTGACTGTGCAACAGTCTTACAGGAGGCTCATTGTTCCTGAAGGAATAAAGTCTGCTCACCAAGGACCAGCGATAAAGTTTGTCCCTTCTTCACCTAATTCCTCTTGTTTCAGACTGAGGCTATGCTAGAGAAGAGAGAGTGGTACAAACGGACATGATCATAGGCACGTTCTCAGCAAAGCTCTTGACTCCTGCTGATTCAGTGTAAAACCCTCCAAATCAGTTCATTGCTCCTAATCCATTGGACAGTTTACATACAGCAGATCTCAGAGTTACTTTTAGCTGTTGAAAAACATTAACTTCATCTCTCCAAGGAAAAAGAGACTCAGTATTTGTTATCTGTTCCAAGGAAACATGTGCTGCTGTGGCATGAGCTATAGACAGATTTTCTTCTAGGCTTCCAATACCAGTCTGTTATTGAGCGCAAGGTCTAAGGAGTCAGTCTGTAATGGAAGTTTGGATTCATAGAATCATAGAATGCTTTAGGTTGGGGGTGACCTCCAAAGCTCATCTAGTCCAGCCCACCTGCAGAGAGCAGGGACATCCTCCAGGAGAGCAGGTTGCTCAGAGCTCTGTCTAGCCTGACCTTGAGTGTCTCCAGGGACAGGGCCTCAACTCCCTCCCTGGGCAACCTGTTCCGGTGTGCCACCACCACCCTCATGGTGCAGAACTTGTTCCTGACATCCAATCTGAATGCAACTGGTTTGGGTTTTTTGCATTAAAACAAAGAACCCTTGTTAGCTTGGAATACTCCATATTTACTGTCAGTTTGATGGAGTTAAATGCTTTGAAGTTGACTATAAATTGTCCTCATGCAAGGTGAGACTTACATTCCTGCTGTTTGAATACTCCACATGTGTTGTAGAATGGCTTAAATCTAAGGGACATGACTCTGTGGAACAGCTACTCGAGCAGAATGTGTAGGCCTTACTCCATCTTGTTGTTTACTGCTCATAGTTAGCTGCCTTGCTGAAGCAGCAAGGTCACTATGGCCTCGGAGCTGTTCTCGCAGCTGTGTGTTTGTAAGATAACTGGATGGGAAAGGGAGAGCGAGGTAAGATCATTGGATGGGAAAGGAAGAGCTAGTGAGAAGGGAGTTTTCTGGGAATGTACACAGAGCCTTTGATATTGTACACAGACCTAATTGCAGGTGGGCTGGCTATTATAATGTTGCCTTCAGTCAGAGGCCAATAGAATAGTGACGCTTGTGCATCCTTAGCTGAGCTGCTACAGAAGCTGTGTATCCGGGCAATACAGTTGAAGCGTGCTTATCAATCCCAGTGATTGCTGCTGTCTTCCCTCGCCGCTCTCCGATACCCATGCAGCATTCCTACCCTCCTATAAGAAACCAAATCAGTTCTCTGAATTCCCAACCTTATTGTCCTGACAGTGTTGAACTTGGCAATTTTGTCTGTTCACAGGAGGGATCAAATCCGGCAGAGATTTCCTTCGGAAACTTTCAAGTGCTTCTCTCTCTCAGAAGAAGCCAGAGTTTCTTTCTGACCATCCAATTCTACTTGAACAGCCAGTAAGTGCATTTTTCATATCGAGTGAAGTTACAAAATCAGTCATGCAGGTGTTGACAACCCTTTTGATAAGGAACATTTTTCTTCAAACTAGCCTGCCAAACTGAGAAAACCTTCAAAAGCAGACTGTCAGGCTCAGCTCTGTTCCTTCTGGACAGAGCTTCCCCAGGGGGTATGTGGCATTTTACCACGGCAAGTACCATACAAAGGAAAAGGCCTTCCTTTCCCTTCTGTTTTCAGGAAAAGAATCAGGTATGTTTCCAAGTGTCAAGTCAGTATGAAATACCAAAGCTTTCCACCATGAAATCACCGTGCAGAGGGTTGGTGTCCTAAGTGAATTCCGTCTCTGTCTCTTTGAAATAAAAGAACAGTCTTGATACATTTATAGCTGGGTGAAAGTCTAATTGCAGTGAGTTGTCCATGCATCAGTGGCCACTTCCAAACTATGAAGAGCCTGGTGCAGTTTGTGTTGCCATTATCTGTGTTGTTGGGGAGGAATGAATAGAGATGAATGACAAACTGAAAGGATGTCCAGGAGTGCCACCTTGCCCTTTGAGCTGCACTTCATGTGCAGAGAGGAAAAAAGCTCCTAATGGTTCCCACACCAAGGCTGGGAGGACATCCTTGGGTGCAAGCATTAGAATGTCAAATTGGGCTACACCCTGGGCTGCTTTTGAGGCTGCCAGGCTGTAGTTCTTCTAGAAATGGAATTTCTGCCCTGGAGAAATACGGCTACTCTCTTGGCCAGAATTTGAGACCAGTTTTAAACCTTTAATTGGCATGTTCTTTGCAAAGCCAAACTGCTATGTAACAGTCTGCCTTCCCACAGCTTGTCTGTACAGCTTTGTCCTCCATGCAACAGCTCTGAAAGCCTGCCTGCAGATAGGGGGGTTTCAAATCAGGAATTTCCTAGCTGCTTCCCCCTCCCTCTCGCTTCCTGTTGGCTGCATTTCAAAGGAGGACAAACCCTGATAAGACATACAGTGCCACATGGTTATGCTCCGAGGCAAAAAGGGAATCAGTGGGCAAAGGAATTCTAAAAGACATGGCTAAATTGTGAAGGATTTGGGTAGAGCAAGAGAAGGACAGTAAAGACTGCTGCAAGCCAGGATGGGCTGCATGTGTTTTAAGAGACTGACTTGGGGCTGGGGGATCTGTGCCTGTAGAATGATGTCATGAATGTAGGCAGTTTATCTATAGTCTTGGAAGGAAGAGTACATCTCTGGTTCTGAGGACTGCTCTTCAAGTCTTTCCTCTGCTTTGTGTTAGCCATATGCAGGTAAGGCCCCACCTGCACAGGCCACTTTATCATACAGATTAAAAAAGGCATCAAACCAAATTGCTGAATGTGCATGGAGCAGAGAAAGGTTACAAGCAGACTGATGAAAACTTACTGAAAGCCTAGCTGCAGTGATTTGGGGGTTGGTTTGTCTTGCAGGAAAAGAGAAACCCTTTTATTGACATGTGTAAGAAGGGACAGATGGTTTGGAAGATGAGGACTCGGTCAATGAAGGAGCTACATACCGTGTAGAACGCCCAAGATTTTTGCAGACACTTTGGTGCCTGCAGATGGCAGCAGGACCATGTGAAACTTCCAGCAATGCTGTTTCCTCCTGAAATGGGCTGGATGCTTTCATTTGCATTACCATCTTAGGGATTATATTTAGAGTGAAATAAATCATGTCGCAGTTTGCTGTGAGAGAATTTTGCCTGAATTGTCTGTGTCATGTAGCCATGTAGTTTGACCACAGAGTCTAAGCCAACACTTGGCTGAAGTGTTTTGCTTGCTACCTTCCTGTTGCATCTCCCTTCCTTGGCAGTGATAATGGAAAACAAACACTGGCTGTGTCAAAAGACCAACCCCCACCTGGCTCCAACCTCCCTTCAGGGAGTTGTAGAGAGCCAGAAGGCCTCCCCTCAGCCTTCTCTCCTGCAGGCTAAACAAAGCCAGGTCCCTCAGATGCTCCTTACAGGCCATATCCTTCACCAGTTTTGTTGCCCTCCTTTGGTCACACTGCAGCATCTCAATGGCCTTGGAGTTAGGGGACCGGTAGTGCAGCCTAGCTGCCTGCCACACAGCAGCCATGCTGTGGTGCCTCCTCAAACAGGAAGGATGCTGCAGGTCTTCTCTCACTAGTGGCAAAGGGTTTGATGCAGTTGCCTAAAGGCAGACATCTGGAGTCATCTGAGATGTGCAGCACAAATCAAAATACCTGCGTGAGGCTGGCACAAGTGACACACAGCCTATAGGTAGCTCCTGTCCTCCCTGTTTGGGATGCTCCAGAGCACCTCCCATGTACTAGGTGCCTTTGTTCAGGTGACTAATTTGCCTCAGAACTCCATTGCCACGATAGGAGCTAAGATGCCTTGGTCACCCCCCCAAACGTGACAGCTTTCTGACTCCCGAGCGGCATCCTTGGCCTGGCCTCTGGAACATGGAGCCTTGCTGCAATGACGATGCTCGGCTGTGGTCTAAATTCACCACTTGTCATGACATATGGCAATGTGTTGGCTGGCTTGAAATAAAAACAGGTCAGAAAATATTTTACTGAATATGAGTTTGAAGTCACATTTTGGGTGCTGTTTGTAACCTTGTCCAGGGGCAGAATGACCTCCCTGCTCCTGCTGGCCACACTCTTCCTGCTGCAGGCCAGGATGCCCTTGGCCCTCTTGGCTGCCTGGGCACACTGCAGGCTCATGTTCAGCCTACAATCAACCAGCACCCCCAGGTCCCTCTCTGCCTGGCTGCTCTCAGCCACTCTGCCCCCAGCCTGTAGCACTGCCTGGGGTTGCTGGGGCCAATGTGCAGCACCTGGCACTTGGATGTGTTCAATCTCCTGCCCTTGGCCTCTGCCCCTCTGCCCAGCCTGTCGAGGTCCCTCTGCAAAGCCTCTCTGCCCTCCAGCAGATCAACTCCTGCCCCCAGCTTGCTGTCAGCTGCAAATTCGCTGCTGATGGACTCAATGCCCTCATCCAGCTCATCAATAAAGATGTTGAAGAGCATGGGGCCCAGCACTGCTCCCTGGGGCACAGCACTGGTGCCTGGCTGCCAGCTGGCTGTGGCACCATTCAGCAGCACTCTCTGGGCTCAGCCTCCAGCCAGTTCCTAACCCAGCTCAGAGTGCTGCTGCCCAAGCCAGGGGCTGACAGCCTGGCCAGCAGTTTGCTGTGGGGGACGGTGTCAAAGGCCTTGCAGAGGTCCAGGCAGACCACATCCACAGCCTGCCCCACATCCAGCAGGCAGTCACCTGGGCATAGAAGGAGATCAGGTTGGTCAGGCAGGACCTGCCCTTCCGAAATCCACGCTGGCTGGGCCTGAGCCCTTGGCCATCCTGCAAGTGCTGTGTGATCGCACTCAGGATGAGCTGTTCCATAACCTTGCCTGGCACTGAGGACTTGATGATCTCTGAGGTCTTGTCCAACCTTAGTGCTCCTGTGATTCGCTGAGTTACTGCCTCCCTCCCTCCCACCCACACCAGGCCTCCTCCAGGCAGCAGCTCCTGGGAGGGCTGCTGGTGCATCACTAAGGGTTCAGCCCAGAGCTGCAAAGGGCAGATGGGAGGCTTGGCAAACTGCCTGCCAGCCAGACAAAAGTCCAAGTCATTTAGCTGAACAAAGGGAAGGTGAAGAGGTGGCTCCAGCAGCCCATGAACCCCTCTGTGCAGAGATGTCGAACAAAGGGCTCTTTAACCCGGCAGAACTGGGAGGGCAAAGAGGTCCTGGCAGGGGGAAGCTAAGGGAATTCAAATGGAAGAGCCTCCCTGGGACCATGGGTGGTATCTGAAGGGGGCTCCAAGAAGGCTGGGGAGGGAGTTTTGAGGGTGTCAGGGAGTGATAGGACTGGGGGGGATGGAACAGAACTAGAAGTGGGGAGATTGAGATGGGATGTGAGGAAGAAGTTGTTGCCCATGAGGGTGGTGAGAGCCTGGCACAGCTTGCCCGGGGAGGTGGTGGAAGCCTCCTGCCTGGAGGTTCCTTTATTACAGGAAGGATCTGGAGGTGCTGGAAGGTGTCCAGAGCAGGGCCATGAGGAGGAGCAGAGGGCTGGAGCTGCTCTGCTGTGAGCACAGACTAAGAGACTTGGGGTTGTGCAGGCTGGAGAGGAGCAGCTCCAGAGGAGGGAACAGAAATGATGCAAGGGCTGAAAGCCCTCTGCTGTTAGGCCTAGATGAGAGAGTTGGAGTTGCTCAGTCTGGAGAAGAGAAGGCTCCAGGGGGACCTTTGGGTGGTCTTTCAGAACTCTTCAAAGGGGCCTACAGGAAAGCTGGAGGTGGACTTGCCATCAAGCAGTGCAGTGATGGAATGAAGGATGAGGGGGGTGAACTGGACAAGGGGAGGGTTAGGTGAGATCTGAAGTGGACAAGGGGAGGGTTAGGTGAGATCTGAAGTGGACAAGGGGAGGGTTAGACGAGATCTAAGGAAGAACTTCTTGAGAGTGAGGGTGGGGAGGCTCTGGCACAGGTTGCCCAGGGAGGCTGTGGATGCCTCCTGCCTGGAGGTGTTTGCAGCCAGGCTGGATGTGGCTGTGAGCACCCTGCTGTAGTGTGAGGTGTCCCTGCCCATGGCAGGGGGGTTGGAACTGGGGGGGCTTTGAGGTCCCTTCCAACCCAACCCATTCTATGAATCTATACAGCTCAATGGCAGCAGGCAGTAGGACATCACAGGGGGATGCTGGCCTGAGCTGGCCTGGGAGCCTGTGGAGGGGGACAAGTAATGCACACCGACCTCCAGCTCTGCTCCTGGCTGTCAAGCAGGGCTTGAAGCTGCCATGAAGTCTCCATGAGGAGATCATCCTTTCAGATGGTGACACAGGCCCCCAGGGCTCAGGTACTGGGAAGGGTATTGGACTAAGTCTTATGAGGAGCAGCTGAGGGAATTGGGATGCTTAGGTCTGGAAAGGAGGAGGCTGAGGGAGACCTCATTGCTCTCTGCAGCTCCCTGAGAGGAGGTTGCAGTGAGGTGGGGGTTGGGCTCTGCTCCCTAGTCTCAGGTGATAGAAGGAGGGGAACTGGCCTGGAATTGTGCCAGGGGAGGCTGAGGTTGGAGATGAGGAACAATTTCTTTGCTGCAAGAGTGGTCAGGGCCTGGCACAGGCTGCCCAGGGAGGTGGTGGAGTCCCCATGCCTGGAGGTGTTCAGGGAACCTGTGGGCCATGGTTTGGTGGCCATGGCGGTGCTGGGTTGAAGATGGCACTTGATGATCTCAGAGGGCTTCTCCAAGCCAAAGTATTCTGTGATTCTGTGCTTTGATGGCCAATTTCTTTGCTGCAAGAGTGGTCAGGGCCTGGCACAGGCTGCCCAGGGAGGTGGTGGAGTCCCCTTGCCTGGAGGTGTTCAGGGAACCTGTGGCCATGGCCCTTGGGGGCATGGTTTGGTGGCCATGGTGGTGCTGGGTTGCTGGCTGGGCTGGATGACCTCAGAGGGCTTTTCCAAGGCAGGGCCCTGCTGCCCAGCCTGCTGAGCAAACCCTGAGCCCCACCACGAGCTCCTCTCCACGTGGAGGGCAGCAGCAGATCTGCATGAGACTCACAGCTTGCTTTGCAGGTTTTCAAGCTGCCTCCTGAGCCCTGGAAGCTGTGAAGCCAATGGCACCTTTCCCTCTCAGGAGGTGGGAGGGACAGGCAGGGAAAAGTGGGACCTGGGCAGGCTGGAGAGGTGGGCCCAAGCCAACCTCAGGAGCTTCAACAAGACCAAGGGCAGGGTCCTGCAGCTGGGTGGATGCAACCCCAGGCACAAATCCAGGCTGGGCAGGGACTGGCTGGAGGGCAGCCCTGAGGAGAGAGCCTTGGGGGTGCTGGGGGAGGAGAAGCTCCCCAGGAGCTCTCAGGGTGCACTTGCAGCCCGGAAAGCCAATCAGAGCCTGGGCTGCAGCAGGAGAAGTGTGGCCAGCAGGGCCAGGGAGGGGATTCTCCCCCTCTGCTCAGCCCTGCTGAGACCCCGCCTGGAGTACTGCCTCCAGTTCTGGAGCCCCTATGACAAGAGGGATCTGGAGGTGCTGGAAGGTGTCCAGAGCAGGGCCAGGAGGAGGAGCAGAGGGCTGGAGCACCTCTCCTGTGAGCACAGACTGAAGGAGTTGGGGCTGTTCAGTCTGGAGAAGAGAAGGCTCCCAGGTGACCTCATTGTGGCCTTCCAGGATCTGAAGGGGGCCTACAAGAAGGCTGGGGAGGGACTGCTCAGGCTATCAGGGAGCGATAGGACTAGGGGGAATGGACTGAAGCTGGAGGTGGGGAGATTGAGGCTGGAGGGGAGGAGGAAGTTCTTCACCGTGAGGGTGGTGAGGCCCTGGAATGGGTTGTGCAGGGAGGTGGTTGAGGCCCCCTCCCTGGAGGGGTTTAAGCCCAGGCTGGATGAGGCTCTGGCCAGGCTGCTCTAGTGTGGGGTGTCCCTGCCCATGGCAGGGGGGTTGGAACGAGCTGCTCCTTGTGGTCCCTTCCAACCCTAACTGAAACTATGAAAGGAATCTTCCCCGGGGAAGCACACACATTTAAAGCAGGGTACAGAGGATGCTCCAGGAGGTCACACTATACAGCCAACCTTTGTCCCCCAGCTGCTCTTCCCCGAGAGAGCACACACCTTTCAAGCTGTTGAGCACTCCCACACAGTCTCTCTGAAAGCTTTCGCTTCGTCCTTCTCCGGCCACTTCCCTCTGGGGAGAGTGAAAGCGAATCTGGAGCCCGCACTCACTTCCTACTCGGAGTACGTCTCAGCCCCCCCCATTTCGGGGGTCTCAGAAATGCCATGGCCTTGCTGTGAGACTGTCCCTGCACAGGAATCCTGCCGCCTCCGCCCACTTTCATGTCTCGGGCGGGAGAGGGAGAGAGACTCAGGTTTGCTTGGGATAGTCCCGTGTTGGGAAAGCGGAGGCACAAACGAGGCCAACCTATCAACAGCCAGGCTCTGTTATTCCATCAATAGAGTGGATGGATCAGAAGGGGAGAGAGAGAAAGGAGAGAGAGAAGAGAGAAGAGGAAAGGAATTCTATTACCGCACCCCTCGCCCCCCCAGACAGTCTGAGCCTGTGGAGGAAAGGTGCGGGGTCTGGAGAGAAACGGTGCGGGGCTGGAGAGGAAGGGTGCTGAGGCTTTGGCTGTAGAAGGGATGTGGTCCTCTGGGCAGCTTCTTCAGCTCCATGAGATGTGGCTCAGTTGGTAGCACCTAAGACTCTTACTGGGAAGGTCATGAGTTGAAGCCTGCAGTGGGCAGGAGTGTTCTCTCTGGGGAGCAATGTCCTTTCACTTGGTGCCATGGTCTAGTCATGGGGTTTGTGGAGACAGGTTGGGCTCGATGATCTTTGAGGTCTCTTCCAACCTTAGCAATACTGTGATGAGTTGCAGCAGGCGGAACTTAGGGCACGGAGAGAGGGTTTGCAGAGCCCAGGATCCCTTGTGTTGGCCCCCTGATGTTTCCAGGGTGTGCTGCCCTCTGCTTTCTGCTGCATTTTGCTTCTCCCGTTTTCTTCTTTTTAGCCAGTAGTTGCTCCAGGCTTTTAGTCCTCAGGCAAGTGTCCAGGTGGTGTTCCCCAGGAAATCCTCCTTAGGTAAGTCTCCGGCTATCCTTCCCCAGGAAACCTTTCTGTGTACTCAGGTGAGTTTGGGCAGGGTCTGGATGGAGGGGAGAGGAGGCCTCCGCCTCCTCCTGCTCCATCCACCGACCCACACACTCATGACACATCAGGAAGCAGGTGGTGATTCCCCTGTCTCACCATCCTCCCTCCCTGGAGTATCTGATGGCTGGAAATGATCCTGTCCTGTGCTGGCTGGGCCCTTGGGCCATTGCTGTAGGCCAGCTGCAGTCCCGTGAGCAAGGTTATCTTTGCACCTTCCAGGAGGCCTTCCAGGGGCTCTGCCCAAGGCACAGCAGCTATTGTCTGGGCAAGCAGCAAGGGATTTGATCTTTGTTGAGTCACACCAGCAGAGACAAGCTTTAGTCTCTCTCAGCCAGGCACTCCCAGCCCTTGTCCAAAGCCCCTCCCCTGCTCTCCTGGAGCCCTTCAGGTACTGGAAGGCTGCCCTGAGACCTCCCTGCAGCCTTCTCCTCTCCAGGCTGAACAGCCCCATCTCTCCCAGCCTGTCCCCACAGGGGAGCTTCTCAAGCCTCTGCTCACCTTCATGGCCTCCTCTGGACACACTCCAGCAGCTCCAGGTCCTTCTTGTGCTGGGGGCACCAGAACCTTAGGCAGTGCTGCAGGTGAGGCCTCAGCAGAGCAGAGGGCAGTGTTATGAATAAATAGCCAAATTTAGTTAAGAACAAGAGTTTTGTTTCATGAATGGCAATCAAAGGCAAGCAAAGAGCGCTGGGTGCACAGGGGAGTCTGTGCTCTACCAACACACACCAGACAGAACCTGGTTTCCCTTGCTGCACTCTATTCTCTAAGGCACATGCATGACTCGTCTAAGCAAAGGTGCAGTGAATCCACCAAGTTCCTAGGGAGGGGTGGAGTTGATGCTAATCAGTTCTTGGACTCGGCCTGGTGAGTCCTGGGGGTGCTCCTGGTGGTCGTTGGAGAGGAAATTAGTTGTCTTCTTCAGTCGCCCTTAGGGTCACATTTTCATTCTTCTCCCTGGGCAGATTTCATGCCACAGCTGCTTCAGCTGAACTGCAAATGCCATAGCTCTGTCTAGGGCAATTCCCTGCTGCTAGTTCCCGTGGCAGAGCTCAGAGCAATCCTCTGATGCACACCAAGTCTTGCTCCATACCTCACAGCAGGATCCCCTCCCCGTGCTGCTGCTCTGGATGCAGCCCAGCACAGGGCTGGCTCTGGGCTGCCAGTGCCCATTGCTGGCTCCTGTCAAGCTCTTTGTCCCTCTCGTGGTCTCCTGCAGGCAGGGAGCTGTGTGCTGGCAGCTGCCTCACCCTGGGGGAAGCTCTTCACAGTGGGACAGGACTCAGCTCCTCAGGTGCCTGGGGAGGGGAGGGGGGGGAGCAGGGAGCCAGGTGGAAGGCAGCAGGAAAGGCCTGCAGAGGGAAGCCCGGGGGGGGTTCCTCTGAGCCTGCTGAGAAGGGATTGGAAAGGAGCAGGGGGCTGCAGAGGAGGCAGCAGGGAGAGCCTGGAACAGTGGCCATGGGACAGCTGCTGGCTCCGTGCTGGGGGCTGGGCAGAGCCTGCCTGCTCTGGGGCCTTGTGGAGCTCGGGAACCACAGCCCTGCCCCGACCCCCAGCCAGGAGCCAGAGGGCAGCAGGGCAGGGACAGGCAGCCCCAGTGGCACCTGGTGGGGGTGGGTGGATGAGCAGCCCACAGCTGCTCCCCCCACCAGTGCCTTCACTCACACCCCTCCCTCCCTCCCTCCCTCCCCCCTGCCCTGCTCCCCACTGGCACAAGCAGCTCAGCCCTCTGTGCCCAGCAGCCCCAGGGTAGGGATGCTCTGAGCTCTCTGCCCCAGGACTGGAGTGCCACAGGCAGCTGGGGCAAAGGGGCACAAGGAGCCAGGGGGCACAGATGGGGTTAGAGCCTGGGGCACAGGGAGAGCTGAGAAGCTGGGGGGCAGGCAGCCTCCAGCAGCTGTCTGGCACAGCAGGCAGCAAGCCAGAGCCCCTCCAGGCACAGCAAAGGGGGCAGGAGACAAGCCCAGGGGCCCTGCAGTGATGGCACAGGAGGGGAAAGCAGACTGGAGCCCAGCTCAGGAGGAAGCCCCCCCCCCCCCCCGAAGGAGCCCCAGGGCCAGGGTGCCCCAAAGGGAGGCAAGAAGCAGCCAGAGCAGCTGTGAAGAGCCAAAGAACCAAAACTTTACTGAGCAACACAAATGGGGGTGGGGAGAGAGGGGGAAAAGGGGTAAGGGGGGAGAGGGGGGAAAAAGGGGGGGGAGAGGGGGGATAAAGGGGGGGAGAGGGGGGATAAAGGGGGGATAAAGGGGGGGGGGGGAGAGGGGGGGATAAAGGGGGGGGGGCACAGAACCAAACCTTCATTGTAGAACACAAATGGGGGGAGGGGGGAGAAGAGCAGCAAATGGGAGGGCAGGGGGGGGAATGGGGGAGGAGGTTTTCAATTCCAGGGAAATTTTTAGAGCAGGAGGAGCTCAGAGCTGATGACAGCAGCAGTGAGGAGGAGCTGCACCTCCTGGCTACTGCTCTCCAGGACACTGTGCTGCCTCTGGCCCTGCCTCTGCCTCCAGCAGCTGCAAAGAGAAGAGGGAAGAGTCACTGAGCAGGGCCCTGAGTGCCAGGCTGAGCAGGGAGCCTCCAGCAGCAGCCACACAGAGGGGCTGGGAAGGACATCCCCAGGGCTCATCCCATGAAGATGGCAGCAGGAGACCCTTCTGCTGGAGGCTGTGTGTCACCTGCTGGCCAAAGGCCTCAGCACCAGCCCTGCAAGCACACACGTGGGGCCTGCCCCTGGCTCCCAGGGCCTGACCTTGCTTGTCCTGGCCCCTAGAAAGCCAGCAGCCCCCAGTTTCCCTCCTGGAGGCTGTGGCTGGAGAAGCCCAAGGATGAAGAGCCCCAGCAACTCCTTTTCCTTCCTGTCTCAGGAGAAAGGACTTTCCAGAGAGACATCTGGGGTGGGGCAGCCACCCCCCTCCTGCTGGGGGCTGGGAAGGGGCATTTGGGGGTGGGAGGCAACTCCTTTGGCAAGTCTCTGACTGCTGTGCCTCTGCTGGGCAAAAGGAGTTGGGTTCCAGGGCTTACAGTGGTTCAGCAGCTGGGGCAGAGCCATCAGCCAGGAGAAGCTTGTTGGGCAAGGGAAGTCAAAGCAGGAGCTGCTGCTGAGATCCCCACAGCCAGCAGCAGAGGAGGGTTGAGTTGGGAAGGACCTGGATGCTTGTGGAGTCCAAGCAGCAGCCCTGCTCTCCAGAGCCCTGGCCAGCTCTGCTGCCTTGCCCAGTGCAGGCAATGCTCAGAGCTCAGCCCCAAGGTGCTGGGGGGCTCCTCAGCACACACAGCAGAGTGCTGCTGCTGCTGCTCTGCACCCAAAACAAGCAGCAGGGGGTTGAACTCCTTGGCAGTGCAAAGGCACTGAATCCAAACCAGAGCTCTGGACTCCAGGGCATGGAGATCTGCTCAGTGCTGACCAACAGCTCCACCAGGGGGTTGGGGGGAAGAGGATGAGGCCAGACTCTCCTCTCAGTCGTGGCCAGGGGCAGGCCAAGGGGCAAGGGGCACAAACTGGAGCCCAGGAGGTTCCATCTGGCCAGGAGGAGACAACTCTTTGCTGTGAGGTGAGGCTGCTGGAGCCCTGGAGCAGGCTGCCCAGAGAGGCTGTGGAGTCTCCTTCTCTGCAGAGAGCTCCCCCCCCCAGTCACTGTGATCCTGGGCAAGCTGCTGTGGGGGTCGGGACTGGATGACCTCCAGAGGTCCCTTCCGACCCCCAGCACGCTGTGCAAAGGTCTTCAGAGCTGTGAGCTGCCCTCCAACACAGGCTGCAACACTTCAGCTCTTGGCTCAGGCTTTGCCTCTCTTGTCCCAGAGCCCTCCCCATCCTGGGTGAGCCCTCAGGTGCCTGAGCAGCCTCCTCTCCTCTCAAGATGCTCCTCCAGGGGGCTGCTTGCAAACCCTGCTGCTCCCAGCTCTGGCTGGGCAGAGGCAGCTCCTGGAGCAAGGCTCCTCCTGCGGAGCTGGAGCCGGCAGAGCCCGTGCAAGGGGCTGGATGCAGCAGGAGAGCCAAAGGGCTGCAAGGGAAGTGCTGGTACCTGGCTGTGAGGGGCAGTGAGAGCAGCTCCTGGCCCACACCATCCACGTCCACCACCAGTGCCAGCTCGTACGAGCCCTGGGTCTTGGAGCACAGGGTGACCTGGGGGGAGAGCAAAGCACCAAACACTTCAGCACCCCCACAGCTGCTCTCCTGCCATTCCCAGGCCATGGGAAGCAAGGGAGGACTTTGCCCTTTTGCTGCTCCTTGTGCAGAGCACAGCCTCTGGGAGCACCACAAGGCTGCTTTGAGAAATGCCTGTGGCAGTTCCCAGGCCATGTGTGAGAGGAATGCAGGCACCAGCAGGGCCATCCTCCACTCAGCACTGCATGGCAGCTGAGGGACCAGGCTCTGATCTCCACTGAACAGCAGAAGTGCAGGGGAGAGCTGCTGACTGCAGCAGAACCACTCCAGCTTTGCAGGGGGAAGCTGGTGCAGAAGCTTGGCCCCGCAGAGCCTGCTCCGCTCACAGCCACCACAGCTTGTGCAGTCCCACTGCAGATCACTGCAGTGAATCCAACTCATCCTGCCCACAGCACAGGAGGAAGAAGAGCAGGGAGAGAAGCTAAGCGCTTCCTACAGCGACATCTCTCCCTGGAACAGCCTCCTGCTGCCCTCAGCCTTCCTCTGCCCAGCTGCAGTCCAAGGAGCTAAGCAGCTCGGAAACCCTCAGCAGTGGCTTCTGGCCTTGAGCCTGGGGGGGGGAGGAGCTTCTGCCTGCAGACTCCAAAGGCTGCTCCTTCAGGAGGTTTTTCCCCTTTGGAACAGGAGGCAGCAGTGTGCTGGCAGGCTGGGCACGAGCCAAGCACGGGCAGGATCCAGGGGAAGTCAGCTGGAGTTTCCAGCCTGGCAGCACTGAGCTCTCACGGGACAGCTGCTCTAAAGCTCCCTCTCTGAGTTTCAAACCATCCTGCTTGTCCTGTCACTACAGCTCCTAGTCAAAAGTCTGTCCCCAGCTTTCCTAGAGGCCTCTTGAAGTACCAAAAAGCTGCAAGGAGTTGCCTTTTCTCCAGCAAATCCCAGGGAGAAGATCAGAGAGTCACAGAATGATTTGGCTTGGAAGGACCTGCAACTAGTTCCAACCCCCTCCCCTGGGCAGGGACAGCTTCCACTAAACCAGGTTGCTCAAAACCCTGTCCTCAGTTCAAAGCTGAGGGAGGGACCTGGGATTGCTTAGCCTGGAGAAAAGGAGGCTGAGGGGAGACCTTCTGGCTCTCTACACCTCCCTGAAAGGAGGCTGGAGCCAGGGCGGGGGCTCAGTCTCTCCTCCCAGGTAACAAGCGATAGGACAAGAGGCAATGGCCTCGAGCTGCACCAGGGGAGCTTCAGCTTGGCCATGAGGAACAATTCCTTCCCTTGAGGGCTGCCAAGGCCTGGCCCCGGCTGCCCTAGGCAGGGCTGGAGTCCCCAGCCCTGGAGGCATTTCAGAGCCTCGGCGCTGCGGTGCCGAGGACCACCGTTCAGTGGGGAGCTGGCAGCGCTGGGCTGAGGGTTGGACTGGAGGGTCTGAAAGGTCTTTTCCAACCAAAGGCATTCTGTGATCCCAGAGCTCCAAAACCATGACTCCCACAGCCAGAGACCTTCCACAAAGGAAAGGGAGAACTTGGAAAGAGGATCCAGGCTCCCTGCTGCTCAAACATCTACACAAGCTCTGGTCTGCTGAGGGCTGCCCCAGCTGAACCTGCCCCCGGAGCCAGGCTCCTCTGGCCACCTGCGGATGCAACATCTTGCTTGCTCTCTCAGGCAGCCAGGTGGAGAGGCTCCAGATGAAAACCGAGCCCCAGCTGGCCACAGAGCAGCCATTTCCACTGGAGCCCTCTCCAGATACTCACCACCTCTGCCTGGAAGGCTGCAGGGATGGGGCTCTGATTGCAGAGCTGCAGACCCCGGGAGGCCTCCTGCAGAACCTGGATGCTGCCAAAATCCACCTCGCTGGGCTGCACAGAGACATCTGGGCCCACTCCAACGCTCACCAAGGAGATCAACTGCTGCAGGGAGGAGAGAGGAAAAGCACAGTGGGGAAAGCTGACAAGGATCAGACAGCTCTGAGGCTGCTCGTGGACGGGGGAGAGCTCTGCCTGCTGCAGGTTCGCAGTGTTGGAAGCCTGAACCAGGAGGCCTGCAGCAAGTGTGGGCTCTGGAGGGACCCCAGCTGAAAGCCACAGGCTGCTGTTGTCAGGGGGAAAGAAACCAGCCTGCCCAGCCTGCAGTCCCTCCAGCAGCTCTCCTTCCTCTGCCCTGTGCCTGCTCCCAGCCCTGCTACTGCTCAGGCTTGCCCCAAACCACCCTCCCCGGCTTCTGCTGCTGCACAGCCACGCTGGGGCAGCAGCTGTCTGAAGGCTCCCAAAGCTAGCCCTTGAAGAGCAGCCCTAGCTGGCAGCCAAGCTGGCTCTGCAGAGGAGAGATCATGGGAGCTGGTGCTCTGCTTTGTGCTCTGGGGTAATCCTGGCAGCACCTGAAGAACAGAGCTGATGACAGCACTCCAGCAGCATTTTCACCTCTTGGCCATCTGAGACCCACAAGTGGTGTTCCTGCAGCAGTGGCCCAGAGCGCTGGAGGTGGAACGTGGATCCCTTTGCTGCAGCCCCCTCTCCCCTCATTCCAGAGCCAGCCTTCGCTTCAGCAGCACTCTGGGCTGTCCCTGGCTGCTGCTCCCCAAGACGCCCAAGGAAGCAGCAGCTGCTGCTCATCTCCTGAGAGCAGAGGAGGAGAGCCAGGGAGGCTGCTGGCTCATGACCCCATCTGCCCTGGCCCCAGTGCACTGCTGTGGCACACTCTGCTCACCATCCCAGAGGGCACCACCCTGCCTCTCCTCTCACCACCACCTGCTGCTAGGGATCCCTCTGGCACAAGTTCCCTCTGCCCTGCCAGCAGCCCTCTACCCTTCAGGCCCCAGCAAGCCCTGTGGCACAGAGCAGACTTACCCTGAAGTGTCCTGCACACCCAAAGACAGCCACACGGGCAGGAGTGTCCACGGCCCCTGGCACCTGGGCCACCAGGGTCAGGGGCATCTCCACAGAGCTGTGAGGCTGAATGAGCCCAGAGGGCACAGGGCTGGAGCACAGCACAGCAGCATTCTCCTGGTGCTCCTGGAAGGGGCAGGAGCACAGTATGGCATGGGCTGGAAGGGACCTTTCAAGCTCATCCAGTCCAACCCCCTGCACTGAGCAGGGGTGCAGCTCTGCAGCTAGCAGCCAGGCAGCTCAGAGCCCCAGGCAGCCTGGCCTGGGAGGGTTCCAGGCGGCTCAGAGCCCCAGGCAGCCTGGCCTGGGAGGGTTCCAGGCGGCTCAGAGCCCCAGGCAGCCTGGCTGGAGGGTTCCAGGCGGCTCAGAGCCCCAGGCAGCCTGGCCTGGGAGGGTTCCAGGCGGCTCAGAGCCCCAGGCAGCCTGGCCTGGGAGGGTTCCAGGCCTGGCCTGGGAGGGTTCCAGGCGGCTCAGAGCCCCAGGCAGCCTGGCCTGGGAGGGTTCCAGGCGGCTCAGAGCCCCAGGCCGCCTGGCCCTGGCAGAAAGGCACAAAACAAGAAGCGAGCCTTGGACAGTCTCAGCATCCTCAGGGGCTCCCAAAGCTGCTGTACTCACCAACAGCCATGTTTGGGCTGGCAGAGCAGCTTTTCACCACCCTCTGAGCTCTTCTGCATGACAGCACCCCAGAGCACAAACTGCTCCCCAAAGAGCTGAAATTGCTGCCTAAGGCTGATGCTCAGGAAGGTTCCCATTGCCCTGCTCCCTAAGGTCACATTTGGGTTGGTTCCTCTTCCCAGCGCACTGGAAACCATCAAGGTCTCACCCAAAGCCCTTTTCTCTCCCAAGCACAGCCTGGCTGAGCCCTGGGGGCAGGAGGGGGGGTGATGCCAACCTGAGGCAGCAGTGCATAGCAGCCTGGCAGGTCGCTGTCACTCACCAGGGTCAGCAGCTGCTGGGCAGGGAGCTGCAGGTAGCAGCGGCCGAAGGACACCACGGGGTTGGGCACTTGCAGAGCAGGAACCACACACCTGGGCAGAGAGAGGGCCAAAGGGGCTGGAGACACTGGCAGAGGAGAGGCTGCTTGACTCCTCAGGTGGCATGGAAGGGAGCAGAACACATCTGCCTGGGGCAGAGTGGCTGCAAAGTGCCACCAGCAGCCTGGCCTGGATCTGCGGTGCTGTGGCCAGCAGGAGCAGGGCAGGGATTGGGCCCTGGGCTCAGCACTGCTGAGGCCACACCTCAAATCCTGGCAGCACTTTTGGGCTCCTCACTCCAAGAAGGCCATTGAGGGAGTGGAGTGGGTCCCGAGAAGGGCAAGGAAGCTGGGGAAGGGTCTGGAGAAAAGGAGGCAGAGCAGAGCCCTCCTGGCTCTCCACAAGTCCCTGAAAGGAGGCTGGAGCCAGCTGGGGCTTGGGCTCTTCTCCCAAGGAAGAAGTGATAGCACGAGAGAAATGGCCCCAGGCTGTGCCAGGGGAGGGGCAGTGCCAATCATTAAGAGAATTGCTGTGGCCTTTAGGGAAAGGCTCAGGGCCAGGCCTGTCCATTCTGGGCAGATGCTCCTCCAGGGGGCTGCTTGCAAACCCTGCTGCTCCCAGCTCTGGCTGGGCAGAGGCAGCTCCTGGAGCAAGGCTCCTCCTGCGGAGCTGGAGCCGGCAGAGCCCGTGCAAGGGGCTGGATGCAGCAGGAGAGCCAAAGGGCTGCAAGGGAAGTGCTGGTACCTGGCTGTGAGGGGCAGTGAGAGCAGCTCCTGGCCCACACCATCCACGTCCACCACCAGTGCCAGCTCGTACGAGCCCTGGGTCTTGGAGCACAGGGTGACCTGGGGGGAGAGCAAAGCACCAAACACTTCAGCACCCCCACAGCTGCTCTCCTGCCATTCCCAGGCCATGGGAAGCAAGGGAGGACTTTGCCCTTTTGCTGCTCCTTGTGCAGAGCACAGCCTCTGGGAGCACCACAAGGCTGCTTTGAGAAATGCCTGTGGCAGTTCCCAGGCCATGTGTGAGAGGAATGCAGGCACCAGCAGGGCCATCCTCCACTCAGCACTGCATGGCAGCTGAGGGACCAGGCTCTGATCTCCACTGAACAGCAGAAGTGCAGGGGAGAGCTGCTGACTGCAGCAGAACCACTCCAGCTTTGCAGGGGGAAGCTGGTGCAGAAGCTTGGCCCCGCAGAGCCTGCTCCGCTCACAGCCACCACAGCTTGTGCAGTCCCACTGCAGATCACTGCAGTGAATCCAACTCATCCTGCCCACAGCACAGGAGGAAGAAGAGCAGGGAGAGAAGCTAAGCGCTTCCTACAGCGACATCTCTCCCTGGAACAGCCTCCTGCTGCCCTCAGCCTTCCTCTGCCCAGCTGCAGTCCAAGGAGCTAAGCAGCTCGGAAACCCTCAGCAGTGGCTTCTGGCCTTGAGCCTGGGGGGGGGAGGAGCTTCTGCCTGCAGACTCCAAAGGCTGCTCCTTCAGGAGGTTTTTCCCCTTTGGAACAGGAGGCAGCAGTGTGCTGGCAGGCTGGGCACGAGCCAAGCACGGGCAGGATCCAGGGGAAGTCAGCTGGAGTTTCCAGCCTGGCAGCACTGAGCTCTCACGGGACAGCTGCTCTAAAGCTCCCTCTCTGAGTTTCAAACCATCCTGCTTGTCCTGTCACTACAGCTCCTAGTCAAAAGTCTGTCCCCAGCTTTCCTAGAGGCCTCTTGAAGTACCAAAAAGCTGCAAGGAGTTGACTTTTCTCCAGCAAATCCCAGGGAGAAGATCAGAGAGTCACAGAATGATTTGGCTTGGAAGGACCTGCAACTAGTTCCAACCCCCTCCCCTGGGCAGGGACAGCTTCCACTAAACCAGGTTGCTCAAAACCCTGTCCTCAGTTCAAAGCTGAGGGAGGGACCTGGGATTGCTTAGCCTGGAGAAAAGGAGGCTGAGGGGAGACCTTCTGGCTCTCTACACCTCCCTGAAAGGAGGCTGGAGCCAGGGCGGGGGCTCAGTCTCTCCTCCCAGGTAACAAGCGATAGGACAAGAGGCAATGGCCTCGAGCTGCACCAGGGGAGCTTCAGCTTGGCCATGAGGAACAATTCCTTCCCTTGAGGGCTGCCAAGGCCTGGCCCCGGCTGCCCTAGGCAGGGCTGGAGTCCCCACCCTGGAGGCATTTCAGAGCCTCGGCGCTGCGGTGCCGAGGACCACCGTTCAGTGGGGAGCTGGCAGCGCTGGGCTGAGGGTTGGACTGGAGGGTCTGAAAGGTCTTTTCCAACCAAAGGCATTCTGTGATCCCAGAGCTCCAAAACCATGACTCCCACAGCCAGAGACCTTCCACAAAGGAAAGGGAGAACTTGGAAAGAGGATCCAGGCTCCCTGCTGCTCAAACATCTACACAAGCTCTGGTCTGCTGAGGGCTGCCCCAGCTGAACCTGCCCCCGGAGCCAGGCTCCTCTGGCCACCTGCGGATGCAACATCTTGCTTGCTCTCTCAGGCAGCCAGGTGGAGAGGCTCCAGATGAAAACCGAGCCCCAGCTGGCCACAGAGCAGCCATTTCCACTGGAGCCCTCTCCAGATACTCACCACCTCTGCCTGGAAGGCTGCAGGGATGGGGCTCTGATTGCAGAGCTGCAGACCCCGGGAGGCCTCCTGCAGAACCTGGATGCTGCCAAAATCCACCTCGCTGGGCTGCACAGAGACATCTGGGCCCACTCCAACGCTCACCAAGGAGATCAACTGCTGCAGGGAGGAGAGAGGAAAAGCACAGTGGGGAAAGCTGACAAGGATCAGACAGCTCTGAGGCTGCTCGTGGACGGGGGAGAGCTCTGCCTGCTGCAGGTTCGCAGTGTTGGAAGCCTGAACCAGGAGGCCTGCAGCAAGTGTGGGCTCTGGAGGGACCCCAGCTGAAAGCCACAGGCTGCTGTTGTCAGGGGGAAAGAAACCAGCCTGCCCAGCCTGCAGTCCCTCCAGCAGCTCTCCTTCCTCTGCCCTGTGCCTGCTCCCAGCCCTGCTACTGCTCAGGCTTGCCCCAAACCACCCTCCCCGGCTTCTGCTGCTGCACAGCCACGCTGGGGCAGCAGCTGTCTGAAGGCTCCCAAAGCTAGCCCTTGAAGAGCAGCCCTAGCTGGCAGCCAAGCTGGCTCTGCAGAGGAGAGATCATGGGAGCTGGTGCTCTGCTTTGTGCTCTGGGGTAATCCTGGCAGCACCTGAAGAACAGAGCTGATGACAGCACTCCAGCAGCATTTTCACCTCTTGGCCATCTGAGACCCACAAGTGGTGTTCCTGCAGCAGTGGCCCAGAGCGCTGGAGGTGGAACGTGGATCCCTTTGCTGCAGCCCCCTCTCCCCTCAGTCCAGAGCCAGCCTTCGCTTCAGCAGCACTCTGGGCTGTCCCTGGCTGCTGCTCCCCAAGACGCCCAAGGAAGCAGCAGCTGCTGCTCATCTCCTGAGAGCAGAGGAGGAGAGCCAGGGAGGCTGCTGGCTCATGACCCCATCTGCCCTGGCCCCAGTGCACTGCTGTGGCACACTCTGCTCACCATCCCAGAGGGCACCACCCTGCCTCTCCTCTCACCACCACCTGCTGCTAGGGATCCCTCTGGCACAAGTTCCCTCTGCCCTGCCAGCAGCCCTCTACCCTTCAGGCCCCAGCAAGCCCTGTGGCACAGAGCAGACTTACCCTGAAGTGTCCTGCACACCCAAAGACAGCCACACGGGCAGGAGTGTCCACGGCCCCTGGCACCTGGGCCACCAGGGTCAGGGGCATCTCCACAGAGCTGTGAGGCTGAATGAGCCCAGAGGGCACAGGGCTGGAGCACAGCACAGCAGCATTCTCCTGGTGCTCCTGGAAGGGGCAGGAGCACAGTATGGCATGGGCTGGAAGGGACCTTTCAAGCTCATCCAGTCCAACCCCCTGCACTGAGCAGGGACGTCTGCAGCTAGAGCAGGCAGCTCAGAGCCCCAGGCAGCCTGGCCTGGGAGGGTTCCAGGCGGCTCAGAGCCCCAGGCAGCCTGGCCTGGGAGGGTTCCAGGCGGCTCAGAGCCCAGGCAGCCTGGCCTGGGAGGGTTCCAGGCGGCTCAGAGCCCCAGGCAGCCTGGCCTGGGAGGGTTCCAGGCGGCTCAGCAGCCCCAGGGTTCCAGGCGGCTCAGAGCCCCAGGCAGCCTGGCCTGGGAGGGTTCCAGGCGGCTCAGAGCCCCAGGCCGCCTGGCCCTGGCAGAAAGGCACAAAACAAGAAGCGAGCCTTGGACAGTCTCAGCATCCTCAGGGGCTCCCAAAGCTGCTGTACTCACCAACAGCCATGTTTGGGCTGGCAGAGCAGCTTTTCACCACCCTCTGAGCTCTTCTGCATGACAGCACCCCAGAGCACAAACTGCTCCCCAAAGAGCTGAAATTGCTGCCTAAGGCTGATGCTCAGGAAGGTTCCCATTGCCCTGCTCCCTAAGGTCACATTTGGGTTGGTTCCTCTTCCCAGCGCACTGGAAACCATCAAGGTCTCACCCAAAGCCCTTTTCTCTCCCAAGCACAGCCTGGCTGAGCCCTGGGGGCAGGAGGGGGGGTGATGCCAACCTGAGGCAGCAGTGCATAGCAGCCTGGCAGGTCGCTGTCACTCACCAGGGTCAGCAGCTGCTGGGCAGGGAGCTGCAGGTAGCAGCGGCCGAAGGACACCACGGGGTTGGGCACTTGCAGAGCAGGAACCACACACCTGGGCAGAGAGAGGGCCAAAGGGGCTGGAGACACTGGCAGAGGAGAGGCTGCTTGACTCCTCAGGTGGCATGGAAGGGAGCAGAACACATCTGCCTGGGGCAGAGTGGCTGCAAAGTGCCACCAGCAGCCTGGCCTGGATCTGCGGTGCTGTGGCCAGCAGGAGCAGGGCAGGGATTGGGCCCTGGGCTCAGCACTGCTGAGGCCACACCTCAAATCCTGGCAGCACTTTTGGGCTCCTCACTCCAAGAAGGCCATTGAGGGAGTGGAGTGGGTCCCGAGAAGGGCAAGGAAGCTGGGGAAGGGTCTGGAGAAAAGGAGGCAGAGCAGAGCCCTCCTGGCTCTCCACAAGTCCCTGAAAGGAGGCTGGAGCCAGCTGGGGCTTGGGCTCTTCTCCCAAGGAAGAAGTGATAGCACGAGAGAAATGGCCCCAGGCTGTGCCAGGGGAGGGGCAGTGCCAATCATTAAGAGAATTGCTGTGGCCTTTAGGGAAAGGCTCAGGGCCAGGCCTGTCCATTCTGGGCAGATGCTCCTCCAGGGGGCTGCTTGCAAACCCTGCTGCTCCCAGCTCTGGCTGGGCAGAGGCAGCTCCTGGAGCAAGGCTCCTCCTGCGGAGCTGGAGCCGGCAGAGCCCGTGCAAGGGGCTGGATGCAGCAGGAGAGCCAAAGGGCTGCAAGGGAAGTGCTGGTACCTGGCTGTGAGGGGCAGTGAGAGCAGCTCCTGGCCCACACCATCCACGTCCACCACCAGTGCCAGCTCGTACGAGCCCTGGGTCTTGGAGCACAGGGTGACCTGGGGGGAGAGCAAAGCACCAAACACTTCAGCACCCCCACAGCTGCTCTCCTGCCATTCCCAGGCCATGGGAAGCAAGGGAGGACTTTGCCCTTTTGCTGCTCCTTGTGCAGAGCACAGCCTCTGGGAGCACCACAAGGCTGCTTTGAGAAATGCCTGTGGCAGTTCCCAGGCCATGTGTGAGAGGAATGCAGGCACCAGCAGGGCCATCCTCCACTCAGCACTGCATGGCAGCTGAGGGACCAGGCTCTGATCTCCACTGAACAGCAGAAGTGCAGGGGAGAGCTGCTGACTGCAGCAGAACCACTCCAGCTTTGCAGGGGGAAGCTGGTGCAGAAGCTTGGCCCCGCAGAGCCTGCTCCGCTCACAGCCACCACAGCTTGTGCAGTCCCACTGCAGATCACTGCAGTGAATCCAACTCATCCTGCCCACAGCACAGGAGGAAGAAGAGCAGGGAGAGAAGCTAAGCGCTTCCTACAGCGACATCTCTCCCTGGAACAGCCTCCTGCTGCCCTCAGCCTTCCTCTGCCCAGCTGCAGTCCAAGGAGCTAAGCAGCTCGGAAACCCTCAGCAGTGGCTTCTGGCCTTGAGCCTGGGGGGGGGAGGAGCTTCTGCCTGCAGACTCCAAAGGCTGCTCCTTCAGGAGGTTTTTCCCCTTTGGAACAGGAGGCAGCAGTGTGCTGGCAGGCTGGGCACGAGCCAAGCACGGGCAGGATCCAGGGGAAGTCAGCTGGAGTTTCCAGCCTGGCAGCACTGAGCTCTCACGGGACAGCTGCTCTAAAGCTCCCTCTCTGAGTTTCAAACCATCCTGCTTGTCCTGTCACTACAGCTCCTAGTCAAAAGTCTGTCCCCAGCTTTCCTAGAGGCCTCTTGAAGTACCAAAAAGCTGCAAGGAGTTGCCTTTTCTCCAGCAAATCCCAGGGAGAAGATCAGAGAGTCACAGAATGATTTGGCTTGGAAGGACCTGCAACTAGTTCCAACCCCCTCCCCTGGGCAGGGACAGCTTCCACTAAACCAGGTTGCTCAAAACCCTGTCCTCAGTTCAAAGCTGAGGGAGGGACCTGGGATTGCTTAGCCTGGAGAAAAGGAGGCTGAGGGGAGACCTTCTGGCTCTCTACACCTCCCTGAAAGGAGGCTGGAGCCAGGGCGGGGGCTCAGTCTCTCCTCCCAGGTAACAAGCGATAGGACAAGAGGCAATGGCCTCGAGCTGCACCAGGGGAGCTTCAGCTTGGCCATGAGGAACAATTCCTTCCCTTGAGGGCTGCCAAGGCCTGGCCCCGGCTGCCCTAGGCAGGGCTGGAGTCCCCACCCTGGAGGCATTTCAGAGCCTCGGCGCTGCGGTGCCGAGGACCACCGTTCAGTGGGGAGCTGGCAGCGCTGGGCTGAGGGTTGGACTGGAGGGTCTGAAAGGTCTTTTCCAACCAAAGGCATTCTGTGATCCCAGAGCTCCAAAACCATGACTCCCACAGCCAGAGACCTTCCACAAAGGAAAGGGAGAACTTGGAAAGAGGATCCAGGCTCCCTGCTGCTCAAACATCTACACAAGCTCTGGTCTGCTGAGGGCTGCCCCAGCTGAACCTGCCCCGGAGCCAGGCTCCTCTGGCCACCTGCGGATGCAACATCTTGCTTGCTCTCTCAGGCAGCCAGGTGGAGAGGCTCCAGATGAAAACCGAGCCCCAGCTGGCCACAGAGCAGCCATTTCCACTGGAGCCCTCTCCAGATACTCACCACCTCTGCCTGGAAGGCTGCAGGGATGGGGCTCTGATTGCAGAGCTGCAGACCCCGGGAGGCCTCCTGCAGAACCTGGATGCTGCCAAAATCCACCTCGCTGGGCTGCACAGAGACATCTGGGCCCACTCCAACGCTCACCAAGGAGATCAACTGCTGCAGGGAGGAGAGAGGAAAAGCACAGTGGGGAAAGCTGACAAGGATCAGACAGCTCTGAGGCTGCTCGTGGACGGGGGAGAGCTCTGCCTGCTGCAGGTTCGCAGTGTTGGAAGCCTGAACCAGGAGGCCTGCAGCAAGTGTGGGCTCTGGAGGGACCCCAGCTGAAAGCCACAGGCTGCTGTTGTCAGGGGGAAAGAAACCAGCCTGCCCAGCCTGCAGTCCCTCCAGCAGCTCTCCTTCCTCTGCCCTGTGCCTGCTCCCAGCCCTGCTACTGCTCAGGCTTGCCCCAAACCACCCTCCCCGGCTTCTGCTGCTGCACAGCCACGCTGGGGCAGCAGCTGTCTGAAGGCTCCCAAAGCTAGCCCTTGAAGAGCAGCCCTAGCTGGCAGCCAAGCTGGCTCTGCAGAGGAGAGATCATGGGAGCTGGTGCTCTGCTTTGTGCTCTGGGGTAATCCTGGCAGCACCTGAAGAACAGAGCTGATGACAGCACTCCAGCAGCATTTTCACCTCTTGGCCATCTGAGACCCACAAGTGGTGTTCCTGCAGCAGTGGCCCAGAGCGCTGGAGGTGGAACGTGGATCCCTTTGCTGCAGCCCCCTCTCCCCTCAGTCCAGAGCCAGCCTTCGCTTCAGCAGCACTCTGGGCTGTCCCTGGCTGCTGCTCCCCAAGACGCCCAAGGAAGCAGCAGCTGCTGCTCATCTCCTGAGAGCAGAGGAGGAGAGCCAGGGAGGCTGCTGGCTCATGACCCCATCTGCCCTGGCCCCAGTGCACTGCTGTGGCACACTCTGCTCACCATCCCAGAGGGCACCACCCTGCCTCTCCTCTCACCACCACCTGCTGCTAGGGATCCCTCTGGCACAAGTTCCCTCTGCCCTGCCAGCAGCCCTCTACCCTTCAGGCCCCAGCAAGCCCTGTGGCACAGAGCAGACTTACCCTGAAGTGTCCTGCACACCCAAAGACAGCCACACGGGCAGGAGTGTCCACGGCCCCTGGCACCTGGGCCACCAGGGTCAGGGGCATCTCCACAGAGCTGTGAGGCTGAATGAGCCCAGAGGGCACAGGGCTGGAGCACAGCACAGCAGCATTCTCCTGGTGCTCCTGGAAGGGGCAGGAGCACAGTATGGCATGGGCTGGAAGGGACCTTTCAAGCTCATCCAGTCCAACCCCCTGCACTGAGCAGGGACGTCTGCAGCTAGAGCAGGCAGCTCAGAGCCCCAGGCAGCCTGGCCTGGGAGGGTTCCAGGCGGCTCAGAGCCCCAGGCAGCCTGGCCTGGGAGGGTTCCAGGCGGCTCAGAGCCCCAGGCAGCCTGGCCTGGGAGGGTTCCAGGCGGCTCAGAGCCCCAGGCAGCCTGGCCTGGGAGGGTTCCAGGCGGCTCAGAGCCCCAGGCAGCCTGGCCTGGGAGGGTTCCAGGCGGCTCAGAGCCCCAGGCAGCCTGGCCTGGGAGGGTTCCAGGCGGCTCAGAGCCCCAGGCCGCCTGGCCCTGGCAGAAAGGCACAAAACAAGAAGCGAGCCTTGGACAGTCTCAGCATCCTCAGGGGCTCCCAAAGCTGCTGTACTCACCAACAGCCATGTTTGGGCTGGCAGAGCAGCTTTTCACCACCCTCTGAGCTCTTCTGCATGACAGCACCCCAGAGCACAAACTGCTCCCCAAAGAGCTGAAATTGCTGCCTAAGGCTGATGCTCAGGAAGGTTCCCATTGCCCTGCTCCCTAAGGTCACATTTGGGTTGGTTCCTCTTCCCAGCGCACTGGAAACCATCAAGGTCTCACCCAAAGCCCTTTTCTCTCCCAAGCACAGCCTGGCTGAGCCCTGGGGGCAGGAGGGGGGGTGATGCCAACCTGAGGCAGCAGTGCATAGCAGCCTGGCAGGTCGCTGTCACTCACCAGGGTCAGCAGCTGCTGGGCAGGGAGCTGCAGGTAGCAGCGGCCGAAGGACACCACGGGGTTGGGCACTTGCAGAGCAGGAACCACACACCTGGGCAGAGAGAGGGCCAAAGGGGCTGGAGACACTGGCAGAGGAGAGGCTGCTTGACTCCTCAGGTGGCATGGAAGGGAGCAGAACACATCTGCCTGGGGCAGAGTGGCTGCAAAGTGCCACCAGCAGCCTGGCCTGGATCTGCGGTGCTGTGGCCAGCAGGAGCAGGGCAGGGATTGGGCCCTGGGCTCAGCACTGCTGAGGCCACACCTCAAATCCTGGCAGCACTTTTGGGCTCCTCACTCCAAGAAGGCCATTGAGGGAGTGGAGTGGGTCCCGAGAAGGGCAAGGAAGCTGGGGAAGGGTCTGGAGAAAAGGAGGCAGAGCAGAGCCCTCCTGGCTCTCCACAAGTCCCTGCAAGGAGGCTGGAGCCAGCTGGGGCTTGGGCTCTTCTCCCAAGGAAGAAGTGATAGCACGAGAGAAATGGCCCCAGGCTGTGCCAGGGGAGGGGCAGTGCCAATCATTAAGAGAATTGCTGTGGCCTTTAGGGAAAGGCTCAGGGCCAGGCCTGTCCATTCTGGGCAGATGCTCCTCCAGGGGGCTGCTTGCAAACCCTGCTGCTCCCAGCTCTGGCTGGGCAGAGGCAGCTCCTGGAGCAAGGCTCCTCCTGCGGAGCTGGAGCCGGCAGAGCCCGTGCAAGGGGCTGGATGCAGCAGGAGAGCCAAAGGGCTGCAAGGGAAGTGCTGGTACCTGGCTGTGAGGGGCAGTGAGAGCAGCTCCTGGCCCACACCATCCACGTCCACCACCAGTGCCAGCTCGTACGAGCCCTGGGTCTTGGAGCACAGGGTGACCTGGGGGGAGAGCAAAGCACCAAACACTTCAGCACCCCCACAGCTGCTCTCCTGCCATTCCCAGGCCATGGGAAGCAAGGGAGGACTTTGCCCTTTTGCTGCTCCTTGTGCAGAGCACAGCCTCTGGGAGCACCACAAGGCTGCTTTGAGAAATGCCTGTGGCAGTTCCCAGGCCATGTGTGAGAGGAATGCAGGCACCAGCAGGGCCATCCTCCACTCAGCACTGCATGGCAGCTGAGGGACCAGGCTCTGATCTCCACTGAACAGCAGAAGTGCAGGGGAGAGCTGCTGACTGCAGCAGAACCACTCCAGCTTTGCAGGGGGAAGCTGGTGCAGAAGCTTGGCCCCGCAGAGCCTGCTCCGCTCACAGCCACCACAGCTTGTGCAGTCCCACTGCAGATCACTGCAGTGAATCCAACTCATCCTGCCCACAGCACAGGAGGAAGAAGAGCAGGGAGAGAAGCTAAGCGCTTCCTACAGCGACATCTCTCCCTGGAACAGCCTCCTGCTGCCCTCAGCCTTCCTCTGCCCAGCTGCAGTCCAAGGAGCTAAGCAGCTCGGAAACCCTCAGCAGTGGCTTCTGGCCTTGAGCCTGGGGGGGGGGAGGAGCTTCTGCCTGCAGACTCCAAAGGCTGCTCCTTCAGGAGGTTTTTCCCCTTTGGAACAGGAGGCAGCAGTGTGCTGGCAGGCTGGGCACGAGCCAAGCACGGGCAGGATCCAGGGGAAGTCAGCTGGAGTTTCCAGCCTGGCAGCACTGAGCTCTCACGGGACAGCTGCTCTAAAGCTCCCTCTCTGAGTTTCAAACCATCCTGCTTGTCCTGTCACTACAGCTCCTAGTCAAAAGTCTGTCCCCAGCTTTCCTAGAGGCCTCTTGAAGTACCAAAAAGCTGCAAGGAGTTGACTTTTCTCCAGCAAATCCCAGGGAGAAGATCAGAGAGTCACAGAATGATTTGGCTTGGAAGGACCTGCAACTAGTTCCAACCCCCTCCCCTGGGCAGGGACAGCTTCCACTAAACCAGGTTGCTCAAAACCCTGTCCTCAGTTCAAAGCTGAGGGAGGGACCTGGGATTGCTTAGCCTGGAGAAAAGGAGGCTGAGGGGAGACCTTCTGGCTCTCTACACCTCCCTGAAAGGAGGCTGGAGCCAGGGCGGGGGCTCAGTCTCTCCTCCCAGGTAACAAGCGATAGGACAAGAGGCAATGGCCTCGAGCTGCACCAGGGGAGCTTCAGCTTGGCCATGAGGAACAATTCCTTCCCTTGAGGGCTGCCAAGGCCTGGCCCCGGCTGCCCTAGGCAGGGCTGGAGTCCCCAGCCCTGGAGGCATTTCAGAGCCTCGGCGCTGCGGTGCCGAGGACCACCGTTCAGTGGGGAGCTGGCAGCGCTGGGCTGAGGGTTGGACTGGAGGGTCTGAAAGGTCTTTTCCAACCAAAGGCATTCTGTGATCCCAGAGCTCCAAAACCATGACTCCCACAGCCAGAGACCTTCCACAAAGGAAAGGGAGAACTTGGAAAGAGGATCCAGGCTCCCTGCTGCTCAAACATCTACACAAGCTCTGGTCTGCTGAGGGCTGCCCCAGCTGAACCTGCCCCCGGAGCCAGGCTCCTCTGGCCACCTGCGGATGCAACATCTTGCTTGCTCTCT
Organism: Colaptes auratus; assembly: GCA_015227895.2. Lineage (NCBI taxonomy): Eukaryota > Metazoa > Chordata > Aves > Piciformes > Picidae > Colaptes > Colaptes auratus. The sequence continues at coordinate 5,471,156 of JAAWVA010000042.1, read as the reverse complement.
CAGGCAGCCAGGTGGAGAGGCTCCAGATGAAAACCGAGCCCCAGCTGGCCACAGAGCAGCCATTTCCACTGGAGCCCTCTCCAGATACTCACCACCTCTGCCTGGAAGGCTGCAGGGATGGGGCTCTGATTGCAGAGCTGCAGACCCCGGGAGGCCTCCTGCAGAACCTGGATGCTGCCAAAATCCACCTCGCTGGGCTGCACAGAGACATCTGGGCCCACTCCAACGCTCACCAAGGAGATCAACTGCTGCAGGGAGGAGAGAGGAAAAGCACAGTGGGGAAAGCTGACAAGGATCAGACAGCTCTGAGGCTGCTCGTGGACGGGGGAGAGCTCTGCCTGCTGCAGGTTCGCAGTGTTGGAAGCCTGAACCAGGAGGCCTGCAGCAAGTGTGGGCTCTGGAGGGACCCCAGCTGAAAGCCACAGGCTGCTGTTGTCAGGGGGAAAGAAACCAGCCTGCCCAGCCTGCAGTCCCTCCAGCAGCTCTCCTTCCTCTGCCCTGTGCCTGCTCCCAGCCCTGCTACTGCTCAGGCTTGCCCCAAACCACCCTCCCCGGCTTCTGCTGCTGCACAGCCACGCTGGGGCAGCAGCTGTCTGAAGGCTCCCAAAGCTAGCCCTTGAAGAGCAGCCCTAGCTGGCAGCCAAGCTGGCTCTGCAGAGGAGAGATCATGGGAGCTGGTGCTCTGCTTTGTGCTCTGGGGTAATCCTGGCAGCACCTGAAGAACAGAGCTGATGACAGCACTCCAGCAGCATTTTCACCTCTTGGCCATCTGAGACCCACAAGTGGTGTTCCTGCAGCAGTGGCCCAGAGCGCTGGAGGTGGAACGTGGATCCCTTTGCTGCAGCCCCCTCTCCCCTCAGTCCAGAGCCAGCCTTCGCTTCAGCAGCACTCTGGGCTGTCCCTGGCTGCTGCTCCCCAAGACGCCCAAGGAAGCAGCAGCTGCTGCTCATCTCCTGAGAGCAGAGGAGGAGAGCCAGGGAGGCTGCTGGCTCATGACCCCATCTGCCCTGGCCCCAGTGCACTGCTGTGGCACACTCTGCTCACCATCCCAGAGGGCACCACCCTGCCTCTCCTCTCACCACCACCTGCTGCTAGGGATCCCTCTGGCACAAGTTCCCTCTGCCCTGCCAGCAGCCCTCTACCCTTCAGGCCCCAGCAAGCCCTGTGGCACAGAGCAGACTTACCCTGAAGTGTCCTGCACACCCAAAGACAGCCACACGGGCAGGAGTGTCCACGGCCCTGGCACCTGGGCCACCAGGGTCAGGGCATCTCCACAGAGCTGTGAGGCTGAATGAGCCCAGAGGGCACAGGGCTGGAGCACAGCACAGCAGCATTCTCCTGGTGCTCCTGGAAGGGGCAGGAGCACAGTATGGCATGGGCTGGAAGGGACCTTTCAAGCTCATCCAGTCCAACCCCCTGCACTGAGCAGGGACGTCTGCAGCTAGAGCAGGCAGCTCAGAGCCCCAGCAGCCTGGCCTGGGAGGGTTCCAGGCGGCTCAGAGCCCCAGGCAGCCTGGCCTGGGAGGGTTCCAGGCGGCTCAGAGCCCCAGGCAGCCTGGCCTGGGAGGGTTCCAGGCGGCTCAGAGCCCCAGGCAGCCTGGCCTGGGAGGGTTCCAGGCGGCTCAGAGCCCCAGGCAGCCTGGCCTGGGAGGGTTCCAGGCGGCTCAGAGCCCCAGGCAGCCTGGCCTGGGAGGGTTCCAGGCGGCTCAGAGCCCCAGGCCGCCTGGCCCTGGCAGAAAGGCACAAAACAAGAAGCGAGCCTTGGACAGTCTCAGCATCCTCAGGGGCTCCCAAAGCTGCTGTACTCACCAACAGCCATGTTTGGGCTGGCAGAGCAGCTTTTCACCACCCTCTGAGCTCTTCTGCATGACAGCACCCCAGAGCACAAACTGCTCCCCAAAGAGCTGAAATTGCTGCCTAAGGCTGATGCTCAGGAAGGTTCCCATTGCCCTGCTCCCTAAGGTCACATTTGGGTTGGTTCCTCTTCCCAGCGCACTGGAAACCATCAAGGTCTCACCCAAAGCCCTTTTCTCTCCCAAGCACAGCCTGGCTGAGCCCTGGGGGCAGGAGGGGGGGTGATGCCAACCTGAGGCAGCAGTGCATAGCAGCCTGGCAGGTCGCTGTCACTCACCAGGGTCAGCAGCTGCTGGGCAGGGAGCTGCAGGTAGCAGCGGCCGAAGGACACCACGGGGTTGGGCACTTGCAGAGCAGGAACCACACACCTGGGCAGAGAGAGGGCCAAAGGGGCTGGAGACACTGGCAGAGGAGAGGCTGCTTGACTCCTCAGGTGGCATGGAAGGGAGCAGAACACATCTGCCTGGGGCAGAGTGGCTGCAAAGTGCCACCAGCAGCCTGGCCTGGATCTGCGGTGCTGTGGCCAGCAGGAGCAGGGCAGGGATTGGGCCCTGGGCTCAGCACTGCTGAGGCCACACCTCAAATCCTGGCAGCACTTTTGGGCTCCTCACTCCAAGAAGGCCATTGAGGGAGTGGAGTGGGTCCCGAGAAGGGCAAGGAAGCTGGGGAAGGGTCTGGAGAAAAGGAGGCAGAGCAGAGCCCTCCTGGCTCTCCACAAGTCCCTGCAAGGAGGCTGGAGCCAGCTGGGGCTTGGGCTCTTCTCCCAAGGAAGAAGTGATAGCACGAGAGAAATGGCCCCAGGCTGTGCCAGGGGAGGGGCAGTGCCAATCATTAAGAGAATTGCTGTGGCCTTTAGGGAAAGGCTCAGGGCCAGGCCTGTCCATTCTGGGCAGATGCTCCTCCAGGGGGCTGCTTGCAAACCCTGCTGCTCCCAGCTCTGGCTGGGCAGAGGCAGCTCCTGGAGCAAGGCTCCTCCTGCGGAGCTGGAGCCGGCAGAGCCCGTGCAAGGGGCTGGATGCAGCAGGAGAGCCAAAGGGCTGCAAGGGAAGTGCTGGTACCTGGCTGTGAGGGGCAGTGAGAGCAGCTCCTGGCCCACACCATCCACGTCCACCACCAGTGCCAGCTCGTACGAGCCCTGGGTCTTGGAGCACAGGGTGACCTGGGGGGAGAGCAAAGCACCAAACACTTCAGCACCCCCACAGCTGCTCTCCTGCCATTCCCAGGCCATGGGAAGCAAGGGAGGACTTTGCCCTTTTGCTGCTCCTTGTGCAGAGCACAGCCTCTGGGAGCACCACAAGGCTGCTTTGAGAAATGCCTGTGGCAGTTCCCAGGCCATGTGTGAGAGGAATGCAGGCACCAGCAGGGCCATCCTCCACTCAGCACTGCATGGCAGCTGAGGGACCAGGCTCTGATCTCCACTGAACAGCAGAAGTGCAGGGGAGAGCTGCTGACTGCAGCAGAACCACTCCAGCTTTGCAGGGGGAAGCTGGTGCAGAAGCTTGGCCCCGCAGAGCCTGCTCCGCTCACAGCCACCACAGCTTGTGCAGTCCCACTGCAGATCACTGCAGTGAATCCAACTCATCCTGCCCACAGCACAGGAGGAAGAAGAGCAGGGAGAGAAGCTAAGCGCTTCCTACAGCGACATCTCTCCCTGGAACAGCCTCCTGCTGCCCTCAGCCTTCCTCTGCCCAGCTGCAGTCCAAGGAGCTAAGCAGCTCGGAAACCCTCAGCAGTGGCTTCTGGCCTTGAGCCTGGGGGGGGGAGGAGCTTCTGCCTGCAGACTCCAAAGGCTGCTCCTTCAGGAGGTTTTTCCCCTTTGGAACAGGAGGCAGCAGTGTGCTGGCAGGCTGGGCACGAGCCAAGCACGGGCAGGATCCAGGGGAAGTCAGCTGGAGTTTCCAGCCTGGCAGCACTGAGCTCTCACGGGACAGCTGCTCTAAAGCTCCCTCTCTGAGTTTCAAACCATCCTGCTTGTCCTGTCACTACAGCTCCTAGTCAAAAGTCTGTCCCCAGCTTTCCTAGAGGCCTCTTGAAGTACCAAAAAGCTGCAAGGAGTTGACTTTTCTCCAGCAAATCCCAGGGAGAAGATCAGAGAGTCACAGAATGATTTGGCTTGGAAGGACCTGCAACTAGTTCCAACCCCCTCCCCTGGGCAGGGACAGCTTCCACTAAACCAGGTTGCTCAAAACCCTGTCCTCAGTTCAAAGCTGAGGGAGGGACCTGGGATTGCTTAGCCTGGAGAAAAGGAGGCTGAGGGGAGACCTTCTGGCTCTCTACACCTCCCTGAAAGGAGGCTGGAGCCAGGGCGGGGGCTCAGTCTCTCCTCCCAGGTAACAAGCGATAGGACAAGAGGCAATGGCCTCGAGCTGCACCAGGGGAGCTTCAGCTTGGCCATGAGGAACAATTCCTTCCCTTGAGGGCTGCCAAGGCCTGGCCCCGGCTGCCCTAGGCAGGGCTGGAGTCCCCAGCCCTGGAGGCATTTCAGAGCCTCGGCGCTGCGGTGCCGAGGACCACCGTTCAGTGGGGAGCTGGCAGCGCTGGGCTGAGGGTTGGACTGGAGGGTCTGAAAGGTCTTTTCCAACCAAAGGCATTCTGTGATCCCAGAGCTCCAAAACCATGACTCCCACAGCCAGAGACCTTCCACAAAGGAAAGGGAGAACTTGGAAAGAGGATCCAGGCTCCCTGCTGCTCAAACATCTACACAAGCTCTGGTCTGCTGAGGGCTGCCCCAGCTGAACCTGCCCCCGGAGCCAGGCTCCTCTGGCCACCTGCGGATGCAACATCTTGCTTGCTCTCTCAGGCAGCCAGGTGGAGAGGCTCCAGATGAAAACCGAGCCCCAGCTGGCCACAGAGCAGCCATTTCCACTGGAGCCCTCTCCAGATACTCACCACCTCTGCCTGGAAGGCTGCAGGGATGGGGCTCTGATTGCAGAGCTGCAGACCCCGGGAGGCCTCCTGCAGAACCTGGATGCTGCCAAAATCCACCTCGCTGGGCTGCACAGAGACATCTGGGCCCACTCCAACGCTCACCAAGGAGATCAACTGCTGCAGGGAGGAGAGAGGAAAAGCACAGTGGGGAAAGCTGACAAGGATCAGACAGCTCTGAGGCTGCTCGTGGACGGGGGAGAGCTCTGCCTGCTGCAGGTTCGCAGTGTTGGAAGCCTGAACCAGGAGGCCTGCAGCAAGTGTGGGCTCTGGAGGGACCCCAGCTGAAAGCCACAGGCTGCTGTTGTCAGGGGGAAAGAAACCAGCCTGCCCAGCCTGCAGTCCCTCCAGCAGCTCTCCTTCCTCTGCCCTGTGCCTGCTCCCAGCCCTGCTACTGCTCAGGCTTGCCCCAAACCACCCTCCCCGGCTTCTGCTGCTGCACAGCCACGCTGGGGCAGCAGCTGTCTGAAGGCTCCCAAGCTAGCCCTTGAAGAGCAGCCCTAGCTGGCAGCCAAGCTGGCTCTGCAGAGGAGAGATCATGGGAGCTGGTGCTCTGCTTTGTGCTCTGGGGTAATCCTGGCAGCACCTGAAGAACAGAGCTGATGACAGCACTCCAGCAGCATTTTCACCTCTTGGCCATCTGAGACCCACAAGTGGTGTTCCTGCAGCAGTGGCCCAGAGCGCTGGAGGTGGAACGTGGATCCCTTTGCTGCAGCCCCCTCTCCCCTCAGTCCAGAGCCAGCCTTCGCTTCAGCAGCACTCTGGGCTGTCCCTGGCTGCTGCTCCCCAAGACGCCCAAGGAAGCAGCAGCTGCTGCTCATCTCCTGAGAGCAGAGGAGGAGAGCCAGGGAGGCTGCTGGCTCATGACCCCATCTGCCCTGGCCCCAGTGCACTGCTGTGGCACACTCTGCTCACCATCCCAGAGGGCACCACCCTGCCTCTCCTCTCACCACCACCTGCTGCTAGGGATCCCTCTGGCACAAGTTCCCTCTGCCCTGCCAGCAGCCCTCTACCCTTCAGGCCCCAGCAAGCCCTGTGGCACAGAGCAGACTTACCCTGAAGTGTCCTGCACACCCAAAGACAGCCACACGGGCAGGAGTGTCCACGGCCCCTGGCACCTGGGCCACCAGGGTCAGGGGCATCTCCACAGAGCTGTGAGGCTGAATGAGCCCAGAGGGCACAGGGCTGGAGCACAGCACAGCAGCATTCTCCTGGTGCTCCTGGAAGGGGCAGGAGCACAGTATGGCATGGGCTGGAAGGGACCTTTCAAGCTCATCCAGTCCAACCCCCTGCACTGAGCAGACGTCTGCAGCTAGAGCAGGCAGCTCAGAGCCCCAGGCAGCCTGGCTGGGAGGGGTTCCAGGCGGCTCAGAGCCCCAGGCAGCCTGGCCTGGGAGGGGTCCAGGCGGCTCAGAGCCCAGGCAGCTGGCCTGGGAGGGTTCCAGGCGGCTCAGAGCCCCAGGCAGCCTGGCCTGGGAGGGTTCCAGGCGGCTCAGAGCCCCAGGCAGCCTGGCCTGGGAGGGTTCCAGGCGCTCAGAGCCCCAGGCAGCCTGGCCTGGGAGGGTTCCAGGCGGCTCAGAGCCCCAGGCCGCCTGGCCCTGGCAGAAAGGCACAAAACAAGAAGCGAGCCTTGGACAGTCTCAGCATCCTCAGGGGCTCCCAAAGCTGCTGTACTCACCAACAGCCATGTTTGGGCTGGCAGAGCAGCTTTTCACCACCCTCTGAGCTCTTCTGCATGACAGCACCCCAGAGCACAAACTGCTCCCCAAAGAGCTGAAATTGCTGCCTAAGGCTGATGCTCAGGAAGGTTCCCATTGCCCTGCTCCCTAAGGTCACATTTGGGTTGGTTCCTCTTCCCAGCGCACTGGAAACCATCAAGGTCTCACCCAAAGCCCTTTTCTCTCCCAAGCACAGCCTGGCTGAGCCCTGGGGGCAGGAGGGGGGGTGATGCCAACCTGAGGCAGCAGTGCATAGCAGCCTGGCAGGTCGCTGTCACTCACCAGGGTCAGCAGCTGCTGGGCAGGGAGCTGCAGGTAGCAGCGGCCGAAGGACACCACGGGGTTGGGCACTTGCAGAGCAGGAACCACACACCTGGGCAGAGAGAGGGCCAAAGGGGCTGGAGACACTGGCAGAGGAGAGGCTGCTTGACTCCTCAGGTGGCATGGAAGGGAGCAGAACACATCTGCCTGGGGCAGAGTGGCTGCAAAGTGCCACCAGCAGCCTGGCCTGGATCTGCGGTGCTGTGGCCAGCAGGAGCAGGGCAGGGATTGGGCCCTGGGCTCAGCACTGCTGAGGCCACACCTCAAATCCTGGCAGCACTTTTGGGCTCCTCACTCCAAGAAGGCCATTGAGGGAGTGGAGTGGGTCCCGAGAAGGGCAAGGAAGCTGGGGAAGGGTCTGGAGAAAAGGAGGCAGAGCAGAGCCCTCCTGGCTCTCCACAAGTCCCTGCAAGGAGGCTGGAGCCAGCTGGGGCTTGGGCTCTTCTCCCAAGGAAGAAGTGATAGCACGAGAGAAATGGCCCCAGGCTGTGCCAGGGGAGGGGCAGTGCCAATCATTAAGAGAATTGCTGTGGCCTTTAGGGAAAGGCTCAGGGCCAGGCCTGTCCATTCTGGGCAGATGCTCCTCCAGGGGCTGCTTGCAAACCCTGCTGCTCCCAGCTCTGGCTGGGCAGAGGCAGCTCCTGGAGCAAGGCTCCTCCTGCGGAGCTGGAGCCGGCAGAGCCCGTGCAAGGGGCTGGATGCAGCAGGAGAGCCAAAGGGCTGCAAGGGAAGTGCTGGTACCTGGCTGTGAGGGGCAGTGAGAGCAGCTCCTGGCCCACACCATCCACGTCCACCACCAGTGCCAGCTCGTACGAGCCCTGGGTCTTGGAGCACAGGGTGACCTGGGGGGAGAGCAAAGCACCAAACACTTCAGCACCCCCACAGCTGCTCTCCTGCCATTCCCAGGCCATGGGAAGCAAGGGAGGACTTTGCCCTTTTGCTGCTCCTTGTGCAGAGCACAGCCTCTGGGAGCACCACAAGGCTGCTTTGAGAAATGCCTGTGGCAGTTCCCAGGCCATGTGTGAGAGGAATGCAGGCACCAGCAGGGCCATCCTCCACTCAGCACTGCATGGCAGCTGAGGGACCAGGCTCTGATCTCCACTGAACAGCAGAAGTGCAGGGGAGAGCTGCTGACTGCAGCAGAACCACTCCAGCTTTGCAGGGGGAAGCTGGTGCAGAAGCTTGGCCCCGCAGAGCCTGCTCCGCTCACAGCCACCACAGCTTGTGCAGTCCCACTGCAGATCACTGCAGTGAATCCAACTCATCCTGCCCACAGCACAGGAGGAAGAAGAGCAGGGAGAGAAGCTAAGCGCTTCCTACAGCGACATCTCTCCCTGGAACAGCCTCCTGCTGCCCTCAGCCTTCCTCTGCCCAGCTGCAGTCCAAGGAGCTAAGCAGCTCGGAAACCCTCAGCAGTGGCTTCTGGCCTTGAGCCTGGGGGGGGAGGAGCTTCTGCCTGCAGACTCCAAAGGCTGCTCCTTCAGGAGGTTTTTCCCCTTTGGAACAGGAGGCAGCAGTGTGCTGGCAGGCTGGGCACGAGCCAAGCACGGGCAGGATCCAGGGGAAGTCAGCTGGAGTTTCCAGCCTGGCAGCACTGAGCTCTCACGGGACAGCTGCTCTAAAGCTCCCTCTCTGAGTTTCAAACCATCCTGCTTGTCCTGTCACTACAGCTCCTAGTCAAAAGTCTGTCCCCAGCTTTCCTAGAGGCCTCTTGAAGTACCAAAAAGCTGCAAGGAGTTGACTTTTCTCCAGCAAATCCCAGGGAGAAGATCAGAGAGTCACAGAATGATTTGGCTTGGAAGGACCTGCAACTAGTTCCAACCCCCTCCCCTGGGCAGGGACAGCTTCCACTAAACCAGGTTGCTCAAAACCCTGTCCTCAGTTCAAAGCTGAGGGAGGGACCTGGGATTGCTTAGCCTGGAGAAAAGGAGGCTGAGGGGAGACCTTCTGGCTCTCTACACCTCCCTGAAAGGAGGCTGGAGCCAGGGCGGGGGCTCAGTCTCTCCTCCCAGGTAACAAGCGATAGGACAAGAGGCAATGGCCTCGAGCTGCACCAGGGGAGCTTCAGCTTGGCCATGAGGAACAATTCCTTCCCTTGAGGGCTGCCAAGGCCTGGCCCCGGCTGCCCTAGGCAGGCTGGAGTCCCCAGCCCTGGAGGCATTTCAGAGCCTCGGCGCTGCGGTGCCGAGGACCACCGTTCAGTGGGGAGCTGGCAGCGCTGGGCTGAGGGTTGGACTGGAGGGTCTGAAAGGTCTTTTCCAACCAAAGGCATTCTGTGATCCCAGAGCTCCAAAACCATGACTCCCACAGCCAGAGACCTTCCACAAAGGAAAGGGAGAACTTGGAAAGAGGATCCAGGCTCCCTGCTGCTCAAACATCTACACAAGCTCTGGTCTGCTGAGGGCTGCCCCAGCTGAACCTGCCCCCGGAGCCAGGCTCCTCTGGCCACCTGCGGATGCAACATCTTGCTTGCTCTCTCAGGCAGCCAGGTGGAGAGGCTCCAGATGAAAACCGAGCCCCAGCTGGCCACAGAGCAGCCATTTCCACTGGAGCCCTCTCCAGATACTCACCACCTCTGCCTGGAAGGCTGCAGGGATGGGGCTCTGATTGCAGAGCTGCAGACCCCGGGAGGCCTCCTGCAGAACCTGGATGCTGCCAAATCCACCTCGCTGGGCTGCACAGAGACATCTGGGCCCACTCCAACGCTCACCAAGGAGATCAACTGCTGCAGGGAGGAGAGAGGAAAAGCACAGTGGGGAAAGCTGACAAGGATCAGACAGCTCTGAGGCTGCTCGTGGACGGGGGAGAGCTCTGCCTGCTGCAGGTTCGCAGTGTTGGAAGCCTGAACCAGGAGGCCTGCAGCAAGTGTGGGCTCTGGAGGGACCCCAGCTGAAAGCCACAGGCTGCTGTTGTCAGGGGGAAAGAAACCAGCCTGCCCAGCCTGCAGTCCCTCCAGCAGCTCTCCTTCCTCTGCCCTGTGCCTGCTCCCAGCCCTGCTACTGCTCAGGCTTGCCCCAAACCACCCTCCCCGGCTTCTGCTGCTGCACAGCCACGCTGGGGCAGCAGCTGTCTGAAGGCTCCCAAAGCTAGCCCTTGAAGAGCAGCCCTAGCTGGCAGCCAAGCTGGCTCTGCAGAGGAGAGATCATGGGAGCTGGTGCTCTGCTTTGTGCTCTGGGGTAATCCTGGCAGCACCTGAAGAACAGAGCTGATGACAGCACTCCAGCAGCATTTTCACCTCTTGGCCATCTGAGACACAAGTGGTGTTCCTGCAGCAGTGGCCCAGAGCGCTGGAGGTGGAACGTGGATCCCTTTGCTGCAGCCCCCTCTCCCCTCAGTCCAGAGCCAGCCTTCGCTTCAGCAGCACTCTGGGCTGTCCCTGGCTGCTGCTCCCCAGACGCCCAAGGAAGCAGCAGCTGCTGCTCATCTCCTGAGAGCAGAGGAGGAGAGCCAGGGAGGCTGCTGGCTCATGACCCCATCTGCCCTGGCCCCAGTGCACTGCTGTGGCACACTCTGCTCACCATCCCAGAGGGCACCACCCTGCCTCTCCTCTCACCACCACCTGCTGCTAGGGATCCCTCTGGCACAAGTTCCCTCTGCCCTGCCAGCAGCCCTCTACCCTTCAGGCCCCAGCAAGCCCTGTGGCACAGAGCAGACTTACCCTGAAGTGTCCTGCACACCCAAAGACAGCCACACGGGCAGGAGTGTCCACGGCCCCTGGCACCTGGGCCACCAGGGTCAGGGGCATCCCACAGAGCTGTGAGGCTGAATGAGCCCAGAGGGCACAGGGCTGGAGCACAGCACAGCAGCATTCTCCTGGTGCTCCTGGAAGGGGCAGGAGCACAGTATGGCATGGGCTGGAAGGGACCTTTCAAGCTCATCCAGTCCAACCCCCTGCACTGAGCAGGGACGTCTGCAGCTAGAGCAGGCAGCTCAGAGCCCAGGCAGCCTGGCCTGGGAGGGTTCCAGGCGGCTCAGCCCCCCGGCAGCCTGGCCTGGGAGGGTTTCCAGGCGGCTCAGAGCCCCAGGCAGCCTGGCCTGGGAGGGTCCAGGCGCTCAGAGCCCCAGGCAGCCTGGCCTGGGAGGGTTCCAGGCGGCTCAGAGCCCCAGGCAGAGCCTGGCCTGGGAGGGTTCCAGGCGGCTCAGAGCCCCAGGCCGCCTGGCCCTGGCAGAAAGGCACAAAACAAGAAGCGAGCCTTGGACAGTCTCAGCATCCTCAGGGGCTCCCAAAGCTGCTGTACTCACCAACAGCCATGTTTGGGCTGGCAGAGCAGCTTTTCACCACCCTCTGAGCTCTTCTGCATGACAGCACCCAGAGCACAAACTGCTCCCCAAAGAGCTGAAATTGCTGCCTAAGGCTGATGCTCAGGAAGGTTCCCATTGCCCTGCTCCTAAGGTCACATTTGGGTTGGTTCCTCTTCCCTTCCCAGCGCACTGGAAACCATCAAGGTCTCACCCAAAGCCCTTTTCTCTCCCAAGCACAGCCTGGCTGAGCCCTGGGGGCAGGAGGGGGGGTGATGCCAACCTGAGGCAGCAGTGCATAGCAGCCTGGCAGGTCGCTGTCACTCACCAGGGTCAGCAGCTGCTGGGCAGGGAGCTGCAGGTAGCAGCGGCCGAAGGACACCACGGGGTTGGGCACTTGCAGAGCAGGAACCACACACCTGGGCAGAGAGAGGGCCAAAGGGGCTGGAGACACTGGCAGAGGAGAGGCTGCTTGACTCCTCAGGTGGCATGGAAGGGGAGCAGAACACATCTGCCTGGGGCAGAGTGGCTGCAAAGTGCCACCAGCAGCCTGGCCTGGATCTGCGGTGCTGTGGCCAGCAGGAGCAGGGCAGGGATTGGGCCCTGGGCTCAGCACTGCTGAGGCCACACCTCAAATCCTGGCAGCACTTTTGGGCTCCTCACTCCAAGAAGGCCATTGAGGGAGTGGAGTGGTCCGAGAAGGGCAAGGAAGCTGGGGAAGGGTCTGGAGAAAAGGAGGCAGAGCAGAGCCCTCCTGGCTCTCCACAAGTCCCTGCAAGGAGGCTGGAGCCAGCTGGGGCTTGGGCTCTTCTCCCAAGGAAGAAGTGATAGCACGAGAGAAATGGCCCCAGGCTGTGCCAGGGGAGGGGCAGTGCCAATCATTAAGAGAATTGCTGTGGCCTTTAGGGAAAGGCTCAGGGCCAGGCCTGTCCATTCTGGGCAGATGCTCCTCCAGGGGCTGCTTGCAAACCCTGCTGCTCCCAGCTCTGGCTGGGCAGAGGCAGCTCCTGGAGCAAGGCTCCTCCTGCGGAGCTGGAGCCGGCAGAGCCCGTGCAAGGGGCTGGATGCAGCAGGAGAGCCAAAGGGCTGCAAGGGAAGTGCTGGTACCTGGCTGTGAGGGGCAGTGAGAGCAGCTCCTGGCCCACACCATCCACGTCCACCACCAGTGCCAGCTCGTACGAGCCCTGGGTCTTGGAGCACAGGGTGACCTGGGGGAGAGCAAAGCACCAACACTTCAGCACCCCCACAGCTGCTCTCCTGCCATTCCCAGGCCATGGGAAGCAAGGGAGGACTTTGCCCTTTTGCTGCTCCTTGTGCAGAGCACAGCCTCTGGGAGCACCACAAGGCTGCTTTGAGAAATGCCTGTGGCAGTTCCCAGGCCATGTGTGAGAGGAATGCAGGCACCAGCAGGGCCATCCTCCACTCAGCACTGCATGGCAGCTGAGGGACCAGGCTCTGATCTCCACTGAACAGCAGAAGTGCAGGGGAGAGCTGCTGACTGCAGCAGAAACCACTCCAGCTTTGCAGGGGGAAGCTGGTGCAGAAGCTTGGCCCCGCAGAGCCTGCTCCGCTCACAGCCACCACAGCTTGTGCAGTCCCACTGCAGATCACTGCAGTGAATCCAACTCATCCTGCCCACAGCACAGGAGGAAGAAGAGCAGGGAGAGAAGCTAAGCGCTTCCTACAGCGACATCTCTCCCTGGAACAGCCTCCTGCTGCCCTCAGCCTTCCTCTGCCCAGCTGCAGTCCAAGGAGCTAAGCAGCTCGGAACCCTCAGCAGTGGCTTCTGGCCTTGAGCCTGGGGGGGGGAGGAGCTTCTGCCTGCAGACTCCAAAGGCTGCTCCTTCAGGAGGTTTTTCCCCTTTGGAACAGGAGGCAGCAGTGGTCTGGCAGGCTGGGCACGAGCCAGCACGGGCAGGATCCAGGGGAAGTCAGCTGGAGTTTCCAGCCTGGCAGCACTGAGCTCTCACGGGACAGCTGCTCTAAAGCTCCCTCTCTGAGTTTCAAACCATCCTGCTTGTCCTGTCACTACAGCTCCTAGTCAAAAGTCTGTCCCCAGCTTTCCTAGAGGCCTCTTGAAGTACCAAAAAGCTGCAAGGAGTTGCCTTTTCTCCAGCAAATCCCAGGGAGAAGATCAGAGAGTCACAGAATGATTTGGCTTGGAAGGACCTGCAACTAGTTCCAACCCCCTCCCCTGGGCAGGGACAGCTTCCACTAAACCAGGTTGCTCAAAACCCTGTCCTCAGTTCAAAGCTGAGGGAGGGACCTGGGATTGCTTAGCCTGGAGAAAAGGAGGCTGAGGGGAGACCTTCTGGCTCTCTACACCTCCCTGAAAGGAGGCTGGAGCCAGGGCGGGGGCTCAGTCTCTCCTCCCAGGTAACAAGCGATAGGACAAGAGGCAATGGCCTCGAGCTGCACCAGGGGAGCTTCAGCTTGGCCATGAGGAACAATTCCTTCCTTGAGGGCGCCAAGGCTGGCCCCGGCTGCCCTAGGCAGGGCTGGAGTCCCCAGCCCTGGAGGCATTTCAGAGCCTCGGCGCTGCGGTGCGAGGACCACCGTTCAGTGGGAGATGGCAGCGCTGGGCTGAGGGTTGGACTGGAGGGTCTGAAAGGTCTTTTTCCAACCAAAGGCATTCTGTGATCCCAGAGCTCCAAAACCATGACTCCCACAGCCAGAGACCTTCCACAAAGGAAAGGGAGAACTTGGAAGAGGATCCAGGCTCCTGCTGCTCAAACATCTACACAAGCTCTGGTCTGCTGAGGGCTGCCCCAGCTGAACCTGCCCCGGAGCCAGGCTCCTCTGGCCACCTGCGGATGCAACATCTTGCTTGCTCTCTCAGGCAGCCAGGTGGAGAGGCTCCAGATGAAAACCGAGCCCCAGCTGGCCACAGAGCAGCCATTTCCACTGGAGCCCTCTCCAGATACTCACCACCCTGCCTGGAAGGCTGCAGGGATGGGGCTCTGATTGCAGAGCTGCAGACCCCGGAGGCCTCCTGCAGAACCTGGATGCTGCCAAAATCCACCTCGCTGGGCTGCACAGAGACATCTGGGCCCACTCCAACGCTCACCAAGGAGATCAACTGCTGCAGGGAGGAGAGAGGAAAGCACAGTGGGGAAAGCTGACAAGATCAGACAGCTCTGAGGCTGCTCGTGGACGGGGGAGAGCTCTGCCTGCTGCAGGTTCGCAGTGTGGGAAGCCTGAACCAGGAGGCCTGCAGCAAGTGTGGGCTCTGGAGGGACCCCAGCTGAAAAGCCACAGGCTGCTGTTGTCAGGGGGAAAGAAACCAGCCTCCCAGCCTGCAGTCCCTCCAGCAGCTCTCCTTCCTCTGCCCTGTGCCTGCTCCCAGCCCTGCTACTGCTCAGGCTGCCCAAACCACCCTCCCCGCTTCTGCTGCTGCACAGCCACGCTGGGGCAGCAGCTGTCTGAAGGCTCCCAAAGCTAGCCCTTGAAGAGCAGCCCTAGCTGGCAGCCAAGCTGGCTCTGCAGAGGAGAGATCATGGGAGCTGGTGCTCTGCTTTGTGCTCTGGGGTAATCCTGGCAGCACCTGAAGAACAGAGCTGATGACAGCACTCCAGCAGCATTTTCACCTCTTGGCCATCTGAGACCCACAAGTGGTGTTCCTGCAGCAGTGGCCCAGAGCGCTGGAGGTGGAACGTGGATCCCTTTGCTGCAGCCCCCTCTCCCTCATTCCAGAGCAGCCTTCGCTTCAGCAGCACTCTGGGCTGTCCCTGGCTGCTGCTCCCCAGACGCCCAAGGAAGCAGCAGCTGCTGCTCATCTCCTGAGAGCAGAGGAGGAGAGCCAGGGAGGCTGCTGGCTCATGACCCCATCTGCCCTGGCCCCAGTGCACTGCTGTGGCACACTTGCTCACCATCCCAGAGGGCACCACCCTGCCTCTCCTCTCACCACACACCTGCTGCTAGGGATCCCTCTGGCACAAGTTCCCTCTGCCCTGCCAGCAGCCCTCACCTTCAGGCCCCAGCAAGCCCTGTGGCACAGAGCAGACTTACCTGAAGTGTCCTGCACACCCAAAGACAGCCAACACGGGCAGGAGTGTCCACGGCCCTGGCACTGGGCCACCAGGGTCAGGGCATCTCCACAGAGCTGTGAGGCTGAATGAGCCCAGAGGGCACAGGGCTGGAGCCACAGCACAGCAGCATTCTCCTGGTGCTCCTGGAAGGGGCAGGAGCACAGTATGGCATGGGCTGGAAGGGACCTTTCAAGCTCATCCAGTCCAACCCCCTGCACTGAGCAGGGACGTCTGCAGCTAGAGCAGGCAGCTCAGAGCCCAGGCAGCCTGCCTGGGAGGGTTCCAGGCAGCTCAGAGCCCAGGCAGCCTGGCCTGGGAGGGTTCCAGGCAGC
>JAAWVA010000042.1:5405947-5455239 GCA_015227895.2 Colaptes auratus | reverse complement strand
TCCCTGTTGCTTTCTGCTCCCCACGGCCATGTTTTTTCTGAAGTCAGCCCTGAAAGAATTTGCTGCCTCCCTCCCCTTGTTGCTAGGCGGTTAGGTACCTTTTCCCAGCTCCACCCTGGCCTCAGGCCTTGGCTTTTGGAGGAACTGTTGCTTCCTGCATCCAAACCCCCCACTGCTTCACCTCCTTTCTCTCTTTTAAATCAGTAAAATTCGACTGCAATGCAACCTTGTGTGGTCTTTCCCTCTCAGGACGTTTCTCACAAGCTACCCAGGACAAAGCATTGTTGTGGTCAAATCAAGATGACATCAGATCCCACTTCCCCATTGCGAGAGGAAGGTGGGGTTGGGGCACACGGCACTGGGAAGCTTTGTGCAGTGTGCCACGGACCTGAGGAAAATGTGGGCAGCTGTTCAAGTGACAGCAGCCACCAGGGATGGTCCTGCTGCATCTCTGCCCAGAAATGCCTCCTCAGGCACAGATGACCTAGTGCAGATCAGAAGTCTGTCATCTGCTGATCTCTGTTGGGGAGCTGGGGCTAGCAGAACGTCCATTGAGTAGTTCAGCAGCTAACAGCTCTTAGGGAAGAAAATTCCTCTTGCTGAAGGACAGCAGGAATGGGATTGGGTGAATAGCCTCAGGAACATCCCCCAAGCAGGAGCATCTCTCATAGGCACATAGAGTAGAATGCTGGCAGTGGTGTTGCCACCACAAGGGTGTCTTAGTTGTTGCTGAGCAGGGCTTGCACAGCTTCAGGACTTCTCTGCTCCTCACACTGCCCCATCAGTGAGCAGGCTGGAGGTGCACAAGAGTTGGAGGGGACACAAGCGGGGACAGCTGACCAAAGCAGTTTGCAGACCACAGGATGTGATGATCAGCAATAAAAGCCAGGGAAGGAGAAAGAAGGAGGGACTTTGGGAGTGATGGTGTTTGTCACAGATTCACAGATTGAACGAGTTAGAAAAGACCCTCAAAGGTCATCTCGTCCAAGCCCCCCTGCAGTCAGCAGGTCATCTTCAATAGATCAGGCTGGCCAGGACCACATTAAGTCTGATCTTGAATGTCTGCAGGACAGGGACTTGTCTTCCCCACAGCTGTCATGTGATGGAGCTCAGCTTCCCTGGAGATGCTGAAGACCTCCCTGCCGATGGAAGTGCTGAATGAATCCTTTGCTTGCTTTGTTAGTCTGTGCAGCTTTTGCTCTACCTGTGTTACACAGCCTCTACCTCAACCCATCGCTTTTCTCTCTCGTGCTTCTGATTTTCTCCTCTATCCCACCAGCAGGGAAGGAGTGAGTGAGTGGCTGCAAGGTTACCACAACAGGCTGCCAGAAGAAGGCTGCATTCCACCTTAGTCTGAGTCCCAGCAAGATCTGCAGAGGGAGAGTGTGGATCCTGCTTCAGTCCTGGTGCTGTCCTACCCACACTGTGTGGAAGAAAAACTGCTGCGTGCTTGGACTCAATGATCTTTTTCCAGTTAAGACAATTCTGCGATTCTACTTTTCACTTTAAATGCCCTCTGTGTTCAGCTCCTACAGAGCTGGGCAAACCTACGCAGATGGTCCCAGACTTAAGCAAAACCACAGAAAATCTCCTTCTTGATTTCAGGGCTTCAGTTTTCCACAGAAGCAGCGTGCCTTAATTCTTCAGGCATGACCCATCTGGCAGATCCTTTGATCTATTCAAGGAGACTCCTCAGGTCTCCTCTATTCTGCATGAGAGAAAGGGTCTCTAACTGGAGATCTCTGGTGAATATGAAAATAACACAACCAGGGGAGATCTGAGAGCCACTTCCTTGGAGCTCAGCCTTCCAGAGACACTTTCTCCCTCAGAGTTTTGCACAGCTAAGAGCTCCCAGAGCAGAATGTGGTGCATGACACAGAGGCGGGAGAAGACCTTGACTTGGTCTAGCAACGGAGGCTGAATGTCACTGTGGTGTCTGGCAATGCGGTGAATGGGCTGCTCTCCTTGGAGCCGGTTGCTGCTTGATATGCTGACAACTGGGAGGAACTCGCCCTCTCTTCATTTGCTACCAATCATTGCATGAAATTCGGTGGAAATGGCAAAATATGACCAAAACATAAACATGTCTTTTATGTGTTTTGCTCAACCCCCTTTTCCCCCCCCCCTCTGCAGTGGTGGAGGGTTTGGGCACGAACGGACCGGTGTCAGCAGGCTAAGTAAACAGCCTGCCCAGGCCTGTCTGTTACCTTGTGGTAAACAACTTTCACAGGCCTGGCTCACAAAATGCTTGTGTTGTGCTTATGCACTGTGCCTGCATAGACTGTACTTGGCCAGGTGCCACCTTATTGGTTAATTACCAGGTTTTGCCATTGGCCAAGCATCGTTTTAGAAGACTTAAGCTGGGGCTGTTTTTGCTAAGCAAGGCCTGCTTCCTCCACGCTCCGCGTCGTCGGAAAGCCTTCTTTGCCCGCGATCCGCCATCCGCTTGTCTCGAGATTCGATCCGGGGCGCGGAGATCTTCTCTGCAGACCACAAAGCGGTCGCTGGCCCGAGTGCACAGCCTTGCCGCCGGCAGCCACAAGCCCAGCTGCCGCCCGCCGTTGCCCAGCTATGAGCACTGCTCTTACCGAGTTGCAGCCTCCACAGACGACGTTTGGTGAATCACAAACTGAGCCCAGCCGTTGCTGCGGCTTGACGGCAGCAAGGCAGCCATGGTAGCCCCATGTGTAGCACTCACTCCAGACTGCCACAGCTCACGAGCCAGGACATGAGCTTGTCCAGCCGCAGCCCTTCCGGCTTACCCCGGGAGCCGCGAGGGAGTCATTCCCCTCATTCCCCCTCGCTGAGGAGCCGTCTGGCCGTGCCCTGCAAGCCCTCGGCGGCCGAGTGGAAAGCCCTTTCTCAGGCACTGTGCCCCACGAGCCCAGCTGCAAATGTCTCTGAAGAATTTGCCCCAGAAGGCACCAGGCACTTTTCCTCTGGCAAGGACAGCGACCGTGTGGCACAGTGCTCCCCGTGGTCATCACCATTTTGTTTTGTTTCTTACAGTACACCCATGCTGCAATTTCTGGATAAGAAAGAAAGAGAGAAAGGGAGTAAGGGAAAAAGGGAGAAAGGGAGAAAGGGAGAAAGAGAGAAAGAGAGAAAGAGAGAGAGAAAGAGAGAAAGAGAGAAAGAGAGAAAGAGAGAAATAGAGAGCGAATAAAGAAGAGAGAAAGAATAGAAAGAAAGAAAGACGAAAGAAAGAAAGAACGAAATAAAGAAAGAAAAAAGAAAGAAAAAAAGAAAGAAAGAGAGAAATGGAGAAAGAAAGAAAGGAAGAAAGAAAGAAAGAGAAAGAAAGAAAGAAAGAGAGAAGGAGAGAAAGAGAGAAAGAAAGAGAGAAAGAAAGAAAGAGAGAAAGAAAGAGAGAAAGAAAGAAAGAAAGAAAGAAAGAAAGAGAGAAGAAGAAAAGAGAAAGAAGAAAGAAGAAGAAAGAGAGAGGAGAGAAAGAAAGAGAGAAAGAAAGAAAGAGAGAGAGAGGAAGAAAGAAAGAAGAAGAAAGAAAGAGAGAACAAGAGAGAAAGAAGAAAGAAAGAAAGAAAGAAAGATTCCAGGAAATCCTAATTTGTGAGCAAGCCAAAGATTTTCTGTGCAGAAGGTTCTTTGTCAGCTCTGTGGAGCAGGGCCTTCTGCACCACCAACATGCTCGTACTGAGAAATTCCTGCTCACAGATGCTGCCTAAAACTGATCTCTGGCCACGTACCAGCCCTGAGGATCCCCAGGGTCAAACAAGAAGGTCTGTACCATGCCAGAGGGCTGGGGGATCAAACTCGAGCTTCTCCATAGAAGAGTGTCAGAACCAGCAGCACTGACCTACCTGCAGAGGCAACGGCCAGGAGGCATCAGAGAAAATGTTGAGGGTGCAATAAAGGGCTCACAGGACATGATCCTGTGTGTGAGCTTTTTGGCATCCAGGCAAGGATAGCAGTGGTGGGAGTGGCACAGCCCTTCCTGCCAGTGCAGCCGTAAACCTGCCCATAGGCCAATTGCTCCAGCGGGCACGTGTCCCCTGCGGCAGCTGGCAGGCCTCTTCTGTTGGCAGCGATTCAGAGCTGTCACAGGAATCCCTGGACCTTCCACCCAAGCACTGGAAAGGAGTCTTCAGGAAGGAGGTTATGGCCAAAGGAGAAAATGAAAAGGCAGCAATCCAGGAAACCCAAGCACAGCCTGTGTCATTAGCTGGGATGTTTTGCATTTCAGGTGAGCTTCTCCAAAGGTGATGACCTGTACAGAGGCTTGCTGGGGGCCTGGGGCAGTGCAGGAGCAGTATAAAAGCCATGCCAGCTCTTGACTCTCCCATCCGCTTCACGCCCTGTCTGCTCCTTCGCAAGTAAGTGAGTTGGAAGCTCTGCCCCAGAGTGGGGCTTGGGGCTGCCTGTCCTGGAGGGGAAGTGTGGAGAAGGCTTGGTGCGGAGAGGCCAGGGGCTGGAGCTGGGGCTGGGGCTGCGCTGAGAGGC
The DNA here is from genome assembly GCA_015227895.2 of Colaptes auratus. NCBI lineage: Eukaryota > Metazoa > Chordata > Aves > Piciformes > Picidae > Colaptes > Colaptes auratus. The sequence goes on along the minus strand of JAAWVA010000042.1, from coordinate 5,450,778 downwards.
CTCTTGGGCTCTTGACTAGGAGACAGCTGTCCTGGGCCTGGCTCTCTCTCTGCTCCGTGCCCAGCGGGACAGGCACAGAGGCGACTGGGCCTCCCTGCACAGACTGCAGCTCCCCAGCCAGCACGTGCCTTGGCTCTCTGCTGGGGGGTGCACAGGCTGCTCCCTACTCACTCCGTGCTCCTCCCTGTCCTCTCCTCCAGGTTCAGCTCCAGCCCCAAGACATGTCCTGCTGCAGCCCCTGCCAGCCCTGCGGCCCAACCCCGCTGGCCAACAGCTGCAATGAGCCCTGCTGTGTGAGGTGCCAGGACTCCATCGTCGCCATCCAGCCCTCTGCTGTGGTGGTGACCCTGCCCGGCCCCATCCTCAGCTCCTTCCCACAGAACACCGCCGTGGGCTCCTCCACCTCCGCTGCCGTTGGCAGCATCCTCAGCTCTCAGGGGGTGCCCATCAGCTCCGGGGGCTTTGACCTCTCCTGCATCACCAACCGCTACTGCTGCAGACCCTGCTAAATGCAATGGTGACAATCAAGGCAGAAGCTAGAAGCTTCTAGCCCCAGGAAGCTAGAAGATGTTGATCTGAGGAAAGAACATTGCGTTGTCACTTTCAGAGGGTCTGGCCATCCATGGCTCCCCTGCAGAGGAAGGCAACAAGAGTCATGCCTGCACTCTGAGAACATGACCCATGTGTACCTTACCTGCTTCTCACTCCTTTTGCTCTCTTTTCCCTGTTGCTTTCTGCTCCCCACGGCCATGGTTTTTCTGAAGTCAGCCCTGAAAGAATTTGCTGCCTCCCTCCCCTTGTTGTCTAGGCGGTTAGGTACCTTTTCCCAGCTCCACCCTGGCCTCAGGCCTTGGCTTTTGGAGGAACTGTTGCTTCCTGCATCCAACCCCCCACTGCTTCACCTCCTTTCTCTCTTTTAAATCAGTAAAATTCGACTGCAATGCAACCTTGTGTGGTCTTTCCCTCTCAGGACGTTCTCACAAGCTACCCAGGGACAAAAGCATTGTTGTGGTCAAATCAAGATGACATCAGATCCCACTTCCCCATTGCGAGAGGAAGGTGGGGTTGGGGCACACGGCACTGGGAAGCTTTGTGCAGTGTGCCACGGACCTGAGGAAAATGTGGGCAGCTGTTCAAGTGACAGCAGCCACCAGGGATGGTCCTGCTGCATCTCTGCCCAGAAATGCCTCCTCAGGCACAGATGACCTAGTGCAGATCAGAAGTCTGTCATCTGCTGATCTCTGTTGGGGAGCTGGGGCTAGCAGAACGTCATTGAGTAGTTCAGCAGCTAAACAGCTCTTAGGGAAGAAAATTCCTCTTGCTGAAGGACAGCAGGAATGGGATTGGGTGAATAGCCTCAGGAACATCCCCCAAGCAGGAGCAGCTCTCATAGGCACATAGAGTAGAAATGCTGGCAGTGGTGTTGCCAACACAAGGGTGTCTTAGTTGTTGCTGAGCAGGGCTTGCACAGCTTCAAGGACTTCTCTGCTCCTCACACTGCCCCATCAGTGAGCAGGCTGGAGGTGCACAAGAGGTTGGGAGGGGACACAGCGGGACAGCTGACCAAGCAGTGTTGCAGACCACAGGATGTGATGATCAGCAATAAAGCCAGGGGAAGAGAAAGAAGGGAGGGACTTTGGGAGTGATGGTGTTTGTCACAGATTCACAGATTGAACTGAGTTAGAAAAGACCCTCAAAGGTCATCTCGTCCAAGCCCCCCTGCAGTCAGCAGGGTCATCTTCAATTAGATCAGGCTGGCCAGGACCACATTAAGTCTGATCTTGAATGTCTGCAGGACAGGGACTTGTCTTCCCCAGCACTGTCATGTGATGGAGCTCAGCTTCCCTGGAGATGCTGAAGACCTCCCTGCCGATGGGAAGTGCTGAATGAATCCTTTGCTTTGCTTTGTTAGTCTGTGCAGCTTTTGCTCTACCTGTGTTACACAGCCTCTACCTCAACCCATCGCTTTTCTCTCTCTGCTTCTGATTTTCTCCTCTATCCCCAGCAGGGAAGGAGTGAGTGAGTGGCTGCAAGGTTACACCACAACAGGCTGCCAGAAGAAGGCTGCATTCCAACCTTAGTCTGAGTCCCAGCAAGATCTGCAGAGGGAGAGTGTGGATCCTGCTTCAGTCCTGGTGCTGTCCTACCACACTGTGTGGAAGAAAAACTGCTGCGTGCTTGGACTCAATATCTTTTCCAGTTAGACAATTCTGCGATTCTACTTTTCACTTAAATGCCCTTCTGTGTTCAGCTCCTACAGAGCTGGGGCAAACCTACGCAGATGGTCCCAGACTTAAGCAAACCACAGAAAATCTCCTTCTTGATTTCAGGGCTTCAGTTTCCACAGAAGCAGCGTGCTTAGATTCTTCAGGCATGACCCATCTGGGCAGATCCTTTGATCTATTCAAGGAGACTCCTCAGGTCTCCTCTATTCTGCATGAGAGAAAGGGTCTCTAACTGGAGATCTCTGGGTGAATATGAAAATAACACACCAGGGGAGATCTGAGAGCCACTTCCTGGAGCTCAGCCTTCCAGAGACACTTTCTCCCTCAGAGTTTTGCACAGCTAGGAAGCTCCCAAGCAGAATGTGGTGCATGACACAGAGGCGGGAGAAGACCTTGACTTGGTCTAGCAACGGAGCTGAATGTCACTGTGGTGTCTGGCAATGCGGTGAATGGGCTGCTCTCCTTGGAGCCGGTTGCTGCTTGATATGCTGACAACTGGGAGGAACTCGCCCTCTTCATTTGCTACCAATCATTGTATGAAATTTCGGTGGAAGGGCAAAATATGACCAAACATAAACATGTCTTTTATGTGTTTTGCTCAAACCCCCTTTCCCCCCACCCCTCTGCAGTGGGGGAGGTTTGGGCACGAAACGGACCGGGTGTCAGCAGGCTAAGTAAACAGCCTGCCCAGGCCTGTCTTGTACCTTGTGGTAAACAACTTTCACAGGCCTGGCTCACAAAATGCTTGTGTTGTGCTATTGCACTGTGCCTGCATAGACTGTACTTGGCCAGGTGCCACCTTATTGGTAATTACCAGGTTTTGCCATTGGCCAAGCATCGTTTTAGAAGACGTTAAGCTGGGGCTGTTTTGCTAAGCAAGCCTCGCTTCCTCCACGCTCCGCGTCGTCGGAAAGCCTTCTTTGCCCGCGATCCGCCATCCGCTTGTCCGAGATTCGATCCGGGGCGCGCGGAGATCTTCTCTGCAACCACAAAGCGGTCGCTGGCCCGAGTGCACAGCCTTGCCGCTGGCAGCCACAAGCCAGCTGCCGCCCGCCGTTGCCCAGCTATGAGCACTGCTCTTACCGAGTTGCAGCCTCCACAGACGACGTTGGTGAATCACAAACTGAGCCCAGCCGTTGCTGCGGCTTGACGGCAGCAAGGCAGCCATGGTAGCCCCATGTGTAGCACTCACTCCAGACTGCCACAGCTCACGAGCCAGGACATGAGCTTGTCCAGCCGGCAGCCCTTCCGGCCGTACCCCGGGAGCCGCGGAGGGAGTCATTCCCCTCCATTCCCCCTCGCTGAGGAGCCGTCTGGCCGTGCCCTGCAAGCCCTCGGCGGCCGAGTGGAAACCCTTTCTCAGGCACTGTGCCCCACGAGCCCAGCTGCAAATATCTCTGAAGACTTTTCCCCAGAGGCACCAGGCACTTTTCCTCTGGCAAGGACAGCGACCGTGTGCACAGTGCTCCCCGTGGTCATCACCATTTGTTTTGTTTCTTACTCAACCCATGCTGCAATTCTGGATAAGAAAGAAAGAGAGAAAGGAGAAGGGAAAAGGGAGAAGGGAGAAAGGGAGAGGGAGAAAGAGAGAAAGAGAGAAAGAGAGAAAGAGAGAGAGAAAGAGAGAAAGAGAGAAATAAATAAATAAAGAAAGAAAGAAAGAAAGAAAGAAAGAGAGAAAGAAAGAAAGAGAGAGAGACAGAAAGAGAAAGAAAGAAGGAAGAGAAGAAAGAGAGAGAAGCGAGAGAAAGAAGAAAGAAGAAAGAAAGAAAGAAAAAGAAAGAAAGAAAGAAAGAAAGAAAGAAAGAACGAAAGAAAGAAAGGAAAAAGAAAGAAGAAAGAAGAAAGAAAGGAAGGAAGGAAGGAAGGGAGGAAGGAAAATGAAGGAAGGAAAGGAAGGAAGGAAGGAAGGAAGGAAGGAAGGAGGAAGAAGGAAGGAAGGAAGGAAAGGAAGGAGGAAGGAAGGAAGGAAGGAAGGAAGGAAGGAAGGAAGGAAGGAAGGAAGGAAAAAAGATTCCAGAAAATCCTAAATTTGTGAGCAAGCCAAAGATTTTCTGTGCAGAAGGTCCCTTGTCAGCTCTGTGGACCAGGCCTTCTGCACCACCAGCATGCTCGTACTGAGAAATTCCTGCTCACAGATGCTGCCTAAAACTGATCTCTGGCCACGTACCAGCCCTGAGGATCCCCAGGGTCAAACAAGAAGGTCTGTACCATGCCAGAGGGCTGGGGGATCAAACTCGAGCTTCTCCATAGAAGAGTGTCAGAACCAGCAGCACTGACCTACCTGCAGAGGCAACGGCCAGGAGGCATCAGAGAAAATGTTGAGGGTGCAATAAAGGGCTCACAGGAGATGATCCTGTGTGTGAGCTTTTTGGCATCCAGGCAAGGATAGCAGTGGTGGGAGTGGCACAGCCCTTCCTGCCAGTGCAGCCGTAAACCTGCCCATAGGCCAATTGCTCCAGCGGGCACGTGTCCCCTGCGGCAGCTGGCAGGCCTCTTCTGTTGGCAGCGATTCAGAGCTGTCACAGGAATCCCTGGACCTTCCACCCAAGCACTGGAAAGGAGTCTTCAGGAAGGAGGTTATGGCCAAAGGAGAAAATGAAAAGGCAGCAATCCAGGAAACCCAAGCACAGCCTGTGTCATTAGCTGGGATGTTTTGCATTTCAGGTGAGCTTCTCCAAAGGTGATGACCTGTACAGAGGCTTGCTGGGGGCCTGGGGCAGTGCAGGAGCAGTATAAAAGCCATGCCAGCTCTTGACTCTCCCATCCGCTTCACGCCCTGTCTGCTCCTTCGCAAGTAAGTGAGTTGGAAGCTCTGCCCCAGAGTGGGGCTTGGGGCTGCCTGTCCTGGGAGGGGAAGTGTGGAGAAGGCTTGGTGCGGAGAGGGCCAGGGGCTGGAGCTGGGGCTGGGGCTGCGCTGAGAGGCCTCTTGGGCTCTTGACTAGGAGACAGCTGTCCTGGGCCTGGCTCTCTCTGCTCCGTGCCCAGCGGGACAGGCACAGAGGCGACTGGGCCTCCCTGCACAGACTGCAGCTCCCCAGCCAGCACGTGCCTTGGCTCTCTGCTGGGGGGGTGCACAGGCTGCTCCCTACTCACTTCCGTGCTCCTCCCTGTCCTCTCCTCCAGGTTCAGCTCCAGCCCCAAGACATGTCCTGCTGCAGCCCCTGCCAGCCCTGCGGCCCAACCCCGCTGGCCAACAGCTGCAATGAGCCCTGCTGTGTGAGGTGCCAGGACTCCATCGTCGCCATCCAGCCCTCTGCTGTGGTGGTGACCCTGCCCGGCCCCATCCTCAGCTCCTTCCCACAGAACACCGCCGTGGGCTCCTCCACCTCCGCTGCCGTTGGCAGCATCCTCAGCTCTCAGGGGGTGCCCATCAGCTCCGGGGGCTTTGACCTCTCCTGCATCACCAACCGCTACTGCTGCAGACCCTGCTAAATGCAATGGTGACAATCAAGGCAGAAGCTAGAAGCTTCTAGCCCCCAGGAAGCTAGAAGATGTTGATCTGAGGAAAGAACATTGCGTTGTCACTTTCAGAGGGTCTGGCCATCCATGGCTCCCCCTGCAGAGGAAGGCAACAAGAGTCATGCCTGCACTCTGAGAACATGACCCATGTGTACCTTACCTGCTTCTCACTCCTTTTGCTCTCTTCTCCCTGTTGCTTTCTGCTCCCCACGGCCATGGTTTTTCTGAAGTCAGCCCTGAAAGAATTTGCTGCCTCCCTCCCCTTGTTGTCTAGGCGGTTAGGTACCTTTTCCCAGCTCCACCCTGGCCTCAGGCCTTGGCTTTTGGAGGAACTGTTGCTTCCTGCATCCAACCCCCCACTGCTTCACCTCCTTTCTCTCTTTTAAATCAGTAAAATTCGACTGCAATGCAACCTTGTGTGGTCTTTCCCTCTCAGGACGTTCTCACAAGCTACCCAGGGACAAAAGCATTGTTGTGGTCAAATCAAGATGACATCAGATCCCACTTCCCCATTGCGAGAGGAAGGTGGGGTTGGGGCACACGGCACTGGGAAGCTTTGTGCAGTGTGCCACGGACCTGAGGAAAATGTGGGCAGCTGTTCAAGTGACAGCAGCCACCAGGGATGGTCCTGCTGCATCTCTGCCCAGAAATGCCTCCTCAGGCACAGATGACCTAGTGCAGATCAGAAGTCTGTCATCTGCTGATCTCTGTTGGGGAGCTGGGGGCTAGCAGAACGTCATTGAGTAGTTCAGCAGCTAAACAGCTCTTAGGGAAGAAAATTCCTCTTGCTGAAGGACAGCAGGAATGGGATTGGGTGAATAGCCTCAGGAACATCCCCCAAGCAGGAGCAGCTCTCATAGGCACATAGAGTAGAAATGCTGGCAGTGGTGTTGCCAACACAAGGGTGTCTTAGTTGTTGCTGAGCAGGGCTTGCACAGCTTCAAGGACTTCTCTGCTCCTCACACTGCCCCATCAGTGAGCAGGCTGGAGGTGCACAAGAGGTTGGGAGGGGACACAGCGGGGACAGCTGACCAAAGCAGTGTTGCAGACCACAGGATGTGATGATCAGCAATAAAAGCCAGGGGAAGGAGAAAGAAGGGAGGGACTTTGGGAGTGATGGTGTTTGTCACAGATTCACAGATTGAACTGAGTTAGAAAAGACCCTCAAAGGTCATCTCGTCCAACCCCCCTGCAGTCAGCAGGGTCATCTTCAATTAGATCAGGCTGGCCAGGACCACATTAAGTCTGATCTTGAATGTCTGCAGGGACAGGGACTTGTCTTCCCCAGCAGCTGTCATGTGATGGAGCTCAGCTTCCCTGGAGATGCTGAAGACCTCCCTGCCGATGGGAAGTGCTGAATGAATCCTTTGCTTTGCTTTGTTAGTCTGTGCAGCTTTTGCTCTACCTGTGTTACACAGCCTCTACCTCAACCCATTGCTTTTCTCTCTCGTGCTTCTGATTTTCTCCTCTATCCCACCAGCAGGGAAGGAGTGAGTGAGTGGCTGCAAGGTTACACCACAACAGGCTGCCAGAAGAAGGCTGCATTCCAACCTTAGTCTGAGTCCCAGCAAGATCTGCAGAGGGAGAGTGTGGATCCTGCTTCAGTCCTGGTGCTGTCCTACCACACTGTGTGGAAGAAAAACTGCTGCGTGCTTGGACTCAATGATCTTTTCCAGTTAAGACAATTCTGCGATTCTACTTTTCACTTAAATGCCCTTCTGTGTTCAGCTCCTACAGAGCTGGGGCAAACCTACGCAGATGGTCCCAGACTTAAGCAAAACCACAGAAAATCTCCTTCTTGATTTCAGGGCTTCAGTTTCCACAGAAGCAGCGTGCCTTAGATTCTTCAGGCATGACCCATCTGGGCAGATCCTTTGATCTATTCAAGGAGACTCCTCAGGTCTCCTCTATTCTGCATGAGAGAAAGGGTCTCTAACTGGAGATCTCTGGGTGAATATGAAAATAACACAACCAGGGGAGATCTGAGAGCCACTTCCTTGGAGCTCAGCCTTCCAGAGACACTTTCTCCCTCAGAGTTTTGCACAGCTAAGGAAGCTCCCAGAGCAGAATGTGGTGCATGACACAGAGGCGGGAGAAGACCTTGACTTGGTCTAGCAACGGAGGCTGAATGTCACTGTGGTGTCTGGCAATGCGGTGAATGGGCTGCTCTCCTTGGAGCCGGTTGCTGCTTGATATGCTGACAACTGGGAGGAACTCGCCCTCTCTTCATTTGCTACCAAATCATTGTATGAAATTTCGGCTTGTGATACAGGCTCTGCTTCAATTTCCTGGTGCCTTTTAATTTCCTTGTTTATGCCATGGTCATTCCCTTGTTTATGCCATGGTCATTCCCTCAGGGATGTTGGAATGTTGGAATAAGTTTCCTAACATTTCTGGGGCAGGAACATATCATTGCAGGCAGAACACTGACACCATTTGCTGGAGGGATCCTGTACAGGCTGAGGCTACTGGCCTGGGGACTCCTGAGGGGTTGTCGTAGCTCCATTGTCAGGAAATACCAACCTCCTCCCAGCAATGCAATCCTTGATTAGACACCCAAGGGCTCACAGATGTAAGGATGTGCCATGTCATTTTTTCTCTCTCCCTTCCAGCCCTTTCTGATTGTTCTCTTCCCAGGCAGATGGACTGCACTGCTGGATTTCAGCATTTCTCCTTCTATCACCAACCCAGATTTCCCAGGCTGCTTGGTTTCCTTCACTCTCTAGATTATGTCTGGGGATTCCAAACCAATCCATATTTTGGACCTTGAGGTGCTCTGGGGTGCTCCAGCCCTGCCAAGGTTGTGCCTGATTGAATCCACAGGTGGCCATTGTAGGCATTTGTGCTTGATGAATGCACCTATGTGTACAACAGGTTTCTCTGAATGCATGGTGGGGACACATTTGGATGGAAACCCATGCAGGTGAATATGAACACAACAGCTTGTACATATCACAAGATGTTCCCAGTTCTCCTGGGGAGACTCCAGTTGGACACAAGAGGAAAATTCTTCACAACCAGAACAATCAGCACTGGAATAATCTTCCCAGGGAAGTGACTGAGTCTCCAGCACAGGACACAGATTCCACTGGACAGGGTGCTGGGCCAGCTTTTCCCAAGAAAGGTTGGACCAGATGATCCTGTTTCTTTGATAACTGACACCATACAAACTGCCACAAGCTAATAACACCAAACCTGCCTATGTATACATAGCTTCTACTTGTAACCCTCAGCACAGGGCACTGACTTCTCTGATGGCATCTAAGAACAAAACCCAAGGGTGGGATCACACACTCAGCTTCATCCTGTATACATCCTCCCATTCCTTCTTATTTCTTCAGACCCAAACTCCTGCAGCACCGGCACCTACACTCCTGTACTTAACTGCCAGGAGTTCCTGCTGTGAATCATCATCAGCTCTCCTACAGAAGGAATCAGCCTCCTGAGGAGCCTGCTGCATCTCCTCTCCCCTTGGGACTGCAGGGGGTAAGCACTGTGTAACTAGTCACTGAATCACAGAATGTTAGGGTTTCAAAGGGACCTTGAAAGATCATCCAGTCCAACCCCCCTGCCAGAGCAGGACCACGTAGAGCAGGTCACACAGGAACACATCCAGGCAGGTTTTAAATGGCTCCAGAGAAGAAGACTCCACAACTTCTCTGGGCAGCCTGTTTCAGTGTTTTGCTACCCTCCAATGACAAAGTTTTCCCTTCTGTTGCCATGGCATCTCCTCTGCTCCAGCCTGCCCCCAGTGTCCCTTGTCCTAGGAAGAGCCAACAGGTCAATTCATGGCTCCGGGGCTGGTGCCATCGACAGGGATTTGGGTTCTACAATCATGGCTTGGTTTACAAGGCACCAGAGCTGCAAACAACTAATGGGGCACACTTGTCCCAGAGGGGGAAAAGGATCCTGGGGCAGGAATTGGCAGGGCTCATTGATAGGGCTTTAAACTAGACTTGAAGGGGGAAGGGGGTAATAGTCTCCTGCTGGCCTGTGAGAAGCAGAGGGGCAGCTCACCAGAGGCAGTGGGATGGAGAGCTGCTAAAGGCTCTCAACTTGCTGCCCTGAGGCCAGACACAGATGACACACCAGGACACCCTGTGAAAACCAAGGGGAACTGGCAGAAGAGGACGACAGGGCCAGCCCAGCTGAAGTGCTTCTATGCAAATGCACGCAGCTTGGGCAACAAACAGGATGAATTAATAGCCACCGTGCTGCTGGGAGGCCATGACATAGTGGGCATTACTGAAACTTGGTGGGATGATTCCCATGATTGGAATGTAGGGATAGATGGGTACAAGCTTTTTAGGAAGGATAGGCAGGGAAGGAGAGGAGGAGGTGTTGCCCTCTATGTCAAGAACCAGCTGGAGTCAGCAGAACTCCACCTGGGGAGGGATGATGAGATGGTTGAGAGTATATGGGTTAGAATTAAAGGCAAGACAGGGGAAGGAGATATTACTGTGGGGGTCTCCTACAGGCCACCTGACCAGCAGAACCAAGCAGATGAGGCCCTCTACAGGCAAATAGAAGCGGCTTCCAGGTCACAAGCCCTGGTCCTCATGGGTGATTTCAACCACCCTGACATCTGCTGGAGGGACAACACAGCAAGGCACCAGCAATCCAGGATGTTCCTGGACTGCATAGAAGACAACTTCCTCCTCCAAATGGTAGAGGAACCAACAAGAAAAGGTGCTCTGCTGGACCTTGTTCTCACCAACAGGGAAGGGCTGGTAACCAATGTGAGGCTCAGAGACTGCCTTGGCTGCAGTGACCATGAAGCAGTCGAATTTAATATCCTCAGGGCTATCAGGAGGACCTATTCTAAGCTTATGTCCCTAGACTTTAGGCGTGCAGACTGCGATCGCTTCAGGAATCTGCTAGCCACAGTCTCATGGGACAAAGCCCTGGAGGGAAGAGGGACCCAGGACAGCTGGTCAGTATTAAAGGACCACCTCCTCTGTGTCCAGGAGCTATGTATACCAACAAAGAGAAAAACAGGGAAGAACGCTAGGAGGCCTGCCTGGATGAACAAGGAGCTCCTGGACACACTATTACTTAAAAAGAAACTCTACAGGCAGTGGAGGGAAGGACAGATAGAACAGGGGGTATATAAGGAAGCTGCCCGAGCAGCAAGAGGCCTGGTTAGGAAAGCCAAAGCAGAGTTTGAAGTGAATCTAGCCAGGGAGGTTAAAGGCAGCACTAAGAACTTCTACAGGTATATTTATGGCAAGAAGAAGAGTAGGGGAGGTGTGGGCCCCCTCAGAAAGGAAACTGGTGAATTGGTCACAAGTGATGTGGAAAAGCTGAGGTACTCAATAACTTCTTTACCTCAGTCTTCACTGCAAGGGCCTCCAGCCACACTCCTGGAGTCATGGCAGATGATGCCAGGGATGGGGAGGAAGAACTGCCCTTCATAAGTGAAGCTCAGGTTCGTGATCACCTGAAGAACCTGAAAGTGTTCAAGTCCATGGGACCCGACGGGATACACCCACGGGTGCTGAGAGAACTGGCAGATGAGGTTGCTAAGCCCCTCTCTATTATATTCCAAAAGTCATGGCAGACTGGGGAAGTCCCCACAGATTGGAAAAGGGCAAATATTGCTCCCATTTTCAAAAAGGGTAAGAAGGAGGAACCAGGGAACTACAGGCCGGTCAGTCTCACCTCTGTGCCCGGAAAGATCATGGAGCAGATCCTCCTGGAGGCACTACTGACTCAGAAGAGTAGTGAAGAGGTGATTGGGAGCAGTCAGCATGGCTTTGCCAAGGGCAAATCCTGCCTGACAAACCTGGTGGCCTTCTATGAACAGGTGACAGCATTAATAGATGAGGGGCGAGCAACTGATGTCGTTTACCTGGACCTGAGCAAAGCCTTTGACACTGTCCCACACCACATCCTGGTCTCCAAGCTGGTGACACACGGGTTTGATGGGTGGACCACCAGATGGATAAGGAACTGGCTTGATGGCCGCACCCAAAGAGTGGCTGTCAATGGGTCCATGTCCCAGTGGAGGCCAGTGACAAGCGGAGTCCCTCAGGGATCAGTCCTGGGACCAGTCTTGTTCAACATCTTTGTGGGTGACATGGACAGTGGCATTGAGTGCACCCTCAGCAAGTTTGCTGATGACACCAAGCTGTGTGGTGCAGCAGACACGCTGGAGGGAAGGGATGCCATCCAGAGGGACCTTGACAGGCTGGAGAGGTGGGCACAGGCCAACCTCATGAGCTTCAACAAGACCAAGTGCAGGGTCCTGCATCTGGGTCGAGGCAATCCCAGGCACAAATCCAGGCTGGGCAGTGACTGGCTGGGGAGCAGCCCAGAGGAGAGAGACTTGGGGGTGCTGGTGGACGAGAAGCTCAACATGAGCTCTCAATGTGCACTTGCAGCCCGGAAAGCCAATCAGATCCTGGGCTGCATCAGGAGAAGTGTGGCCAGCAGGTCAAGGGAGGTGATTCTCCCCCTCTACTCAGCTCTGGTGAGACCCCACCTGGAGTACTGCGTCCAGTTCTGGAGCCCCTATTACAAGAGGGATCTGGAGGTGCTGGAGCGTGTCCAGAGAAGGGCCACGAGGAGGAGCAGAGGGCTGGAGCACCTCTCCTATGAGGACAGACTGAAGGAGTTGGGGCTGTTCAGTCTGGAGAAGAGAAGGCTCCGAGGTGACCTCATTGTGGCCTTCCAGTATCTGAAGGGGGCCTACAAGAAGGCTGGGGAGGGACTTTTCAGACTATCAGGGAGTGATAGGACTAGGGGGAATGGGATGAAGCTGGAGGTGGGGAGATTCAGGCTAGATGTGAGGAGGAAGTTCTTCACCGTGAGAGTGGTGAAGCCCTGGAATGGGTTGTCCAGGGAGGTGGTTGAGGCCCCGTCCCTTGTGGTGTTTAAGACCAGGCTGGACGAGGCTCTGTCCAGCCTGATCTAGGGTAGAGTGTCCCTGCCCATGGCAGGGGGGTTGGAACTAGATGATCCTTGTGGTCCCTTCCAACCCTAACTGAAACTATGAAACTATGAAACTATGAAACTATGAAACTATCATTGAACATCACTGAGCAGAGCCTGGTTCTGACCTTCTGACACTGCCCTGTACATCTTTATCAACATGAATGAGGTCACCCTGCAGTCTCCTCTGCTTCAAGCTAAGGAGCCCCAGCTCCCTCATTCTGTCCTCAAAAAGGAGATGCTGCTGGGGGGAGGAACTTCTGAGCTGGTGGACAGTGTGTCAACAACTCCAGCAAGGACTTCCCCTCCCCAGACCTCTGTGGCAATTCAGCCTGCACTGAGGGCAAGCAAACCTGAGGCTTCTGTACACACTGCAGCAAGAACAAGGGAGAACCCAGGAAGAGGATTTGGACCTGAAATGACACTGGAAATGACTCTCTCAGAACCAAGCAGCTATGCCTCATGACAGTCATCTTTCCCATGCCTCCTAGCACTCGGTAGGGGTAAAACGTGACAAGGAACAGGTATTTTCTCCAGGCCATGATGACCTGCAAGGTGGGGTGGGGATAATTAACCTTTGGAGTTGCCAACCCCTGTCCTCAGACAAGAGAGTCCACCCAAACCTAACTCTGGTGCTCAGAGGCTGAGCTGCCCATATGTCCCCATAGTTTTGAATCAGCTTTCCAAAATGAGAAGTCCACAGTGCCTTGAACTCTCTTTTCTCTCCACTGGCTGGCAAGGAAGGAAAGGGTGGCAATGCAAATGGACTTCTGTGCCTTGGTACAGTGGATGAAATGAATCTGAAAGAAAGGTGAATTTCTGCTGTGAGCCACATTCTGAACTGTGAGCCTGAACATGGAGATGCCAAGATCTGGACTCCAAGTGCATCATCCTCATCTGGTCAACAATAGTTCACACAGAGAGGGCATCAGCTCTCCAGACTGTTGCTTCTAGAAAGGAGGAGCAGACAAACAGTGTAGACTCAAGTATCTCACTTGGACTCTTCTATGGTTAGGAGAAATAAAACCTATACCTACCATCAGAGATGATCTTCTGGACTCCCTTTACCATCCCTGTGCAGAGGAAGAACTTTGACAGCACAATTCACCTTATTCCAAGATAAAATTCCAAAGAACAGTGAAATCAGCATCTCCTCCTGTACTCCTCCCACTGAGTGTAAAGAATGACCTTGTTACCCATCTACCATCTCAGGGGGTCTGCAGCTGGAGACAGAAATTCCTTCTTTGGTGCCTCTGCCAAATGCTTTGAATTGTTTCTACAACCAAGACAATGGAATAGTTGAATGATGGCCTGGTAATGAGAGGTGCCACATTTCATATGTGACTCATCTAGCACAGAGAGCAGCATTTGGAGTATTTTAAACTATAAGTTAACAAATATGGTTGGAAACAGGGAGGAGGGAAGGCAGCTTGGTTGGCAGTTTTATGTGAAGTGTAATGGCTACCGGTAGAGACACTAACCATGGTCAAATGTTTTGAATTAGGGTAAGAGCTAATGAGATGGCCACAAGGATGAGATGGGAGGCACCCAGAAGGGATCAAATTAGAAGAATAAATCTGTGTGTCTGTATCTGCAAAGCAGAACCTGTTGGAAGGTCTGTCAGAGATTTACATTAATCCCCTCATAAAATGAAGCATTTAGCAAATTGGAATGCAAAGCTCCAGGGGACACAGGCAGAGCACTGGAGCAGGTTGTCCAGAGAGGTTGGACAGATTGAAACCCCACCTGGGTGTGTTCTTGTGTGACCTGCCCTGGGTGATCCTTCTCTGGCAGGGGGGATTGGACTGGATGATCTCTGGAGGTCCCTTCCAACCTCTAACAAGCTGTGGTGCTGCGATACATCACAAGTGGAAGGAATTTCACAATCACATACACCCAGACTGAGGTGAAAACCTGCTGACATGGACATCCAAAGGGTACACCTACATGGGTGGTTCTTTGGACACGCATGGATGTAATGCTGCAGGCCTGTGGGCATGGATCTGTGTGCACATCTCACACATACAGGTGAAGCCATGTACAAAGTGCCTGCTCACATCAGCTCCTGGCACACAATGGCTTTCCCTGCGATGGAGTTACCTCACCCCACGTTAGCTCTCAGAGTGCTGTGCTTTGTCTCTGTAACTAGAAGAGTGCTGGCAATGCACTCTGGTGTTGACTTTTGCTGGGCAGGCCTTGCACAGCAGCCATACTGTCTACAGGCCAGCAGGGAGCAAGGTGAGATGGTCCCAGAATGACCAAAAGGATATCCCATGCTATGTGATGTCAGCTCAGCAATCACAGAATCAACCAGGTTGGAAGAGATCTCCAAGATCATCAAATCCAACTGATCACATAACCCTAACTAATCAGTTAGACCATGGCACTAAGTGCCTCATCCAGGCTTTTCTTAAACACCTCCAGGGACATTGACCCCATCCCCTCCCTGCGCAGCCCATCCCAAAGGGCAATCTCTCTTTCTGGGAAGAAATTCTTTCTAAGACCAAGCCTAAATTTCCCCCAGCACAGCTTGAGACTGTGTCCTCTTGTTCTGTTGGTGGTTGCCTGGGAGAAGAGACCAAATCCCTCCTGTCAATGACCTCCCTTCAGGTAGTTGTAGAGAGCAATAAGGTCTCCCCTGAGCCTCCTCTTCTGCAGGCTAAGCAACCCCAGCTCCCTCAGCCTCTCCTCCCAGGGCTGTGCTCCAGACCCCTCTCCAGCCTCATTGCCCTTCTCTGGACATGTTCCAGCATCTCAATATCTTTCTTAAATGGAGGAGCCCAGAACTGGACACAGGACTCAAGGTGTGGCCTAACCAATGCAGAGTACAGGGGCACAATGACTTCCCTGCTCCTGCTGGCCACACTATTCTTGATGCAGGCCAGGATGCCATTTGCCTTCTTAGCCACCTGGGCACACTGCTGGCTCATGTTCAGCCTACTGTCAACCAGTACCCCCAGCTCCCCTTCTGCTTGGCTGCTCTCCAGCCACTCTGTCCCCAAGCTGTAAGGAGGGGGGAGAGGAATTTGTTATGAAGGCTTTTCACACAGGGACAGTGCTTTGGCTGTGGTGCCCAGCAACAGAACAAGAGACAACAGACACAAACTTGACAATAGGATGTTCCATCTAAATGTGAAGAGGAATTTCTTTACTTTGAGTATAGTGGAACAGGCAGTTGTGACCATTTTAGGCTGTGCCTTTAAGAAAGGGACAGTTGCTGGAACACTCTGGCTGAATGTTTTGGAATAATAACAAAACCAAGATATTCTAAACAAATTTCATTGGTAGATTGGTAGAATGCAACTTTAAGTTTTAGTTCTGTTTGAATTTGAGTTCAGTTCTGTCTGTTCCAGTCTGTCTGCCTGTCTGTTTCTGTCTCTCTCTGAGGAACAGCTGCTGGATGGAGTCGACCCTGAATTAACTGAGCTAACCAGATAAGAAAACTAATTCTTGCATATGCTTTGAGCTAACAGAATTTTCCTCCTTAATAATTACCTTTTCTTTCTCTCTAACCCCATTTTGGGAAAAAAGGGAGGTAGGGGGAGAGAGGGGGGTACAGGACAGGGGGAACCCTCCTGGCTGGAGGAGGGAAAGGTCTTCTGTATTACGTTCATTGCTGTGTATTTCTGTATATATTGTAAATACTGTATACTGTGTACATATTCATCTGCATTTCATTCTGCTTGTAAATATAGCACATTCATCTGCTTCTCCGACTGAGTTAGCCATGGTTTCTTTGTGTGTGTGGGGGAGAATTTTCTCTCACCACCACAGCTGTCCAGAGAGGTGGTGGAGTCTCCATCTCTGGAGTCATTCACAACACACCTGTATGCCATCCTGTGCAACCTGCTACAGGTGAACCTGTTCTGGCAGGGAAGTACAACTTGAAGATTTCCAGAGGTGCTTTCCAACCCTGAGCATTCTGTGATTCTTTGGTTTATCATCTGAAACAGCCACTGCACAAACACTGGCCCTGCTTCCCAGGAGTGGCTGGACATCACCTGGTGATGGGAAGCAGAGAAGAAATCCTTTTACTTGTTTCTGTGCATGGCCTTTACTTTTGTTCATCAAATTGCCTTTATCTTGGCCCATGTGTTTATTATTTTCTTCCTCTGTCTCACTGAGGAAGGGGACTGAGAAAGAACATTGGTAGGCACCTGGCAGCTAGACCAGGTCTTTTTGATACTTGGCACGGGGCTGGAGCCAGTGTCAGCCAGAGCTGCACATGCCCAGCTGCAGCAGTCCCTGGCTGGCAGGCTGTGGTGTAGCTCAGGCAGCCTGCTGGCTGCACTGCTCAGCTCTGCATCTGGCTGAGTCTGGCAACAGGCTCATAGAGCTGAAGGCTTTGCCCTGGCATTGAGGCCCTGCTGTGCTGGGGGAGCTGTGGCATGGAGAGGAGGAGGGAAGACAGCTCCCGCTTCCCTTCTGGGCCTGCTGGGGCTGGTTTTGTTGCGCAGGCTCCTGAGGTCCTTGTTCATCCTGTTTAACAGCTATACTAATTAGCACTGCTGGCTTTGTGTCAGGTTTGTGGAAGCTGCTGCCAATGTGCTGTGAGAGGAGACTTGGGTGAGGCAGAAGTGAAACACACCCTGAGGTGGCTGTCTCCCTGGGTGGCAGGATGTGTGGGAGGATTTGGCCAGGTACCTAGGGTAGTTATCCCTTCCCACAGCCTGGTGTTTTACATGTGAATAGGCAGCGATCCTGCTAAATTGATGTGCACCTGATAGAAGGATGCCTTGCCTCACCCAGTGAAAACCAGCAGCTTGAGATAGGAACCCAAACTAACTCAGCAAACATCCCTTCCTACCCAACCCATCGGGGGTTTTAGTGCTGTCTCCTGTGTTGTCCTTATCCGTCCCTGCTGACAGCTGGTGTAGACTCATGGAACAGAATGGGTATTGTCTGTGTCTGTGGAACACTCTGTGCTGATGGCCCTTTGCTATCAGTGTATTCACTCCTCTCCATTCCAAACATAAACCCTTAACTTGGCATGAGGCATTCTGTCTCACAAGGCTGGAGCAGCAGCAATTGTATCAAAGAATGTTTCTGAGAGATGAAGCTCATTCTCATGGAGGTCTAAGAGCTACTGGATCCAAGTCCTTTTTGGGACTGAAATGCCCTAGAGAAGTTGACTCTTTAATTAGGATGTCTAGGTACTCCAGACTGCACTGTCAGCACATCAGAGCACAAAGCTCACAGTCCATCAACCCTTTCCCCCTGGCCTCACTGCTTCCCTGCACTTGGGAACTTCCAGGTGGCATCTGCATGAAGTCAAACCAGCCCAGCTGCTAACAGCTGAAGCACCTGTGCTGGTACAATTCTCTCTTGCTCTTGGACCACCTGGTACATGGTGCAACTCCTCCTTCCTGAGCCAACTATTCTGTTGCCTCACAGTGGACTGCATGATCTGTTCCTTAGCCTACTACACACATTTTCAGGTGTCCAAGGACTCTTTGATGGTATCACCTGGAGTTTAGAGATAGCAGTTATACAGCAGATACACCTGCCTGAGAGGATGGCTCAAACACCTTCTGACTGTGCAAAGCCCAGATGCTGCCACACCAGTCAAGCAAGAATCTCCAAGTGCTGAAAAACCCAGCCCTGGCCTTAGGCAACCTGTGGCACAGCAAAGATTACAACTTGATTCCTTTTCTTGGGATGAGCACCACTCTGTCTCATCTCTCTAGAGAGCCTCCCTAGGTCAACAGTGTGGAGATACAAGGAGATCTCTCTGGAGCAATAGTTAATGAGGTTTTCTTCACTTTCCATAGTGTGTTTTGGAGGCTAGTTTAAGCTAGCAGAAGAAGGAGAAGACAGGAACCAACTCAGCCTTTCTTGGAACCCTGGGCAACCTGCAAAAGGGAAAGGAAATCTTGCCTGGATTTTCAGCTTTGGTGAGATGTGTCATTCAGTATGGCAAGGACTGGAGCAAGAAGAGATGCTGACCCAGGCCTCTCAGATGCTATTGTGAGTGGATAAATCCAAACTTTGAGTAGATTCAGGGAGTCTATGCTCTGAGCTGTCTGTGGAGACCTTCCAGGTGCTCTTCCCTGTGTGGGATGCCAATCTGCACAACAGCATCACCTGTCTCTCCACTGAGCCCACACTGGTGCCCAAAGCATGGAGCATCATATTAAGAGAGTCTGTGTATATGTTCTGTGGAGTGTTTCCCTCCCCAGCACTGTTTGCACATAGATCTGACCTCAGATTCTCCAGAAATGGTCTGATGAAGTTGTGGTGAGGTTGGATCTCACTCTGTCTCCCCAGCCTCTGCAACAGGTGCTGTTAACATCATGCTCTGGTGTGACTTTTGTGTCTGAATCCAGGCTTGGGAAAAGAGCAAAACAGTCCAATAAAACTGTCAGGCTCAAGGAGATGGAGCTGAGGGAGAGCTATTGAAGGATGCCACATGAACATACCAGGCTCTATCCAACCCACTGAGCTGAAACTAACTCTGCCATATTCAAAAGTATGTATGTGCCTGGCTTGTGCTGCTCTGCTTCTGCCCTCAGCTTCCTCTGAAGCACACTGTTGCAGAAGGGACCTCTCCTTGTGAGACATTACTGCTCTTCTGGGTTCATCTCCTAGCCAAAGTGTCCTGGGGAAGCTAGATCCCTTCCTAGCTGTGCACCTGGGCATCAGCCAAACCTCAACCTGTGAAGAGACTCAGCAGCCTTGAGACTGGGTAAGATTTTAGTTCAACTGTATTCCCACCCATGCCCCAAGCTATTCCTCTGCCTTTCATGTCTTATCTGTCTCAAAGGAATTGCCACTGCATTTCTGGATGCAATCCCTGTGCCCCAGTCTCCTGACAGAGTGCAGCTGTCCACTCCAGTTCTAGGAGTGAGCTTGTTCCTCAGTGTAGAGTCGTGCTCTGGTCTGTCATGGTTTTCTGACTCTCTCAGACACAAAGAGGAGTATTGATTTCAGTGTGTACCTCAGCTGACAGTAAATCCCGCCATGCAAAGATACTGCCTGTCACCTCCTGCAGTCTGTCCCCAGAGGGAGCCCATTCTGTGCCCCAGTTTTCTGTTTTCCCATTGCCCAGAGCCTCCAGAGAACAGCCTCTAGTTCCCGGACCCTGTGTGTGGTACCAGGACACCTCCAGCGTGTTGAGGGTCACAAGGAGCCAATATGAGAATATTCCATCCCACTTTCAGTTCCCTCTTATCCTGGATGATTCCTGAGTCCACCTGCACCTTCCTCCTACTCAATCTAGGACTGCAGCCAGCAGAGCTCAGCATGGGGAGAGGTCCCCTGCCTTAAGGGCATGGATCTACCCTCCATTGTGTTGCTGCAGACGTAAAGTTTGTTGGAGGACAGATTTCCCCTGAAATAAGGCTCTGGTGTCCCATGCAGGGAGAGGAGATGGAGATGCCCTAACACCAGTGAATCACCCAGTGCCACTGCTTGCAGGTCTGCAAGAGGAAGAAGTGAGGCCTTGGCCTCTGGGCACAGGAAGAATGTGCCCACTGCCAGGATGATGAGTATAGACAGTGACTGCCCAGAAGAGCAGGCAGAAGGAGAGTGAGGGGAGCATCCCCTGGTACATCGGACCCTACATGTCTGAGGCCTTATTCAAGCTCAGTGGTGCTTGTGGTGCTTTCAGAGCTTTCTCCTCCGGAATAGGACGTGGTGGTTTCTTACAGGTGACAAGTCTTGAAATCATTACCTGGGCCTGAGAATGGAGATCAAAGAAATTGTCAAGCATCACTGAAAGGAATTCCTAAATAGCTACAACAGGTCCATGGAGCACTGTAACAGGGCATCTAGGAGGTTGTATCCCAAGCTTGCAACCCTGGATTTTAGGCATGAGACTTTGATCACTTCAGGGATCTGCTAGCCAAAGTATCATGGGACAAAGCCCTAGAGGAAAGAGGGGCCCAGGACAGCTGGTCAATGTTCAAGGATCACCTTCTCCATGCCCAGGAGCAAAGTATGCTCACAAAGAGGAAAGCAGGAAAGAATGCTAGGAGACCTGCCTGGATGAGCAAGGAGCTCCTGGTCAGGCTGTCAGACAAAAAGAAACTCTATAAGCACACATCAAGCAGGTTAAAGTCGCCCATAAGAACAAGGTCTGGTGATCTTGAGACAGCCTCTAGCTGCCTATAGAATAATTCATTAACATCTGCATCCTGGTTCGGTGGTCTGTAACAGACTCCAACCAGGATGTCTGCCTTGTTGGCCTTCCCTCTAATTCTCACCTACAGGCACTCAACCTGATCATCCCTGATCTCTAGTTCCATGGCATCTAGAAGCTCTCTAATATATAGGGCCACCCCTCCACCCCTTCTCCCTGGCCTGTCTCTCCTGAAGAGCCTGTAGCCATCAATTGCAGTGCTCCAGTCATGTGAGTCATCCCACCACGTCTCTGTGATGGCAACTACATCATAACTTTCCTGCTGTAACAAGACTTCCAGCTCCTCTTGTTTGTTACCCATGCTGCGTGCATTAGTGTACATACACTTTCAGCTGGGCTGCTGGTTTCACCCCTGGCTCCAGCTTATCGCCCCTAGACTTCTGCCTGGGGGGACTGGTTTCAGCCCCTTCCCCTTTGAATCTAGTTTAAAGCCCTGTCAATGAGACCTGCCAAATCCCTTCCTAGAACCCTTTTCCCTCTGGGGGATAGGCCATTATCATACACTAAGATCTTTCTCCTTCTCTGCAAAAGATGTACTACATCTGTTGCCAGCTGACCTGGTGCCATACAAAGTTCCCCAAGATAAAAAACCCAACATTCTCTTGGTGGCACCAGCCTCTGAGACACTTGTTGATTATAGCTGCTGACCTGTTCCTTTTGGTATTCCTTCCTGCAACTAAGGGTATTCATAGAATCATAGAATCAATAAGGTTGGAAAAGACCTCAAAGATCATTAAGTCCAACCTGTCACCCAAGGCCTCCTGACAACTAAAACATGGCTCCAAGTGCCACATCCAATCCCCTCTTGAATACCTCCAGGGACAGTGACTCCACCACCTCCCTGGGCAGCACATCCCAATGGCAAACAGCTCTCTCTGGGAAGAACTTTCTCCTCGCCTCGATCCTAAACTTCCCAAGGCGCAGCTTGAGACTGTCCCCCCTTGTTCTGTTGGTGGTTGCCTGGGAGAAGAGACCAAATCCCTCCTGTCAATGACCTCCCTTCAGGTAGTTGTAGAGAGCAATAAGGTCTCCCCTGAGCCTCCTCTTCTGCAGGCTAAGCAACCCCAGCTCCCTCAGCCTCTCCTCCCAGGGCTGTGCTCCAGACCCCTCTCCAGCCTCATTGCCCTTCTCTGGACATGTTCCAGCATCTCAATATCTTTCTTAAATGGAGGAGCCCAGAACTGGACACAGGACTCAAGGTGTGGCCTAACCAATGCAGAGTACAGGGGCACAATGACTTCCCTGCTCCTGCTGGCCACACTATTCTTGATGCAGGCCAGGATGCCATTTGCCTTCTTAGCCACCTGGGCACACTGCTGGCTCATGTTCAGCCTACTGTCAACCAGTACCCCCAGCTCCCCTTCTGCTTGGCTGCTCTCCAGCCACTCTGACCCCAGCCTGTAGCTCTGCATGGGGTTGTTGTGGTCAAAGTGCAGCACCTGGCACTTGGATTTGTTGAATGCCATCCTGTTGAACTCTGAATGCCATCCTGTTGGACTCTGCCCATCTGTCCAGCCTGTCAAGGTCCCTCTGCAGAGCTCTCCTACCCTCTAAGTGACCAACATCTGCTCCCAACTTGGTGTCATCTGCAAATTTACTGATGATGGACTCAATCCCCTCCTACAGATCATCAATGAAGATATTGAACAGGATGGGGCCCAGCACTGATCCATGTGGGACACCACTAGTGACTGGATGCCAGCTGGATGTGGCACCATTCACCATCGCTCTCTGGGCTCAGCCTCCAGCCAGTTCCTAAGCCAGCACAGAACGTTGCTGCCCAAGCCACGAGCTGACAGCTTGGCCGGGAGTTTGCTGTGGGGGATGGTGACAAAGGCCTTGCTGAAGTCCAGGCAGAGTCCATCCACAGCCTGCCCCACATCCACCAGGCAGTCACCTGGGCATAGAAGGAGATCAGGTTGGAGAGGCAGGACCTGCCCTTCCTGAATCTGTGCTGGCTGGGCCTGAGCCCTTGGCCATCCTGTAAGTGCTGAATGATTGCACTCAAGATGACCTGTTCCATAATTTTCCCTGGCACTGAGGTCAGGCTGACAGGCCTGGAGTTTCCAGGTTCCTCCATCCGACCCTTCTTGTGGATGGGGATCACATTGGTCAGTTTTCAGTGTGGTGGTTTGAGCCTTAACTGGAAGTTAAGAGCTCAGGTGGGGGCAAGGCTGAGAATGTCTCCCCCACTCCCCCCCTCCTCCCTCCCAACAGAGAGGGGAGAAAAGGAAGGAGCACATCCACCAAACAATAATTTGGAGTCGGCTTGGAAGTAGAGAGGTAAAGAGTTGTCTTTAAGCAGTATATATATATATATATATATATATATATAAAAAACGATAACAGGTAAAAGTTTCACAAGGGCAAGGAACAAGGATGGATGGGAGGGGGACAAAACCAAGAGAATAATACAAAACCAGCCTTTCTCTGAGGAAGCCTGGAGGCAGCAGGGAGAAGGATCAGGTCCAACCACGTGGCAGGAGGGCAGCTGCAGTAGCTCTCGTCCAGCAGAGGCAGAAGCCAGAAAAGCCGGGGGCCAACAGCTATGATGTCCTGCTTTCTATACCCTAGCTGGGCAGGGAGGGGGGAGTGGAACAGACTCAGCTTCCCAGGTGAAAAATGCCCTGCAGGGAGTGAAAAGTACCTGCAAGCCCTCCACCCTGCTTTGTTCTTTTTTTCTCAGAAAAGGGTGTTAACCCACCACATCCAGTCATCTGGGACCTCTCTGGTGAGCCAGGACTGGAGGAAAATGATGGAGAGTGGCTTGGCAGCTCCTCTGCCAGCTCTCTCAGCACCCTAGGGTGGATCCCATCCGGTCCCATGGACTTGGAGGATCCAAGTGGCTCAGCAGGTCCCAAACTAATTCCTCATGGGTTTCAGGGGTACTACACTGCTCCCTGACCCCATCACCCAGCTCAGGAGGCCAGTTATCCTGGAGTCCTCCTGCCTTACTGTTGAAGATGGAGGCAAAGAAGATATTTAGAACCTCAGCCTCTTCCTCATCTTTAGTTAGAGTGTTCCCCTCTCCAGGTCCAATAAGGAGTGCAGGTTCTTCTTGCCCTCTTTTTAGCATTAATGCATTTATAAAAATGCTTTTTATTGTGTTTCAGAGCAGTGTTCAGCTTGAGTTCCAACTGGGCCTTTGTCTCTCTAATTTTTCTCCTATATAATCTATTAAATCCTTAAACATATGTGGAGTTGCCTCCCCCTTTCCAAATGTGACACTCCCTCTTCTTTTTCCCTTAATCCCTTCAAGAGCTGCTTGCTCATCCAGTCCCAGAGCCTTCCCCTCCACTCATGTTCCCCAGTTCCTGTGCCTTCAAGAGCTCCTGTTTGAAGTAGCTCCAACCATCCTGGACCCCTTGGTTCTTAAGGGCTGCTGCCCAGGGTACTTTCTGAATAAGCTTCTTGAACAAGCTGAAGTTTGCCCTCTGGCAGTCCAAGGTGAGGGTTCTGTTGGTGCTCCTCCCTATCTCCCTGCATATTGAAAACTCCACTAGCTCATGGTCACTGCATCCTAGACAGCCTCCTGCCATCATGTCTCCCACCAGCCCTTCTCTATTGGAAAGCAGCAGGTCAAGCAGAGCCTGACCCCTGGTAGGCTCACTTATCAGCTGCATCAGGAAGCTGTCCTCCATGTGCTCCAGGAACCTTCTGGACTGCCTCCTCTCTGCTGAGTTAAGTTCCCAGCAGATGTCTGGTAGGTTAAAGTCACCCACAAGGACAAGATCTGATGATCTTGAGAGAGCCTCCGGTTGCTTGTAGAATATTTCATCTGTCTCCTCATCCTGGTTGGGTGGTCTATAACAGACTGCAACCAGGATGTCAGTTTTGTTAGGCCTCCCTCCGATTTTAACCCACAGCTTCTCAATCCTTTCATCCTCCACCTCAAGCTCTGTGGCATCAAGAGATTCCCTAATGTTCAGGGCCACTCCTCCTCCTCTTCTCCCTTGCCTGTCTCTCCTAAAGAGCTTGTAACCCCCCAGTGCAGTGCTCCAATTGTGTGAATCATCCCACCATGCTTCTGTAATAGCAACTATATCATAGTCCTCCTCGTGGACCAAGACTTCCAGTTCCTCTTGTTTGTTACCCATGCTCTGTGCATTGGTGTACCTGCACTGCAGCTGGGCTGCTGATTTCTCAATTAACCCTAATTTATGCTCCACTCTCTCCTCTCCAGAGAGACTGGTTTCCTCACCCACCCCCTTCACACCTAGTTTAAAGCCCTCCTAATGAGCCCTGCTAACTCTGGTTCTAGTACCCTCTTGCCATTTCTAGATAATTGCACCCTATCAGGATCCAGCAGGTCAGGTGCAGTAGAAGTTTCCCCAGATCAAAGAAAACCAAATTTCCATTGATGGCACCATCCCTTGAGGCAATTGTTGATGTGTGGGTTCTCCTATTCCTCTCAGTGTACTCCCTTCCACTGAGGGAACTGAGCAGAACACCACTTGAGCTCCTGCCCCATCAATCTGTTGTCCCAGGGCCTTGAATTCCTTTTTGATCATCCTGCTGCCACCCTTATCAATCTCATCACTTCCAGCTTGGTTCACCAGCAATGGGTAAGAGTCAGAGGCTGGATTAGCTTTGGGAGTTTCCTGGCGATGTCCCTTGTCCAGGCCCCAGGTAGGCAGCACACTTCCCTATGGGATAGGTCGGGTTGACATATGGGTCCCTTTGTTCCCCTCAGGAGAGAGTCTCCAACAACTCTAACCCTTCTCTTTTTCTTTGTGGTGCTGGTCCTTATGGTTGGTGGGGACTGCTTTGCCTTAGGCATCGCCTTAGATGGTTCCTCTTCAGCCCTCTCATCCACATTGCCCTTGGCCTGCAGGGCCTCATACTTACTGTGCAAGGGCAACGGGAGAGGGGCAGAGGGCCGGGATGGATTCCCCTTGCTTCCCCTAACAGGGACTTGTATCCATCCCTTCCTATTTCCGGGGATGCCTCCCTCAAGAGGGGGAGGTCTGCAAAGCCTGCTCCAACATATCTAACTCCCTTTCACATTCCCATATAGTCCTGAGCCTTGCTACTTCATCCTTAAGCCCAACCAGGACACTCAGCCACCAGGTTGAGGAGAAAATTCACCTGGTCACACCTGTCTCCTTCCCCCTCCATTCCAAGTGCCAGGCTCCAGCACTCTCTGCAGCTAGCAGCCTGGACACCTGCGTGCTTGTGCACCAACTCTGTCTGGATACCTACTGATTTTGTAATAGCCTTTGGCCAAGTAGTTGCCATGGTTCAGAGGCTACCACAGTGGCTTCTGTACTCTGTCAGCTGCCCCGGCATGTGCAGCTGGGCAAGAAGGCTCTCCAGCCAAAATGGTGTCTCGTGCTCAGCCCAGCCAGGGTATAAAATTCCCACAGCTGACGTCAGGATCCCGAGCAGGCACGCGAGATGATGACCCTGCTGGTCCTCACCATCGGCCAGGGGTCCTTCTGACCCACAAAGCACTGAAAAGAAACCAAAAGAGAAAGATCTCAGCTCAAGCACACTGGTATTGATGAAAAAAATTACCTGTGCCCCTGACGCCTCAACCAGTTTTCCCAGAGCCACAGAGGCTATTGACCTCATTCATTGCCCCATTGCAGACCTGAGCTCTGCATCCAAGGGCACCACTACTTTGACTCCAAGGCCCAGTGCTCAAGGCTCCCCTGAGAAGACATGCAGCAAGGCTGTAAGAGTGATAGCTATTTGCTCTGGAGAAGCCAAGTATGTCTTGCTCAGCTCCAAGGACACCACAAAGGACAACCCAGTGCAGTGGAATCTACCACCGCCTTCCTTTCCAAACAAGGAAGGATCCGCTTTTAACCCAAAAGATTCCTCTCCAAAATCACCTTTTCCTCTGAGAACACCGGAAGGATCACCACAGAACAAAAGACATGTGGAGCTAAGACACCTAAGCTCAGATACAGCACAACTTTAATGAGTCCAGAGAAGAAAAGGAGTTGCATCAGGGGCAGCCACTTAAATGGGGATAGGGTGGGGCTGCTGCAGGGTGTCCATCTGCCTGTCCTTCCTCCCAAGGAAGGGAGGCCAACAGGTGCCAGCTAGGCAGGCACTGGGAGAGAGCAACAGCAAAGTGAAGAGAGAGAGAAGAGAGCGGAAGAAGCAAATATAGACATAATCCACACTTCTAGGCAGCACAGGCTGACCCCTGCCTGCCACCCTTGCAGGAGATATCAGGGATGCAGAAGTAATGTAAACAGAGTGGTCCAAAGCTCTATCTCAAGTCTAGCATCAAGGTCTAAGGTGTTGGAAGTTCTTCTAGCCAAGGCCATTGCCAGCAGCTCTAGCAGGGGCGGCAGCAGTAGCGGTTGGTGATGCAGGAGAGGTCAAAGCCCCCGGAGCTGATGGGCACTCCCTCAGAGCTGAGGATGCTGCCAACAGCAGCAGAGGTGGAGGAGCCCACAGCAGTGTTCTGGGGGAAGGAGCTGAGGATGGGTCCAGGCAGGGTGACCACCACAGGGGAGGGCTGGATGACGATGGTGGAGCTCTGGCACTGCCTGCAGCAGGGCTCATTGCAGCTGCTGGCCAGTGGGGTTGGGCCGCAGGGCTGGCAGCAGGGCTCGCAGGGCTGGCAGCTTTGGCACTTCTCAGGGCAGGACATGGTTTGGGGCTGCAGGTGCACCTGTGAGAGAATGTCATGGAAGCTCAATATGGGAAAACATAAGAAGCAGCTCTGCACCCAACCACAGTAGAGTCCAGGTTCCATCCTGGACCAGCATAACCTGCTCTCTTCAAAGACACCTCAGCTACATCCCAGTCTTTCTCTGCTGAAGATCTTCTCTCCCCTTCTTTCTCCTAGGAGTATCAGGTCCCAGTCCAGTATTAGGACCAGATGAGCTACCAGATGAGATTCCATTGGGCAAAGACCAGAAGGAGGAGCAGAGGCTTCAGACTCACCTGGTTCCCAAGGAGAAGGAGGCAAGAGAAGTGGATGAGAGAGCAGAGAGCTGGGCTGCCTTTTATAGCAGTGCTGCAGTGCCTCAGGCCCAGAGGCAGCTCTGTGGAAGGAAGAATTCTCTGAGCAGCTCATGACAAATGCAAACCATCCCAGCAGAAGGGACAGGCTGCATCCTGGGTTCCTGTCCTGCTGCTGCTTCATTTCCTGCCTTCTGCCACATTCTTTCTGTTGGGAGGTCTGCTCTCAGTGCCCAGGTTGAAGACCCCAAGGGTGTGCAGTGCAGGCAGATGTCAGTGCAGGCAGAAGAGTCAGCTGCAGTGCTGGTGGCATCCCATGCAGGCAGGTGATGTGTGACTGGGTCATTCCTGAGGGCTTGTTTGTGGCCAGGTTGTCAGGAAATGGGCACTGCTGTTAGAAATGCAGTAGGGCTTTGTGATTTGTGTTACAGGATGCAGTATTCAGGGCAGGTAGTGGCAGTTGGTTTGTTTTGAGAACAGAAGGTAAACGTTCAGATTGTTTTGGCTTCAGACAGGAACCTTATGCCAGCTTTCCCAGGATCACAGAATGTTTACCTTAGATAAGTCCTGTGCTGCAGGTGTGCCTGTGTGAGAAGATGTGGTTCTGCAAAGGATACAGGAGGAAGACCTCTCCTGCTTCATCTGCGACCCCTACTACAAGGAAGACACATGTTCAAGAAGTTGCTAGAACTCATTATCATATCCCTGCCTTCTATTAAGCATAAGCATGCATATGTAAATGATGTAGCTATATAAAGAAAAGATAGTATTTGTGAGATGCTTTTTGGCAGAGACTGGAGGTATCTGTGGGGGGAAGTCTTTGCAGCCCGGTGCATCATTTCTCTCCTTTTTTTTCCTGCTGGTTGCTTGCTTCTGCTTTTTAATAAAACAATTCTCACAAGAAACTGAGACATTCCCTTGTGCAGCCTCTTTGTAACAGGCACTGCTGTCATGTTTCTCGTCAGATGTATGCTGTGGAGTCCAATCCCATGCTGTCTGTGTCCTGAGCAAATCATACAAGGGATAAGAAATCACTGAAAACCCATGTTTGTGCTCTCTCCAATATCTCAATGTACCCAGCAGTTGCTGTAATTCTTTTTTGCAGTTTGGGGTTTGCCCCTTTTCAGTATCTGTCAGTGTACCAGCAGGTACTAAAAGTGCACTAGCTATCCACAGGCTCCTACCAATTTAATCACTTGTCCTGGACCATGACATTTAGAACGTGTAATGTCAAACCCATTTGGGGTTACCAAATTCCACATTAGACCTTTGCAGAACATGTTTAAATTCTCACCACATGAAAATTTGCTTCAAGTGAGGTTTGCAAACCTACCAAATATTTTAGAACCCATCCATGCTGCTTGCAGACTCACTCCAGCCCATCTCATGACCATAGGCAACAATATAGCCTAATATTTCTGCCCAGGTCATTATATACATGGGCACATTCTGAGGATTTTGCTGGTTATGGTCTATAGCCTTCTGATTCTTTCCCTTATGGTCTGGACATAGATTTTTAAAGCGCCTGGTAGCCCTTCAATAAGGAGTATAAGGTGCTGAGGGTTTACCACAGCCACCACTGGAATTCTGTGTCTCATACACAGCCTGTGTTCATACACAGCCTGAATGCAAGCTGCCTTCTGCAGGCCTACCGTGAGCTGCAGTAAGACTTTCATAGATGTGTTCTCCCATCTTGCTGAGATGTGCACTGCCAGCCCAGTAAGTTATGTGAGCAGTAGGTGATAGTTACCTGCCAGACTGTCATTCAAAAACCTCTGATCAAAATTCATTTCTTTCCTGATCCTGTCTGCTTTAGTTCATCCCTCCCTTCCTCTGAAGTGTTTCCTAAAATGTCTTTGCATAGAGGCTAAACCATTACAGTCCTTGGGGAGACCTCCCAGCAGCACCTTCTGGCAATGCTTTCAGCAAGTCCAGGAAAGGGCTGGGCTGGTCCCCAGCCATGCAAGTTCTGAGTTGAGTCAGTGACACTATCCTGCCTCTAGCCTCAGAGCAAATGGAAAACAACGAAAAGGGAATTCTGCCTGGAGAGTCTGGGGGTCACACTGATACCAGTGCCCTGCCCATTTCCTGACAACTTGGTCCCAAACCATGCCCCCCCGAATGGCTCAGGTGCACATCACATGCCTGCAGCTGATCCAAGTCTTGTGCCTGCACTCACAAGCGTCTGCCCCAGACATCCTTGGGGCTCTCACTTGTACACTGAGAGGAGACTTCCTAACGGAAAGGATGATACAGAAGTGAGGAATTGAAGTGTCAGCAGAGCAGGAACCAGGATGCAGCCTGCTCCTTCTGCTGGGATGGTTTGCATTTGTCATGAGCTGCTCAGAGAATTCTTCCTTCCACAGAGCTGCCTCTGGGCCTGAGGCACTGCAGCACTGCTATAAAAGGCAGCTCAGCTCTGCTCTCTCATCCACTTCTCTCACCTCCTTCTCCTTGGCAACCAGGTGAGTTTGAAGCCTCCTTTTCTCCTTCTGTAACATCACGTCTCTCCTAACGTTGGGGCTATCCTAGCACTGGGCTGAGAGCTGCTTGTCCTAGATGGGGGAGGGAAGAGAAGGTCTTCAGCAGATAGAGGCTGGGACTTTAACTGAGGTATCTCACAGGCTTTAAGCTAATCAAGATATGATGCGATATGAGGGAACCTGGCTCCACTGTGGTTTGGTGCAGAGCTGCTTCTTATGTTTCCCCATACTGAGCTGCCATGATCCCCTCTCACAGGTGCACCTGCAGCCCCAAACCATGTCCTGCCCTGAGAAGTGCCAAAGCTGCCAGCCCTGCAAGCCCTGCTGCCAGCCCTGTGGCCCAACCCCACTGGCCAGCAGCTGCAATGAGCCCTGCTGCAGGCAGTGCCAGAGCTCCACCATCGTCATCCAGCCCTCCCCTGTGGTGGTCACCCTGCCTGGACCCATCCTCAGCTCCTTCCCCCAGAACACTGTTGTGGGCTCCTCCACCTCTGCTGCTGTTGGCAGCATCCTCAGCTCTGAGGGAGTGCCCATCAGCTCCGGGGGCTTTGACCTCTCCTGCATCACCAACCGCTACTGCTGCCGCCCCTGCTAGAGCTGCTGGCAATGGCCTTGGCTAGAAGAACTTCCACACCTTAGACCTTGATGCTAGACTTGAATAGAGCTTTGGACCACTCTGTTTACATTACTTCTGCATCCCTGACATCTCCTGCAAGGGTGGCAGGCAGGGGTCAGCCTGTGCTGCCTAGAAGTGTGGATTATGTCTATATTTGCTTCTTCCGCTCTCTTCTCTCTCTCTTCACTTTGCTGTTGCTCTCTCCCAGTGCCTGCCTAGCTGGCACCTGTTGGCCTCCCTTCCTTGGGAGGAAGGACAGGCAGATGGACACCCTGCAGCAGCCCCACCCTATCCCCATTTAAGTGGCTGCCCTGATGCAACTCCTTTTCTTCTCTGGACTCATTAAAGTTGTGCTGCATTCAATTTTGGCCTCTGACTCCTCTTTCCTTCTGTATGACCATTCCAGTGTGCTCAGGGAAACGGTGGTTTGGGAGAGCACTCTGTTGGGTGCAAGAGATCCATTTTGTTTGAAGAGTTTGGAGGTAGTAGAATTCACTGCGCCAAGTTGTCCTTGCTGTGCGTGGTGCCTCCTGTTACTGCCACATAAATTACACCTCTGGTGTTCCAAGTGTCTAAACCAGTGAAGTGGACACAGGAAACAGAGTATTTCATACCCATAAATCCTGTGCCCTATAAATCCATCTGCAAATTCCTTCTCTTCCTCTTCCTTCCTTCTCTGCTCCCGTGGGAGATTCTCCTCTCTTGCAGGAGGCATTAACACCTTGGAATACAGAGGAACAAACTGGAATCTCCCTATACATGAAATCAAACAGCAATGCTGCCTCGGGTGGCATAGACAAACCACCTGGAGTTCACAACGGATCTAACCAACATGTCTCAAGCTATAACCGTCCCCCACCCTATCCCCATTTAAGTGGCTTCTCCTGCTACACCTTCTTATCTTCTCTGGACTCACTGAAGTTGTGCTGCATCCATTGTGATTTTTCTAGACTGTTATTCTACTGTTTATCGGCCTTCTCTCGTGTGTATTTCACCTATCATCCACCAGGCAAATGAACCTGAACCGAATTGGCTCAGAAAAAAATTGTTGATATTTCATAAATCATATTCATATTTTATCATATTTCTGGCCTATAAATCTGTATAAACTAATTCAACTCCCTATCGGGTAACAGCAGGAGAGTATCTCAAGGCCTCTTAGGCCTGGCTAGACCTAGTGCCAAGATGAGACACCAGGGAGAGGGGACCAGGGTGGGAGGGGTCAGTCTCAGACCTGTCCAGCCTGAGACCAGCCTGGCAGTGGGGGGGAAGAAAGAGCCCTGGGGTGTTTGAGTATACCCTCAGGTGGGGAGAAGGGAAGTGTTGGGAGGCTTTGGGTGTGCTGGAAGGGACTGTGTACACTTTGGGATATCTTTGCCACTGTGCTTTGCAGTTTCTGCAAAACACCAACTGCTTTTCCATTTAAACTTTCCATCACTTTGCAATCCATTGGTGTGATGAGTGTCATTCTTTCATCCCTCTCGGGGCAACAGAGGATCTCTCTGCCTCTAAACCAGGACAGTGTGCAGTCCCTTGGATCTGAGCAAGACATTCCTGGCATCTCCAGAGCTGATGGCTATCACTCATGCAGACTTTCTGCATCTCTTCCCATGGGAGCCTTGAGCACTGGGTCTTGGAGCACATTGTGTGAATGGGAAGCCCAACCACTGATGCCCTTGGCTGCAGAGCTGTAGTAGGCCTCCCCTCCATCACCTCCTCAAAGTTCCATGGCCAGCTCTCATGGATACAGGCAGACAAGAGAGGAACCTCATACACTCCTTGAGCACTTGCCAGGGCCCAGCTGCTCTCAGCACTTTGAAGAAGATAATGAGAAGTTTTACTGAAATTGGTCTTTTGGATTCTGAGCCCTGCTACTCTTCCCTGTGTGATTTCATAATTCCCAACAACAATTTCAATCTACCAAGCCTCATGAAGCTGTCAAATGCCTCCTGTATTTTCTCCCTGTTTAGTGCTGGGGCTGCTTATACTCCCTGTTCGTTCTCAGGGGTGATGAGTCTGTTCACAGGCCGAGGTTTGGCTGATGCCCAGGTGCATGGCTAGGAAGGGATTTTGCTTCCTCAGGACAATTTGATTAGGAGATAAAGCCACAAGAACAGTCATGTCTCACAAGGAGAGGTCCTTTCTGCAAGAGTGTGGCTGAGGGCAGAAGAAGAGCAGCACAAGCCAGGCAGATGTAACTTTTCTATACTCATTAGAATCATAGAATCAATAAGGTTGGAAAAGACCTCAGAGATCATCAAGTCCAACCTATCACCCAGCACCTCCTGACAACTAAACCATGGCTTCAAGTGCCATGTCCAATCCTTTTTTGAACAGCTTTTTTGAACAGCAATCTCATTGAGTAGGATAGCATGAAAAAGGCAGAATTAGGCACAGAGCAAAACTAGAGAAGCCACAGCAATGTGAAAGCTATGTAAGGGAACACAGAATGTGGTCAGGAGGGTTGTTAGGAGGATCACAGAGCAAAGGACACCAAAGGAACAGGGACCAGTTCCAACCTCTTCCAGCAGTAACCATGAGCCAGCTGGGATTGTCACCATGGATATTTCCCCACTGACACTGACAATGCCCAGGAATGCTCAGGTGTCCCTTTCTCCAATCTCCAGCACTTTTTGTTCTGCCTCTACAGAAGTTACTCTCCCAGAAGGTTCCCCCTCAGCAGCCTCACTCCACATCCCATGCTGCCATGCAGCACACCCTCCAAGCTCTCCAGGGATGTGCCTCCACAGTCACTTCCCACCCATAATCCTCAGATGAAGGTCTGCTGGGCTTTACTAAGTCCAGCAGAGCCACTGCAAGACAGGCCACTAACAACTCAAAGACCACAGCATGAGGAGTAGAGGAAAACAGTAAGAAGTTGCAGAGGCTCCTGCTTCACCCTCAGAGCCCAGGCTGCCCATGGGCTCAGAGATTCTGGCAGTACATCTCATGCAGGCTCTCATTCCCATGGCACAGTTCATTTCACCTCACTGAATTTGATAGAACACCACAAGTAGTTCCACAGTTTGATAACTGATCATGCTGCCAGCACATGGTAGGGATCTGCACAAGGTACCCTGAAAGAATAATTGTGGCTCCATCTGAAGTTGCAGAGATGTGAGGTTCCCAGCCCATGAAGAGGTGTCAGATTTAATCAGCATCTCTGTTCATCTGTATAGGGGGACTGACATGTCCTGCTGAAACAATTCATGGGTAGAGATAAAGATCAAGACAAAACTACAAGGACATCACTTACCAGTTGTCATCGTGGGGAACAGAGACTCAATTTGGGGAAGATTAAATAAATTTCTTGCCATTTACAAAGAGAGAAGAATGGTGAGAAGCAGGAAACGAAACCAAAAATGCCTTCAACCCCACCCTCACCTCTTGTTCTCAGGCTCAGTTTCACCCTTCAGTTCCCAACCCATCTCTTTCCTCCACCACCAATCACTGCAGTGCAGTGGGAATATGGCTTGTGGTCAGAGCACAGCAGTTCTGTTCTGATGCTCCTTCCTCTTCCCTCTTTTCCTCTGCTCCAAGGTGAGCCCTTCCCACAGCCTGAAGCCTCTGAAGACCTGATTCAGTTGAGTCCTGCCCATGGGCTGCAATCCTTCCAGCTGAGGCTACTACAGTGTGGGAGCAGTCTCCAGTGTGCAGGGGACACAGATCCTGCTGGGGATGTGCATCTGATGTGGTGTGGGGTCAGCCATGAGCTGCAGTGCAGATGCTCCACCATGGTCTCTCCTACAGGCTCTAGGCCACTCTCACACTATCCAAGGGACTGCACACAAAGGGCAACCCATGCAGTGAATCCTATGATCTCTTCACTACAAATAAAAAGGCACGGGATTATGGTCCTGTGTCCACCTACTGGTTTAGACACTTGGAACACCAGAGGTGTAATTTATGTGGCAGTAACAGGAGGCACCACGCACAGCAAGGACAACTTGGCGCAGTGAATTCTACTACCTCCAAACTCTTCAAACAAAATTGGATCCTCTTGCACCCAACAGAGTGCTCTCCCAAACCACCGTTTCTCCTGAGCACACTGGAATGGTCATACAGAAGGAAAGAGGAGTCAGAGGCCAAATTTGAATGCAGCACAACTTTAATGAGTCCAGAGAAGAAAGGAGTTGCATCAGGGGCAGCCACTTAAATGGGGATAGGGTGGGGCTGCTGCAGGGTGTCCATCTGCCTGTCCTTCCTCCAAGGAGGGAGGCCAACAGGTGCCAGCTAGGCAGGCACTGGGAGAGAGCAACAGCAAAGTGAAGAGAGAGAGAAGAGAGCGGAAGAAGCAAATATAGACATAATCCACACTTCTAGGCAGCACAGGCTGACCCCTGCCTGCCACCCTTGCAGGAGATGTCAGGGATGCAGAAGTAATGTAAACAGAGTGGTCCAAAGCTCTATCTCAAGTCTAGCATCAAGGTCTAAGGTGTTGGAAGTTCTTCTAGCCAAGGCCATTGCCAGCAGCTCTAGCAGGGGCGGCAGCAGTAGCGGTTGGTGATGCAGGAGAGGTCAAAGCCCCCGGAGCTGATGGGCACTCCCTCAGAGCTGAGGATGCTGCCAACAGCAGCAGAGGTGGAGGAGCCCACAGCAGTGTTCTGGGGGAAGGAGCTGAGGATGGGTCCAGGCAGGGTGACCACCACAGGGGAGGGCTGGATGATGATGGTGGAGCACTGGCACTGCCTGCAGCAGGGCTCATTGCAGCTGCTGGCCAGTGGGGTTGGGCCACAGGGCTGGCAGCAGGGCTCGCAGGGCTGGCAGCTTTGGCACTTCTCAGGGCAGGACCCTGCAGCACTTCCTCCGTCTCCTTCTGACTTTAGTGGCAGCAGAATTCTGTATGAGTGGGCACAGAGGAGTACAAAGCAAGTTTAGATGAATACTACATTCAGCAGAAAAGGACCAGTTCAGGCTGCTGCAGGAGAGCATAAAGGATATTGAGATTAATAAGACATTAAACATAAAAATGAGCGTTCATATCTCACCCCAATTTGGAGTGCTGGGGTAGCAGTAGTAGCCCCTGACAAGGGGGTCCTTTTGGGTGATGAATGTAGGAACCCCATTACTGCTCTAGCAACGGAATTCCACAAATGATGAGGGCAGAGAAACTCAGAGGTCTTCTCAGAAGTCCTTTATTAGAGTGTCATAGATTTTCCAGCTTTACAGAAAATCGGAGTCCCACTTACAGAAGAACTCCTGGAAGCCCTTAACAGAAGCATCTGCTAACGGAAGTACCAGCCCCCAGAGAAGCCCTAACCACCCTCACCCCCCCCTCCCCCAGACTGCCTTATAGTTCAGAGTGGCTGTTTTTTATACTCTTTGTTATCAATCACTTAACCAATAGAGTCCAGCCAGGTGTATAAACTAAAGCTTGCTCCAATCAAAGGGTACCAACATGTACAAACCAAATGCATTCTTCCAAGGAAATGAGCCAGCACATCAGGAGGCTGCTCTCAGCAGGGTATTGTTCCTGGCTCACAGGGAATGTTAGTGTTTTGTCCTTGAAGCATCAGATTTGCTGGTTGAAGAATCCCAGGCTGGGCACAGGTCATTGCCTCAACAAGCTCGGGCTCCTCTGAGGGGTATTTGAGAATTTAAATAATCTTGAGGAAAAAAAAGTTCATAGTATCAGTCAGGGTTGGAAGGTGTTGGAGAATGGCTTAAATCTAAGGGACATGTCTCTGTGGAACAGCTGCTTGAGCAGAAAATGTAGGCCTTGCTCCATCTTGTTGTTTACCGCTCATAGTTAGCTGCCTTGCTGAAGCAGCAAGGTCACTATGGCCTCGTAGCTGTTCTTGCAGCTGTGTGTTTGTAAGATAACTGGATGGGAAAGGAACAGCTAGGTAAGATAATTGGATGGGAAAGGAAGAGCTAGTGAGAAGGGAGTTTTCTTGGAATGTACACAGAGCCTTTGATATTGTACACAGACGTAATTGCAGGTGGGCTGGATATTATAATGTTGCCTTCAGTCAGAGACCAATAGAATAGTGACGCTTGTGCATATTTAGCTGAGATGCTATATAAGCTGTGTATCCGGGCAATAAAGTTGGACTTGGTTAATCATATTTGATTATGTACCAGCCCCTTCTTGCAACAAGTGGAGCCCGAATAGGATAAAGCTTTGGAAAACGTCCGTAGCAGCGTTCCGCGGGGACGCAGGGATTCGTTCGGTGACGTGGGCAAAGAAGCCGGCCCGGGATAGCAGTACCGGAGGTCGCAGGATAAGGACGACCTGAGGAGCCGAAGACGTGGTGAGCCAGACTGCTATTGGGACTGTGCGCACAGGTATTAAGGCTGAGAAAATGGATAGGCAGGCCACGTATAATGATGAGCTTTTTAGAAAAGCGAAGTAGCTCTTGACTTATTTTTAAGTTCCCTTGAGAGACGCAGTGTAGAGGATGTGGATTTAAAGAAGCATCCTGAACGTTTATTACAGTTGGGTAGAGAGAATGTTTTTTCAAGTTATTAGAAGATGCGTCTAGTGTTGATGTGTTGGAGAGAATACGGAAACAAACTGTGGGACTTGATCATAGATGGTGACAAAACTGCCATAAAGCTGCAAAAGTGGCCGGGGAGAGGCACGGTGAAGCACTCCGCGAAACAGAAGAGCTGTGCTAAATGCCCTCCAAACTGTCCTCTCCGAGAGAGGTATTACTGACAATTCTGGCATTTTGAACGGGCTAACTATCCTCTCCGTGAGAGGTGTTACTGAGATTATTGGGATTTTGAAAGGGCTATTAGCATGGGCCCGGAATCATGATTTTATCCCCAGAGCAACCGAAGCTTTTACTACCGAAGCACGGGACAAAACTAGAGCCTAGCTGTGGGATGAGGTGCTAAACACCAGCCACCATCCCAGCAGGGAGGAAGCGATAAAAAGGCAGCGAAACTTGTGGTTCAGCGTGTTTGATCCCATTCATCAACATCTCCTAATATCGCCAACGACAGCTGGGATTCGGAAGAGATAACACCGACGCTGAGAAATCAAACAGTGCCAACTTTGTTTCACAGTCCCTCTTAGGAAAATGGGGCGCTTGGAGGCTCGCGGTTACGGCATTCTTACGACCGCACCCCTTCCGCGAGCCCCGACGGCCCCCACGGGCACCGACGGCTCCGACCGAGGCGGCACCGACCGACGCACCACCGACACCGGCAGCACGGACTGTAGCGGCCCCCGCGGTGGCCCCCACGGCAGCAGCCACGGCAGCGGCCCCAGCGGCCGTCCCCGTGGAGGCGGCCCGGCGGCGGCCCGGCAGCGGCCAGCACCAGCGATCACCTCACCATCCCCCCGCCTCCTATGCCCCAGACATTGTCAGCAGAAAACATCACTACGACGGAGGCTACACTCGAATTCCGATGGGACGATAGTGTAAGGGATCGGGAGGTTGGAGGGACGGGGAACTGTCCTGCTGCGCCGCTGGAAAGGTATTGTGAGAAATACAGTAATAGAAGGGAATCTGTAGATTTTCCTGTACATGCATCTCCTGTGGTGTTATTCTGGCATTTGACAATGCTAACGAGAAAGCTAAACAGGTTCTCAGCGTTTTACCAATAGGTGTTTCTTGAGTCCACAAAATGTTGTTGTCGAGTCCCATCAACGCGGTCCTCTGGGTCACCAACCCTGTGCTCTGTTAGTTGGCAGATCGTCTACCTCTAGACAGGGCATCCTTATAATTCCTGGTTCAATAGATTCTGATTATGATTGGGCTAAGAAAGTTATGCTCTATAGCATTACCCCTCCTGTTAGTACTCTTGTTGGGACAGAAATTGTTCAGCTAATACCATTTGAGTCCTGAGTGTCTAAAACTTTTAACAGGATTTGAGGATAAGAAGGCTAAGGGAAAATTAGAACAGATTGTGACTATCAGGAGCTGATATCACTATTGTATCTCGTCATAAATGAATGGTCTTGAGTTTAAAAGTTTAAAGGGTTTTAAATGTATCCAAACAACCTGGTCAGCAAAGAGCCAGTGCGATTAGCTTTTACCACGGCAAATCAATCACTGTAAGACCGTACGTGTTAACCCTTCCAGTTACTCTATTGGGTTGAGACACCTTAAGTTAGCTAGGAGCAAAACTTGTTTCTGTTCCTTTTCTGTGGCGGCTACTGATCAGCAACCAACCCTCAAATTAAAATGGAAAACAGCTAATCCAGTATGGGTGGAGCAGTGGTCGCTCAGGCATGATAGGCTGCAAGTTGTTAGGACCCTTACCGCAGAAACAATTGCAACTACTGCACACCTTGCTCCCTCCCCCCCCCCCCCCCCCGGTCTCTTTTCATAGTTTCTAATTGTAATGTCTTTCAGAGTTTGGTTATTTAGAGTTTTGTTAAGTTTTCCTAGTAAGCATAATGAATAGTAAGCATTTGGTATTTACAGGTACTTAGTACATAGTAATTGTAGCAAGGTATAAGGACTTAGTAATGAGTTCACATTGTCAGATTTGTTATGGTTCGAACCTTCTTAGTTGTGTGCCT
Source organism: Colaptes auratus (assembly GCA_015227895.2). Taxonomy (NCBI): domain Eukaryota; kingdom Metazoa; phylum Chordata; class Aves; order Piciformes; family Picidae; genus Colaptes; species Colaptes auratus. Next base: position 5,411,516 of record JAAWVA010000042.1, on the reverse strand, counting down.
AGGCATTTCAAAGGAGCTCCATGTAATATAGTTAAGGTCTGTAGTAAATAGTAATATAGTTAAGGTTTGTAGTAAATAGCTATTAATTTTAAAAGGTATTCCTTAGCTAATGTGTAGAACAATCAAGACTATGAGGAAACAGCATTTCCCATGAAGTTGAACATCGATCACAATAACTGTTATGATAATCTGGCATCAAAAGCATCGATCAGAAGAATGTATCACAGCACTCTGTGAATTTGGACGGAATATTATGGTTGGTTGATTGTTGTGTGATTAGAGAAAATATTCATATGAACTTATATGTTATCTCACCAGTTTGTTATAATATTACGCACTTACAGGGAACATCAAAATTCATTATAACACAACATGCATTTTCATTTTAGGTTGGAGACTACAACACATGCATGCCAAAAGAAAAAAAAAAAAAAAAAGGGAAAAAGGGGGGAAAGAAAGAACACCCCATAGCGAAGAAGTTTTTTAATGGTACCAACAAGAAATAGTTAGTTCATGTCAACACCTAGAAACATAAACTTTGCAAAGTGCTGCAACCCTCTCACCACAAGGCAGCACGAACATGGCACGGCTGTCATGAAGTGACGGTCAGCAGGGCTGCCTAGCGCTGACCTCAACGCCTGTCACAATGATCCAGGATGTCAACAGAAAGTATCTAACTTATGGCTGAGTGTCATGACTGTTTAGCTGTTGTGTGAACATTAAGAGATCAGTATTACTAGGATGAGCAAAACCACATTATTATGTGTAATTTTCTATTGGGTAAAGCAATGAAGCCATTTTGCTCTTGCTGTTTGCCTGCAAGTTTTCTGTCTGTGAAGCTAGAGCCTGGCCAGATCTACCTTTACAGATTAAAGAAATCTTGCTACCATTAACAATTCATTATTTTGACCATCCTAGATAAAATAAAGATGCAACATACCACTAAAGCAGATTGTAAAAGACAGTGCTAAGAATGCATTTGTGTCTTAATCTCTGTGTGTATTGTGTTCAGGCATAACCAAGTCTTCTCTGTCAATAAGAAGAGTGAAATGTGAAGATCAGAACTATTACGACCTGAGTTCTTCTTACAATGTTTGCTGTCTTTGACCACATTTTATGCCAACTCTGTTAGAACATTCTAACTAGCTGAACTTAAGCATTGTGCCTTGTATGGGTTACATCAGTCTGTTAGACATGCTGTGTTATAAAACTTTTGCTTTTGTTATATAGCTTAGCTTTAACTTGCTTCTGTGTATGCAAGAGTATCTTGTATGGGATGAGAACAGCTCCCATGAGCAGAGTGCTCACAAAAACAAAAAGGGGAATTTGTGGCAATGCCGGTGACGAGCAGTGTGAGCAATCTGGCAGTGTAGGCTTTGAGCCTGACATGGTGGTAGGCCATGCTCAGCATAAGTGCAAAAGTTGCTATCAGTGTGGCAAAACAGCGCTGTGCCTGCACCGTGTAACTAAAGCAGGACACTGGTAGCTACAAACACAGCAAATTATCTTGTTGGTCAGCTGAACAGCTAATGTTACTACTGTAATTTTAGATCAACTGCTTTTAGATCAAATAGTTTAAGGCATGCATATTTACTGAATAGAGCTGCTGTTGATTTTTGCTTTTAGCTAATGGTCATGGCTGTGAGGATTTTGAAGGTATGTGTTGTTTTAATTTGTCTGATGGTAGTCAATCAATTCATAAAAGCATTGCTTGGTTGGAAAACTGCTCATCAATTGTTAAAAATGTAAATCTTTAGATCATGGTTTCAATCTTGGTTGGAATATGTCTCCTTGGTTATTAGGTCTGCTTAAAGAGGTTTACGCTGGTTGGGTATTGTTCTGTTGATATTGCTTGTTTTGCATATTGCATATGGATGTATATGAGAAGGGTAAATGAGGTAACATCTTGAGCTTTCTTGTACAAAAGAAAAAGGGGGGAATTGTTGAGAATGGCTTAAATCTAAGGGACATGTCTCTGTGGAACAGCTGCTTGAGCAGAAAATGTAGGCCTTGCTCCATCTTGTTGTTTACCGCTCACAGTTAGCTGCTTGCTGAAGCAGCAAGGTCACTATGGCCTCGTAGCTGTTCTTGCAGCTGTGTGTTTGTAAGATAACTGGATGGGAAAGGAACAGCTAGGTAAGATAATTGGATGGGAAAGGAAGAGCTAGTGAGAAGGGAGTTTTCTTGGAATGTACACAGAGCCTTTGATATTGTACACAGACCTAATTGCAGGTGGGCTGGATATTATAATGTTGCCTTCAGTCAGAGACCAATAGAATAGTGACGCTTGTGCATATTTAGCTGAGATGCTATATAAGCTGTGTATCCGGGCAATAAAGTTGGACTTGGTTAATCATATTGATTATGTACCAGCCCCTTCTTGCAACAGGAAGGGACCACAAGGATCATCTAGTTCCACCCGCCCTGCCATGGGCAGGGACACCCCACACTAGATCAGGCTGGCCAAAGCCTCATCCAGCCTGGTGTTAAATACCTCCAGGGATGGGGCCTCAACCACCTCCCTGGATAACCAATTCCAGGGCTTCACCACTCTCACAGTGAAGAATCTCCTCCTCACCTCCAGCCTGAATCTCCCCACCTCCAGCTTCAGTCCATTCCCCCTAGTCCTATCACTCCCTGATAGTCTGAAAAGTCCCTCCCCAGCCTTCTTGTAGGCCCCCTTCAGATACTGGAAGGCCACAATGAGGTCACCTCAGAGCTTCTCTTCTCCAGACTGAACAGCCCCAATCCTTCAGTCTGTCCTCATCGGAGAGGTGCTCCAGCCCTCTGATCATCCTCGTGGCCCTTCTCTGGACACCTTCCAGCACCTCCAGATCCTCTTGTCATAGGGGTTCCAGAACTGGAGGCAGTACTCCAGGTGGGGTCTCAGCAGAGCTGAGTAGAGGGGGAGAATCACCTCCCTTGCCCTGCTGGCCACACTTCTCCTGCTGCAGCCCAGGCTCTGATTGGCTTTCCGGGCTGCAAGTGCACATTGAGAGCTCATGTTGAGCTTCCCCTCCCCCAGCACCACCCAGTCTCTCTCCTCATGGCTGCTTTCCAGCCAGTCACTGCCCAGCCTGTATTTGTGCCTAGGGTTGCCTTGACCCAGACACAGGACCCTGCACTTGGTCTTGTTGAAGCTCATGAGTTGGCTTGTGCCCACCTCTCCAGCCTGTCCAGGTCCCTCTGGATGGCATCCCTTCCCTCCAGCATGTCTGCTGCACCACACAGCTTGGTGTCATCAGCAAACCTGCTGAGGGTGCACTCAGTGCCACTGTCCATGGCACCCACAAAGATGTTGAACAAGCCTGGTCCCAGGACTGATCCTGAGGGACTCTGCTTGTCCCCTGGCCTCCACGGGGACATGGACCCATTGACAGCCACTCTTTGGGTGCAGCCATCAAGCCAGTTCTTTATCCATCTAGTGGTCACCCATCAAACCCATGTGTCACCAGCCTGGAGACCAGGATGTGGTGTGGGACAGTGTCAAAGGCTTTGCTCAGGTCCAGGTAAACGACATCAGTTGCTCGCCCCTCATCTATTAATGCTGTCATTGTTCATAGAAGGCCACCAGTTTGTCAGGCAGGATTTGCCCTTGGCAAAGCCATGCTGACTGTTCCAAAATCACCTCTTCACCATTATTCTGAGTCGTCGTGCTCCAGGAGGATCTGCTCCATGATCTTTCCAGCACAGAGGTGAGACTGCCTGGCCTGGGTTCCCTGGTTCCTCCTTCTTACCCTTTTGAAAATGGGAGCAATGTTTCCCTTTTCAGCCTGTGGGACTGCCCAGGCTGCCATGACTTTGGAATAGAATAGAGAGGGGCTTAGCAACCTCATCTGCCAGTTCTCTCAGCACCCATGGGTGTATCCTGTTGGGTCCCATGGACTTGAACCACTTTCAGGTTCTTCAGGTGATCACCAACCTGAGCTTCACTTACCATGGGCAGTTAGAATAGAATAGAATAACCAGGTTGGAAGAGACCTTCAAGATCATCACATCCACCATCAACCATCCAACCCACCTAAACAACTAAACCATGGCACCAAGCACCCCATCAAGTCTCCCCTGAACACCTCCAATGATGGTGACTCCACCACCTCCTCAGGCATCCCATTCCAATGGGCAATGACTCTATATAGAATTTCTTCCTAACATCCAGTCTAAACCTGCCCTGGTGCAGCCTGAGACTGTGTCCTCTGTTCTGGTACTGGCTGCCTGGGAGAAGACCAACCTCTGCCTGGCTACAACCCCCCTCAGGGAGTTGTAGAGAGCAAGAAGGTCACCCCTGAGTCTCCTCTTCTCCAGGCTAAGCAACCCCAGCTCCCTCAGCCTCTCCTCGTAGGGCTTGTGTTCCAAACCCCTCCCCAACTTTGCTGCCCTTCTCTGGACCCATTCCAGCAAGTCAAAATCCTTCCTAAACTGATGGGCCCAGAACTGGACACAGGACTCAAGGTGCGGCCTAACCAGTGCAGTTCTTCCTCCCCATCCCTGGCATTGTCTTCCATGACACCAGGAGTGTGGCTGGAGGCCCTTGCAGTGAAGACTGAGGAAAAAGAGTTATTGAGTACCTCAGCCTTTTCCACATCACTTGTGACCAATTCACCACTTTCCTTTCTGAGGGGGCCCACACCTTCCCTACTCTTCTTCTTACCATTAATATACCCGTAGAAGTCTTAGTGCTCCTTTAACTCCCTGGCTAGATTCAGTCAAACTCTGCTTGGCTTTCCTAACCAGGCCTCTTGCTGCTCGGGCAGCTTCCTTATCTCCCCCTGTTCTAGCTGTCCTTCCCTCCACTGCCTGTAGAGTTTCCTTTTAAGTAATAGTGTGTCCAGTAGCTCCTTGCTCATCCAGGCAGGCCTCCTAGCGTTCTTCCCTGTTTTTCTCTTTGTTGGTATACATAGCTCCTGGACACAGAGGAGGTGGTCCTTTAATACTGACCAGCTGTCCTGGGTCCCTCTTCCCTCCAGGGCTTCATCCCACGACGCTTTGGCTAGCAGATCCCTGCAGCGATCCAAGTCTGCACGCCTAAAGTGCAGACTTTGTAAGCTTAGAATAGGTCCTCCTGATAGCCCTGAGGAGATTAAATTCAACTGCTTCATGGTCACTGCAGCCAAGGCTGTCTCTGAGCTCACATTGGTTACCAGCCCTTCCTGTGGTGAGAACAGGTCCAGCAGAGCACCTTTTCTGTTGGGTCCTCTACCATTTGGAGGAGGAAGTTGTCTTCTATGCAGTCCAGGAACATCCTGGATTGCTGGTGCCTTGCTATGTTGTCCCTCCAGCAGATGTCAGGGTGGTTGAAATCACCCATGAGGACCAGGGCTTGTGACCTGGAAGCTGCCTCTATTTGCCTGTGGAGGGCCTCATCTGCTTGGTTCTGCTGGTCAGGTGGCCTGTAGGAGACGCCCCTCCCCCCCCCGCCCGGTAATATCTCCTCCTCCTGTCTTGCCTTTAGTTTTAACCCCTACCCTCTCAACCATTTCATCATCCCTCCCCAGGTGGAGCTCCACTGAATCCACTGGTATTGACATAGAGGGCAACACTTCTCTTCTCCTTCCCTGCCTATCCTTCC
>JAAWVA010000042.1:5358370-5405447 GCA_015227895.2 Colaptes auratus | reverse complement strand
GGGTCAGTCATTACACAGCATCAGAAAGGCAAATGGGATTACTCCTTTCTTATGTAAGGTCTTCTTTCATCCAGTCAGCATCTTCCATTCAAATTTCTTGTCTTTCCCTCCCGTTTCCTGTGCCTCTGCCTATTTCCTGCGTGCTCTCCCTCTAGAAAGAGGAATGTTATGTAGGAGAGAGTTTCACTACTACTTGTAAGCTTCTTGTCTCACTTCTTGCTCCCAGAGGGGCTGTGTGCCAGCCTGTGTGTTGAACTCCTGTATTAGTAGCAGCTCCCAGATCTAATGCACAGCTTTCATCTACAGATCTCAACATTGGGTTGTGTTGTTTTGGAGACAGGAGGAGAGATGTGTTCTTGTCCAGAGCTCAGGTAGAATGGCGCAGTAAGATGAAACAGAATTGTACCTCCTCCTTGCTGGGCTGCTGGAGAGGTGATACCAAAGCAGAGCAGAATAAATGTTAGATCCCTTCTAGACTGTGAGTGCCACGGACTCACAGCCCAGCATCTATGCAGTGCTTTGTGCAGACTCTGCCACTGCACCCAAAACTCCCCTGGGGGAAGGCTCATGGTTCTTCCCACAATTCTGCAGAAGAATCCTTCCCGGGCGAGGCAGGAGGCTTACAGTGCCCCTTTCTCAGTCAGCCTTCCTACCTAACAAGAAGGCTGTGGGAGACTGCTGAGGATGCCAATTGCTGTCATCTTTGCTTCTTTTCTACAGAGCTAGGATCCAGCATGAGAACTCCTTTCAAGGAGCCCAGCCTAGCTGCATTAGCATTCAGACATTCCAGTAGACACTGACTGGAGACCTGACCTCTGGAACTGCAACTTTTCTCTCTGGGAAAGAAAACACAGACAAACAAAATGTTGCTCAGTACTTGCTTCAGGATCTTAGGTTATTTCAGAATGAAATACCCTTACTACACATAGCCTTATGCTCAGTGAGAGTAGGAGAGTTTGAATTGCCTCTTAGAATTGAAAAAGCTGTTGGTCAAGTTCTGACTCAGAGACAGGAGTAGGGCCCTCACCTGAGCTCCCATTCCAAACCTTGGTCACAACACCATCCCTCTTCTACCTGGATAGAGAGTTAATAGCAGCTGTATGATTTACTTAAAACATTCCTCTACCCACAGCAGCTCCTGCTCCTCCCCATCAATCCCTTTCCTCTCCCCAAAGCAGCTCTGCTCCTCTATTGCCCTCTCCTCACTGTCTAAACATCTCCGCTCCCCCACCACTATTTTACACCCATCCCAGAGCTAGGGGCAGGACCCTCACCAGCCGAGATGCCACACAGAGGAGCTCAGCCCAGCAAGGAGCCCCAGCCGCACCCGTGGATGATATTGGAGGAGCCATCAATCATGGCCCTACCTAACCGGGGGGCCACCAGGCCCCCCAGCCTGTGTTGTCACCACCACCATCACCCAGGTGTGCACCATGGGCACTCCCCAGACGAGAGAGGAGGATCCCTCAGCCCAGGTGGGCTCAGCCTGGGGCTTCTGCCCTTCCTGGTGGGGATTAACTAGGGGAGTGGGTGGGGAGGGCAAAGTGTCCCCACCTGGGGTGGGAGGAGACCCCACCAGAGCCCAGGTGCTGTTGGGGATTTTACAGGGACATGAGGAAAACAATCTTTACGAGTGTGCTGCCCGGGGGTGTGGAGTCACCCACCCTGGTGTGTTTAGAGGTCGTTTGGAGGTGGTGCTTGGGGATAGGGTTTAGGGGTGAACTGGTAGAGAGGGTCATTGGTTGGGCTTGGTGATCCTGAGGGTCTCTTCCAACCTGAATGTCTCTGTGATTTCTAAGCATATGGCTGGAGCCACGGAGCACTACTGAAGTGCTGGGTGCTGGGGGCCTGCCTTACTGCACTGGAAAATAGGTGTATGTGTGGCTGCATGTCACAGGGAAGCTGTGAGATTTCCCCTTTTGAGCAGACTGGGGTTTCTGGCATGATGAGATGCCCATCAGGTGTTAAATATCTTGCAGTATCACTCCTTAACCTGACAGTGCTCAAGAGCAATTGGCTCTGAGCCCCAAGATCTCCACAAAACCCAACAACAATGGCAATAAATTGTAACAGCTGAAGTCCTAAGGAGCCTCCATGTAAACTTATAGAGGTTGTACTGGGAGAGAAGAAGAGGTGGAATGAAGGTGGGGAATGGTCTGTAATGCCATGGCCTGAAATATGACAGTGGGGTACAACCCCTTGTCTTCCACTGGCAGTTTGGGGTGTGTAAATATGCATGTCCTACAGAGGCCTGCTTGTTACAGAATGCAAAGTGGGTAATAGATAAAGGCTGTTTATGTGTGAAAAGTGAGATTCCTCTGTAGACTGTGTTGGTTTCTGTGTTCCAGGTGTCAGAGTAGCTGGAGGAAACTTGTGTTGTGCCTTCTAAGCTCTCTGGGCACAGCCCTTCAGGGCTGCTCTGGGGGAAAGCTGTGCAGGGATCTGCAGGCCTTCTGACACAGGAGGCAAGAGCAGAGGAGTACAAAGCATTGCTGTGCTATGAAAGGTGCCTTGGAGAGTTGTTACTGACAGCACCAAAGTTGTGAGCTGCTAAGGGAGCAGTTGAAGTATCAATGAATGTTCTAAGGCCATGAGGCCTGGTGGGATTCACCCCCAGAGTCTTGAAGGAGTTGGCAAATGCATGGCAGAAGGCCTCTCGATCATCTGCCCAAGGGTTGGGAGTGTGGGAGGCTGCTGACTGGAAGCTACCCAACCCTCCTGCAGCTCATCAGGACGGGAGGGAAGACCCAAAACCCAGTGCCAGCAGAAAAGCTGTGCAGAGAGAGTGGAACTGAGTGTGTGGTGGCAGTGGCAGTGGCATGAACAGGGGAACACCCTGGGTCACACCCCCCCAGACTGGTGAGCAAAAGGAGCTTGGGAAGGCTGCTGAAAGCAGGGTGGCAGCAAAAGCCCTGGGGGTCTGGGGTCGCAGGAGCCAGCAAGGTGCCCTTGGCCAAGGACAGCAAGTGGTGCCCTGGGCAAAGCAAGTGAAGGAAGGTGACCCTGCTCCTCTGCTCAGTGCTGCTGAGAGCAGGATGAGAGAGACATGGTGTCTCGGGCCGGAGGGGGAAAGGGCCTCAGTGCTTTTGAATAGTCCCTGTGGTGAAATGAGAGGCACAAAGGAGGCCAAAATGTCAACAGCTCGACTATTTATTACACAAATAATGTGGATGGATCAGAAGGGGAGAGAGAGAAGAGGAAAGGAATTCGATTCCCCCCCCCCTCACCCCCCCAAGACAGTTTGAGCCTGTGGGGAAAGGTGCTGCAGGAGCTGTTGGGCTGTAGAGAAGCGGTGCTGAGGCTTGGGCTGTAGAAGAGATGTGGTCCTCTGGGCAGCCTCTTCAGCTCCATGAGTTGCAGCAGGTGGAACTTAGGAGACGGAGAGAGGGTTCAGTCTGCTTCTTCCAGGCTCCATGGCCTCTTTTCTTCGGAGCAGCACTGCCCGGGCTTTGCCTTCTCTGGAGCTGTCTTCTCAGCAGCATTGTCCTTCTCCGTGCTTGCCTTCATCTGTGTTTTGGTTCTCTGTTTTTCTTCTGCGGAGCCAGTGGTTGCTCAAGCCTTTTATACAGTGTTTCAGTCCTTAGCTATGTGTCCAAGCCTTGTCCCTCAGAATTCAGGGGCCAGGAAATCATCCTTGGGAAGTATCCAGGTATGGTTCCCAGGAAGTCTTTCTGTGTTCCTGTGTGTTTGGGCAGGGGGCTGGCTGGAGGGGGGGGCTCCACCTCCTCCTTCTCCATCTACCTGCCCACACACTCATTGCACCTCAGGAACAGGTGGCCTCGGTCCTTGATGTTCTCTCTGTTGAGTCCCATCAGGAGAGACAAGCTTTTAGTCTCTCACACGTGGGCATACTGGGGAGAGCCCTCCAGTGCCCTCCAGTGCCCTCCTGCCCCCCCGACCCACTCCCCTCCCCCCGAGCGACCGTTGGGGTATGTTGACCAAGTGTTGCCTGGCAACGGCCCCAGTGCCTGCAGGGACGGCACTGGAGTGGCAGTGGCAGAGCCAAGCTCTTGCCCAGCACACTCCTCAGCACCCTGAGCGGATTGGCAGCCTCCCCAGGGCAGCTGTGCTCTCTCAGGAGTCCAGCCCTTTCAGCCCTCGCGCGTCGGCAGGATGGGTCAGTTTAAACTGCTGTCATCGCTCCAGGTACGCTTCCCCCACGGCTCAGGGAGGTGTTGGCACACCTGGGACCCACAGCAGCCCCCTTTCTCATGCCCCGTGCCATCTGCTCTGTAGGTGTTGACCCCTGGCCCGAGCAGCAGTGCCCACCTGACACACCCTGCCCGAGCCACTGCTCCGCCAGCGTGTGCGGCTGAGCCGGGGCCGTACGAGGAAGACAAGGGAGCTCCTCCTCTTCGCCGACTCCTTGCTCATCGCCAAGGCCAAGTAAGACCCAGAGAGCCCAGCTGCCTTTCTCCCCAAGCCCTGGCCCCGGCCCCAGGGCAGGCACAGCCAAGCAGCAGCTCCTGCTTTGGCACCTCGGTGCTGGACGCGCTCAAGCTGCAGCCGTGGCAGCTGCGTTCTGGAGGGGAGCCAGGGCTCAGGCAGCTCCAGGTCACTCCCAGGTTTCCTCTCTGCAGACGGGGCGGCGTCCTGCTGCCTCAGCTCTGCCTGGCCCTGGCCAGTTTGATGGTGCTGAGCGGTGGGAAACCATCCGAGAGTGGCTATGCTGCCGAGGGGGAGGAAGACAGTTCCACCAAGTCCCTGGCCTCGTCTGGCCTCTGGCTCTGTGTCATCTCCTTCAGGTCAGTCCGGGGGCCGTGTCGCTTGGCAGGGCACCCTGGGCAGAGTCTCTGTCCTGCCCCGCAGGGCAGAGCTGTGCCAGTGCCTGCCTCTGCCTCAGGCTGGGAGCCCTGGCACTCAGGCTGTTTCTCCTCTCTCTCTGCAGCTCACGGGCAGTGAAGGAGCTCTGGGTCAGCACACTGCGTGGGTAAGCTGTGCCTGGCAGAGCAGCCACGCTCCCATCATGGGGGGAAGCTGCAGCTCTAGCCGTCCCATGGGGCAATACTGCACCTCTGCTTCAGAGCGCTGCCAACCCAGCGCGAGCAGCTCCTGAGTGGGCAGATCTGGTGGAGAACTTTGAGCCAGCTGTGTCCAAGCAACAGCTGCCCAGCTCCACCCTCACCACTGCCCCTGGCGGGTGGTACCTGCCTGCTTCAGGGCAGCTGGGAAGAGCTGCCAGGGCTGGGAGGAGAAGCAAGAGGCAGCTTGTGTCTCACGCAGCTCTTCCTCTACCCTTCCCAGGCACAGGCCAGCAGAAGGAGCAGAGGGAGCCCAGGTCACCCAGCTGCCCTCCCTCAAGCTGCTGCTGAAAGAGCTGAGCAGCCAGAGAGCTGTGAGTGTCCCTCCTGCGCACTCTGTCCCCAGAGGCTGCCGCAGCCCAGCATCAGCTGCATCGCTTCTCACCTGCTGCTCTTTTCCCTTTGCACAGCCCCTGACACTGCACAGCAAGAGGCTGGAGAGGCTGATTGCGGTCCAGGCAGAGTGAGGGTGCTTGGGGTGCTCTCTCAGCTGTGGCCACCTCTCACACGTGGCCAGGGGCTGATGCAGCTGGCAGTGAGCCCTGTGTGCTGTGGGGCTGCTGGTGAGCACAGCTCATTGCCTGCAGGTTGGCACAGAGCAGCAGCTGCCTCCCATCCCCACTGGTGGCAAAGGAGAACCTGGCCGCTTGGATGGTGAGTTTGGAGAAGACAGGGGCAGGGGGCCCCTTCTCCTCCTCTCCTGGGCTGGCACTTGTGTGCTGTGGGGCTGCTGCTGCTGCTGCTGCCGCCCTTCTTGCAGGGCAGCGGCTCTGTCCCCACGCTCTTGGGTGGGAGCCAGCTGAGCCCCCAGGGTCCCTGTTGCCAACAATGGGTGGGCTTCCCTGGTGGCTGGGGGAGAGTGCTGAGAAGGTCCAGGAGCACTTGCTTGGTGCTTGTCCTCCACCTCTCCCCTCTCTCCCTTTTGCCTGGCAGCAGGTGGGAGGCGCAGGAGGAGGATGGGGTGCCCTGGCCCTTTTTCTCGGCGACAGACCTCGGCTGCCACTGCAGAAGCTCCAGGCCATGGGGCTGTGGCGACCCAGGGCCTCTCTTTGCCCAGCCCCTGGCAGCTGTGTGCAGCCAGGATGGCACGCTACCTCAGCCCGTCCAGGTAAGCAAGCCTGGCCAGGGGGTCCCCAGCCCAGCAGCTGCTGTGCAGAGGTGATGGCCCCAGCGCAGGGAGCCCGGGTGTGGCTTGGGGACAAAGCCGGCTCCCCCTCTCCCCAGCAGCCTCCAGCCAGCCCTCCGCCAGGCCCCAGGGAGGGCTTTGGAGAGGGGCACACTGGCTCTAGCCCCTGAGGAAGGTTCACGGGCCCCATGGCCATTCTTCAGGCGAGCAGCTGGTTTGCTCTGTCCCCTGCAGGACCTGCTGGCTCTGCTGCACGCCCAAGGGCCATCCACGGAGAAGATCTTCTGCCGCACAGCTGGCGAGCGCAGCTTGCAGGAGGTGCGGGAGGCGCTGGACAGGGGAGCGGAGGTCCAGCTGGAGAGCCAGCCTGTGCACCTGCTGGCTGCCGTCTTGAAGGTACAGCCTGCTGCCCTGCAGCTGTGGGCTCTGCTGGTGCTGAGGGGCACCTGTGAGAGCAGGAGCTGAAAGGCAGCTGGCTGCTGGGGAGGCAGAGTGCCGGGCACACTGCCTGTGCTCCTGGCAGCAGCAGTGCTGCCAGCTCACCCGCAGCTCTTGGCCTTGCAGGACTTCCTGCGGAAGATCCCCTCCAAGCTCCTCCAGTCAGAGCTGTACGGGGAGTGGATGAGTGCCCTGGAGAAGAGCAGCAGGCAGGAGAGGCTGTGCGGGTGAAAGAGTAAGTGTGGCGAGCAGGCTGGCTGCTCCTCAGGGCCTGCTAGAGGTTAGGAGCTGCCTGCAGAGCAAGGGCCTCCTTGGAGAGCTCTTTTCTGCCAGCACCTCTAGCTGCTGTCGGGTGGGGGGTTGGTGTCAGAGGCACAGCAAAGCATTGCTGTCCTTGGAGCAATTGCTGCAGACATCGGGGGTGCTCCAGCAAGGCCTGTGGGCAGAGGGGCAGGGAGGGAGCAGCTGGCAGTGAAGATGGGTCCTGGGCTTTGCTGGGGAGGCTTTGCTAGGGAGGCTTTGGCTAGGGAGCCTCCCCTGCGTGTGGGCCTGGGTGGTGAGGTCAGGCTGGGAGACCTGTGTCGAGCAGGTCTAGGGAGTAACCTTGTGTTCCTCTTGCTTCAGGGTGGCCAGCAAATTGCCCAGGCCAACCTCCTCCTCCTGAAGCGCTTGCTGTCCCTGCTGCACCACATCAGCAGCAATGCAGCCTCCAGCAGCATGACTGCTACCAACCTGGCCATTTGCGTGGGGCCAAACCTCCTGAGCCCAGCGAGGAGCAGACGCTGCCCCGGACATGCTGGTGACAGAGAAGGTATGCTGTGCTTGCCAGCTGCAGCCTCGTGGGGCCAGCAGAGCTGTGCTCTTGAGAGGGACCTGGCTGCCTCCTCTCTTCAGCAAGCCATGTGGCAGAGGTGCCAGGAAGAGCAGCCCCAGAGCTGCAGTTTTGTGTGCAGAAAAGCAGGGCTGGGAGTGGGGAAGGCTGTTGGAGCCAGCTGCAGGCACCTAAGTAGGAACCAATGGCTCTCTGTCTGCAGGTGATAGAGCTGGTGGAGTTCCTCATCGACCATCAGGGGGAACTCTTTGAAGAGGAGGAGGAGGAGGTGACTAAGCCTGTGGCTGCAGAGCCGAGGAGTGGCAGCAGTGGGGCCAGGAGAAGGAGAATCTGGAGAGGTACGTGAAGGGCACCAAGAACATGAGGACAAAAGCTCCCCTCAGAAGGTGGGAGTGCAGGCAGAGGGCAAGCAAGGTCATTCTCCAAGCTGCAGCTGGCAGAAGTGCAGCAAAGGCTGATGGGATGTGTCTTTGAGCTGTGAGCTAGCAAGTGGGCAGGGAGGTCCTTGCTGCCTCTTCACTTCCCCCCCGTTTCCATTGCAGTTCCAGAGGCTGAAGCAAGCCAAGAGCCAAAGAGCTCATCTGAGCCAGAAGGTAAATGAGTTGGCTTTGCTTAGAGCAGAACTGCTGCAAGGGGATGATGGCCTTCCCTGTCTAACAATGCTTTTGAATGGAAGGTTGCCAAAGCTTCTGGGGACATGCAGCAGCGCTCCTGCAGGAAGAGAAAGCTGAGCTGTAAAGAGGAGAGGGACAGCCAGCCCGAGAACAAAAGGCAAAAAGCTGGAAAGAGATCTCCAGGTGAGCAACTGAGCAGGGTCAGGGAGAGCAGAAGAAGAAGGAGGCCAGCTGTGTAACACTCCCTGCTGTCCCCTTGAAATCTGCTGTGGGGAGAGGAAACATTTGTGAGGTGCCCAGAGATTGCCCTGAGAGGAAGCATGTGCCTGCCCCTGGGAGAACAGGTGTGTCAGGAGAGATGCCAGCCCCTGGGAGAACAGGTGTGTCAGGAGAGAGATGCCAGCCCCTGGGAGAACAGGTGTGTCAGGAGAGAGATGCCAGCCCCTGGGAGAACAGGTGTGTCAGGAGAGAGATGCTTTTACTGTGGTTCAGCGTTCTCCTCCATTCTTGGTGCAGCTGGATCCCAGCCTGGCTCTGGCTTTGTACAGCACTTGAGGCAAAAGCCCTTGGAGTCAAAAGGCTCCCTCAAGTTCCACAGTCTAAACTGTTAGTCTGACAGGACCAATCCCTAATCCCCAGCTAGAAGGGATTCTGCAGAGGAGTACTAGGAATGGGCTCTGGCTCTCACACCAAAGCACAAGCTGCTTGTCCTCCCCTCACCCTTGTCATTTTTTTTCTTCCATCTTTCCAGGGCAGCTTGAAGAGATGCCTGCAGACATGTCAGGTGGACTTTGTTCCTGTGTACTTGAGCAGCATGTGGGACGTTCTTCTGAGCTCCAAATAGTTGTTTTCTCTCTAGCCTGGTATTTTAGTTATGAGTATTGCTATAGGTGTCAGAGCTCTTGTTGCTGCATTAGAGTTACAGGTGGTTGTTCAAGTTAGAGCAGTTGTTAAGAGTTGTTAAGTTGTGGGTTTGCTAAAGTTCTGGTTGTTATTGCTAAGGTTCTAGTTGCTGTTAAGGTCTTGTTGTTTGCTAAGGTTCTTGTTGCTGTTAAGGTTCTAGTTGCTAACGTTCTAGTTGTTATTTGCTAAGGTTCAAGTTGCTGTTAAGGTTCTAGTTGTTATTAAGGTTCTTGGTGTTGTTTGTTAAGGTTTAGTCTTGTTAAGGTACTAGTTGTTGCTTAGGTTCTAGTTGTTAAGGTTTGTTGTTTGTTAAGGTTCTAGTTGTTCTTTGTTAGGTTCTTGTTGGTTACTAAGGTTCTTGTTGTTAAAGTTCTTGTGTTAAGGTTCTAGTTGTTGTTTTTGAGGTTCTTGTTGGTTACAAGGTTTTGGTTGCTAAGTCTATTGTGGTGCTCAGGTCTTGTTGTTAAGTTTCTAGTTGCTGTTCGTTAAGGTTCCAGTTATTAGGTGGTTAGGTTCTAGCTGTTCCAGTTGGAGTTGTTGCAGTTCTTGTTCTGGTTCTCGTTCTAGAAATGAAGGAGGCAGTAGGGAGAAGGTGAAGGCCCAGGGGATGTTGATGAGGACCAAAACTGGCCATGAGGGGGAAGCTGATGGTGAAGTGGTGCTACCCTGTGAGGGTGCTAGGTGGCAGATGGTGCAGCAGGTGCAGCCTTGCTGTGGTAGTTGCTGGAGAGGGGGCAGAGCAGCTGCCAAAAGATGCGAGGCCAGGAGCAGCAGAGGCAGCGGAGACTGAAGGCAGCCCCCAGGAGCACAAGCAAGTGCGAGAGAGCCAGGCTGGGCAGGCAGAGGCTGGGGGCGGTCTCAGGTTAGGGCACCCTGGAGAAGTGGCATCCCAGGCTGAGGACCCGAGGGGACCAGCGGCACACAGCGGCAGCGCCAGGCACAGCCGGGGTGGCAGGGCGGTCGCGACTCGCACTGCATCTCTGGCCTCATCCCTCCCTGTGTGGGGGCTGCAAAGAGGGGGCTGCTTGGCACCCCCCATCCCCCTGCCCAAGGGAAGCACCCCGAGGGGTGGAGAGGCGTGCGCAGCCCTCGCCCAGCGCAGGGCAAGAGCGGCATCGGCGCAGGGCAGAGCAACGGAGGCGGGGCGAGGCGCCAAGAGAAGCGAACAACCACGTTAAGAATAAGACTTTTATTTCCCACAGGGGTTGAAAACTTTTTATAAAGCTTTTCTCTCTTGTTTTTGTCTCCTCCTGCTTTTTGTCTCTTTGCTTTTGGAATGTACAGTCTATGAGGTAAAATTAAGAGGACATTAAAACCTGTCTCCGGTGCAGCCAGAGACAGCAATGGCAAATAGGCTACAAAGTGACTCTCAAAAGAGGAGCTCCTTTGAATTTTGCTACGAAAAAAGCCTCAGTCCCTGCCGAGGGACTGCAGTAACAATCTTAACCTGGGAGGAGTTCAGCCGCTAGGAAATGTCGGGGCTGTTGCGCGCATCCTCACTTGCACTGCCAAAAACGGCACCGGTGAGAAGGGTCTCGAAAAGGTGGTGGTGCCGGCGGGGTTCTGCGGGGAGGGCTCGCCTCTACGTACAAAGGACAAATTCCCAAGGAATGCCGACCCCGCCGCTGCCAGACCCCCACGGCGGGCAAAGGCAGCGCTCACCGGCCAAGCTATCGGTCTGCGTGCTCGCCGCGGGCCGCCGCCGCTGCACCTCTTCTGCGCCGTCATAGGTGCCAAAGCCGGTGCCGGGTGCCCCCAAGCCCTCCGGCCCCGCCCCCGCAGCGTCCCCGCCTCTCCCTCAGGACGTCACCGCGGCGGGGACGTCCGCTGGACAACTGCCGCTGACGGGCGGGCGCCTCGACCAATAGGAAGCGGAGGGGAAGAGGAGGGTGGAGCTTTCTGTGACGGGGCGGCCCGCGCCTGAGGCCGGCCCAGCGGCCCGCGGCGGGCTTCTCATGCTGAGGTTCAGCCCGGCCGTGGGGGCTGCTGTGTGCTGACACCTGCCCGCTGAGGAGCAGCGTCGGGGCTGCATTCATCCCGGCCTGGCCCTCGCTGGCTCCCGGGGAAAATCAAGGCTGGGCAAAAAAAGGGCTCAGAGGGGCACGCTGGGGCGGGCCAGCGTCCTGCTCCACACTACGGAAGTTGCTTCCTTAGCCGGCTTGCAAAGCATGTGGCTTTGCTGTTTCTTGGGATCACCTCTCTTGTGCTGCCCTGCTAAACGGATCTGCTGAGGTACCTGGGTCAAGCGCGTGGCAAAAATTGTCTTCTTTCACAGAATCGTAGAATCAGTAAGGTGGAAAATAACCTCAGAGATCACCCAGTCCAACTGTCACCCCACACCTCAGGACTAACTAAACCATGGCTTCAAGCGCCACGTCCAGTCCTGGTTTTGAACACCTCCAGGGATGGGGACTCCACCACCTCCCTGGGCAGCACATTCCAATGGCCAATTACTCTTTCTGGGAAGAACTTTCTCCTCCAGCCTAAACTTCCCCTGGCACAGCTGAGACTGTGTGCTCTTGGTCTGGTGCTGGTTGCCTGGGAGAAGAGACCAACCCCCACCTGGCTACAACCTCCATGCAGGAGTTGTAGAGGGCAAGAAGGTCTCCCCTGAGCTCCTCCAGGCTTAGCAACCCAGCTCAACAGAACATAGAACAGAATAAACCAGGCTGGAAGAGACCTTCGAGATCATCACATCCAAGCTATCACCCAACACCACCTAATCAACTAAACCATGGCACCAAGCACGCCTCCAAGTCTCCCCCTGGACACCTCCAGTGACAGTGACTCCACCACCTCTCAGCCTCTCCTCACAGGGCTCTGCTCCAAACCCCTCCCAGCTTGTTTCCTTCTCTGGACACCTTCAAGTGTCTCACTATCCTTCTTAAACTGAGGGGCCTAGACTGGACACAGGACTCCAGGTGTGACCTCACCAGTGCTGAGTCCTGGGGCAGAATGACTGAAGCATGTTTATGCCTGAACTCTATCACAAGCACAGTGCTGCTGGCTCTTAGAGATAAGGGGGAGTTGGTCTGGGTTCTGAGGAGATCAGAGCCATGGATGTCTCTCTTGAAAAACCTTGTGCTTACTCCAGTGCAAACACCTTCCTCAAGTAAGTTGCTAAGACCCAGAGAGTACATTTTGCCAGTTGCTTTCCTTTGTGCTATGCTATTCCCATCCAGCTGATCACATCCTTGCTGACAAGAAGTCTCCCATGTAGAATGAAACAAAGTGTTTAAAGAGAGAAGAAAAAAAACTTCCAGGGCTCTTGGTTTATGCTCCTTAATCAATAGTTTAATTTCTTTGTTGTTTTCTTCAATGTTTTTCTTCATATCAGGCACTAGGCAGTGCTTTGATCTCTGAACTGTTCCTAGCTGACACTGCTTAATGAATGTGTGACTAAAGTTAGCAGCATCCTCCATCGGGAGGAAGCACTTTGGTGTTCTGTGATTGTCTGCCAATGGCTCACAGGAGTTTAGCTGCTGGTTTTCAGCCTGCTTGACAAACAGTGGCTTGGCTTCTAGGAGAGCTAACAAGACTGCTGAGAAAACCAGACTGATTTTTTCAGGGAGAGGATGGACAGAAGCTGCATTTCTCCAGAGTTCATTGTTCCTTTGAAGCAGTAGGTGAATGCACAGTCTGGAGTAAGCTGAGATGCCTTCCCTCAAGGAGCTTAGAACCAATTCCATGTGACCAAGTGACAAGCAGAATAGAATAGAAATAACCAGGTTGGAAGAGACCTTGGAGATCATTGAGTTCAACCTGTCCTTCAACACTATCAACTAAGCCATGGCAAGTACTCACAGAATGACCCACAGAATCACTACAGGTGGAAAAGACCTCTAAGCTCATCAGGTCCAACCATTATCTAACTCTACCAGGGTCACTACTGGGCCCTATTCTTCAGCACCATATCTAGATAGCTTTGAAATCCATCCAGGGATGGGGATACAGCCATTGTTCTTCCCAGAAAGAGTGATTGGCCATTGGAAAGTGCTGCCCAGGGAGGTGGTGGAGGCACCATCCCTGGAGGTGTTTAGGAAGAGACTGGATGGGGTGCTTGGTGCCATGGTTGAGTTGCTCAGATGGTGTTGGGGGAGAGGTTGGACTCGATCTCAAAGGTCTTTTCCAACCTGCTTGATTCTATTCTATGTATTTCCCTGGGCAGCCTGTTCCAGTCTTTGGGAAGCCTTTCAGGATGTTGGCAGGGTCTTGTGTGCATCCTTTCCAAAGCATTCTTTGTCTTTTCTTACTCTGATTACTGCTTTCTGATATGAAAACAGTTCAGTGCCACATCTCACTGTCGGGCTGCTGACCAAGTGGCTTGTGATGCAGCCAGTGGGAAGAAGCAGTGGTGCTGTACTCGGGCTCAGCAAGAATGATGCCAGTGACACGAGGTGACACTGTGCAAACACACCTTTTCCTGGCTGCAGCTGGTTTCTTCCAAAGCCCAGAATGCTGCTGCTACCAAGAGCCTGACCTTCATGGAAGAGGCTCCAGTCACTGCACCAAACACCACATGGTATAAAAGGCACCGATTGATTTGCAAGATCCTCATCTGAGTATGCAGGAAGTAAACTGGGCTGCATTCATCTGATTTTTCTTCAGGCTGGAGGAAGCTTGTAGCAAACACTAACATGACTGCCACACAGCATTAACATCTTCATTATGATGTTAACTGTGCCCACTTTAGGTCCACTGCCAAATTCCAGAGACAATTCCCTTCTCCTTTAAGGAAATCTTGAAGTACTTTATCTAAAACTGAAGGATAAATCCAAAGGATAAAGTTTGGGTTGGTTCCTTGAGTTCTCTGCAAGTAGCTGTCTTAGAACGGGGCTGATTCCTGTGCATTGGCACATTCTCTTCTCTTCCTTTGCACTCCTGACTGTTCTTTCAGATTCTACTTGCAGAAAGACCAGCAGGGTTTTAAGAGCACAATATGCATGACTGCATCTTTCCCTCTCTTCCCTAGCAGTGGGGAAGAATGACTCTCTGAGGAGTGTACCCATCTGAGCTTCCAGTTCCCCAGCATCTTGGAAGGACTTGTGTGCAGCTGCAGCTTCAGCCTCTGCCACAGAGAGCAGGCACACTGGTGGCTGATTGGCAGTGCAAGAGAGGCTGTACAGAGGTATAAAAGTGATAGAAGTGTTTCTAGAGGAGAGTCGAGGTGGGCACAGGCCACCTCATGAGCTTCACCATGGACCAAGTGCAGGGTCCTGAATCTGGGTCGAGGCAATCCCTGCACAAATCCAGGCTGGGCAGGGAAATGGCTGGGGAAGCAGCCCAGAGCGAGAGAGAATTGGGGTGACTGGTGGACGAGAAGCTCCACCCGGAGCTCTCAAATGTGCACTGGCAGCCGGAAAGACACTCAGACTGGGCTGCAGCAGGAGAAGTGTGTCCAGGAAGGTCAAGGGAGGGGATTCTCCCCCTCTACTCAGTCTGGTGAGACCCCACCTGGAGTACTGCCTCAGTTCTGGAGCCCCTATTACAAGCAGGGATCTGGAGGTGCTGGAGATGTCCAGAGAAGGGCATGAGGAGGAGCAGAGGCTGGAGCACTCTCCTGTGAGCAACAGACTGAAGGAGTTGGGGCTGTTTCAGGCTGGAGAAGGAGAAGGCTCCGAGGTGGACCTCATTGTGGCCTTACAGTATGGAAGGGGGTACAAGAAGGCTGGGGAGGACTTTCAGGCTATCAGGGAGGATAGGACTAGGGGAGAATGGGATGAACTCTGGGATGGGGAGATTCAGGTGCAGACATGAGGAGGAATGTATCACCGTGAGGGTGGTGAAGGCCTGGAATGGGTGTCCAGGGAGGTGGTTGAGGCCAATCCTGGAGGTGTTAGGCCAGGCTGGATGAGGCTCTGCCAGCCTGATTCTAGGGTTTCTAGAGTGTCCCATGCCCATTGGCCGGGGGGGGGTGGAACTAGATGATTCCTGTGGTCCCTTCAACCTAACTAGAAACTATGAAACAATATGTCAGCATGACATGATATTGGAGGAGCCATCAATCATGGCCTACCTAACCGGGGGGCCACCAGGCCCCCAGCTGTGTTGTCCACCACCACTCACCCAGGGTGCACCATGGGCAACTCCCCAGCGATGAGAGGAGGATCCCTCAGCCCAGGGGGGCTCAGCTGGGCTTCTGCCCTTCCTGGTGGGGATTAACTAGGGGAGTGGGTGGGGAGGGCAAAGTGTCCCACCTGGGAGTGGGAGGAGGACCCCACCAGAGCCCAGGTGCTGTGGGATTTTTACAGGGGACATGAGGAAAACAATCTTTACAGAGTGTGCTGCCAGGGAGGTGGTGGAGTCACCCACCCTGGGTGTGTTTAGAGGTCGTTTGGAGGTGGTGCTTGGGGATAGGGTTTAGGGTGCACTTGGTAGAGCAGGGTCATTGGTTGGGCTTGGTGATCCTGAGGGTCTCTTCCAACCTGAATGTCTCTGTGATTTCTAAGCATATGGCTGGAGCCACGGAGCACTACTGAAGTGCTGGTTGCTGGGCCTGCCTTACTGCACTGGAAAATAGGTGTATGTGTGGCTGCATGTCACAGGGAAGCTGTGAGATTTCCCCTGTTGAGCAGACTGGGGTTCTGGCATGATGGGATGCCCATCAGGGTTAATATCTTGCAGTATCACTCCTTAACCTGACAGTGCTCAAGAGCAATGGCTCTGAGCCCCAAGATCTCCACAAAACCCAACAACAATGGCAATAAATTGTAACAGCTGAAGTCCTAAGGAGCCTCCATGGTAAACTTATAGAGGTTGTACGGGGAGAGAAGAAGAGTGGAATGAAGGTGGGGAATGGTCTGTAATGCCATGGCCTGAAATATGACAGTGGGGTACAACCCCCTTGTCTTCCACTGGCAGTTTGGGTGTGTAAATATGCATGTCCTACAGAGGCCTGCTTGTTACAGAATGCAAGTGGGTAACAGATAAAAGCTGTTTATGTGTGAAAAGTGAGATTCCTCATGTTAGACTGTGTTGGTTTCTGTGTTCCAGGTGTCAGAGTAGTGGAGGAAACTTGTGTTGTGCCTTCTAAGCTCTCTGGGCACAGCCCTTCAGGGCTGCTCTGGGGAAAGCTGTGGCAGGGATCTGCAGGCCTTCTGACACAGGAGGCAAGAGCAGAGGAGTACAAAGCATTGCTGTGCTATGAAAGGTGCCTTGGAGAGTTTGTTACTGACAGCACCAAAGTTGTGAGCTGCTAAGGAGCAGTTGAAGTATCAACTGAATGTTCCTAAGGCCATGAGGCCTGGTGGGATTCACCCCCAGAGTCTTGAAGGAGTTGGCAAATGTCATGGCAGAAGGCCTCTCGATCATCTGCCCAAGGTGCTGGGAGTGTGGGGAGGTCCCTGCTGACTGGAAGCTACCCAACCCTCCTGCAGCTCATCAGGACGGGAGGGAAGACCCAAACCCAGTGCCAGCCAGAAAAGCTGTGCAGAGAGAGTGGAACTGAGTGTGGGTGGCAGTGGCAGTGGCATGAAGCACCCTGGGTCACACCCCCCCGGACTGGTGAGCAAAAGGAGCTTGGGAAGGCTGCTGGAAAGCAGGGTGGCAGCAAAAGCCCTGGGGGTCTGGGGTCAGCAGGAGCAGCAAAGGTGCCCTTGGCCAAGGACAGCAAGTGGTGCCCTGGGCAAAGCAAGTGAAGGAAGGTGACCCTGCTCCTCTGCTCAGTGCTGCTGAGAGCAGGGTGAGAGAGACATGGTGTCTCGGGCCGGAGGGGGAAAGGGCCTCAGTGCTTTTGAATAGTCCCTGTGGTGAAATGAGAGGCACAAAGGAGGCCAAAATGTCAACAGCTCGACTATTTATTACACAAATAATGTGATGGATCAGAAGGGGAGAGAGAGAAGAGGAAAGGAATTCGATTACCCCCCCCTCACCCCCCCAAGACAGTTTGAGCCTGTGGAGGAAAGGTGTGCTGCAGGAGCTGTTGGTCTGTAGAGAAGCGGTGCTGAGGCTTGGGCTGTAGAAGAGATGTGGTCCTCTGGGCAGCCTCTTCAGCTCCATGAGTTGCAGCAGGTGGAACTTAGGAGACGGAGAGAGGGTTCAGTCTGCTTCTTCCAGGCTCCATGGCCTCTTTTCTTCGGAGCAGCACTGCCCCGGGCTTGCCTTCTCTGGAGCTGTCCTTCTCAGCAGCATTGTCCTTCTCCTGTGCTTGCCTTCATCTGTGTTTTGGGTTCTCTGTTTTTCTTCTGCGGAGCCAGTGGTTGCTCAAGCCTTTTATACAGTGTTTCAGTCCTTAGCTATGTGTCCAAGCCTTGTCCCTCAGGAATTCAGGGGCCAGGAAATCATCCTTAGGGAAGTATCCAGGTATGGTTCCCCAGGAAGTCTTTCTGTGTATTCCTGTGTGTTTGGGCAGGGGGCTGGCTGGAGGGGGGGGCTCCACCTCCTCCTTCTCCATCTACCTGCCCACACACTCATTGCACCTCAGGAACAGGTGGCCTCGGTCCTTGATGTTCTCTCTGTTGAGTCCCATCAGGAGAGACAAGCTTTTAGTCTCTCACACGTGGGCATACTGGGGAGAGCCCTCAGTGCCCCTCCAGTGCCCCTCCTGCCCCCCCGCCCCCCTCCCCTCCCCCCCCGAGCGACCGTTGGGGTATGTTGACCAAGTGTTGCCTGGCAACGGCCCCAGTGCCTGCAGGGACGGCACTGGAGTGGCAGTGGCAGAGCCAAGCTCTTGCCCAGCACCACTCCTCAGCACCCTGAGCGGATTGGCAGCCTCCCCAGGGCAGCTGTGCTCTCTCAGGAGTCCAGCCCTTTCAGCCCTCGCGTCGGCAGGATGGTCAGTTAACTGCTGTCATCGCTCCAGGTACGCTTCCCCCACGGTCAGGAGGTGTTGGCACACTGGGACCCACAGCAGCCCCCTTTCTCATGCCCCGTGCCATCTGCTCTGTAGGGTTGACCCCTGGCCCGAGCAGCAGTGCCCACCTGACACACACCTGCCCGAGCCACTGCTCCGCCAGCGTGTGCGGCTGAGCCGGGGCCGTACGAGGAAGACAAGGGAGCTCCTCCTCTTCGCCGACTCCTTGCTCATCGCCAAGGCCAAGTAAGACCCAGAGAGCCCAGCTGCCTTTCTCCCCAAGCCCTGGCCCCGGCCCCAGGGCAGGCACAGCCAAGCAGCAGCTCCTGCTTTGGCACCTCGGTGCTGGACGCGCTCAAGGCTGCAGCCGTGGCAGCTGCGTTCTGAGGGGAGCCCCAGGGCTCAGGCAGCTCCAGGTCACTCCAAGGTTCTCCTCTCTGCAGACGGGGCGGCGTCCTGCTGCCTCAGCTCTGCCTGGCCCTGGGCCAGTTGATGGTGCTGAGCGGTGGGAAACCATCCGAGAGTGGCTATGCTGCCGAGGGGGAGGAAGACAGTTCCACCAAGTCCCTTGGCCTCGTCTTGGCCCTCTGGCTCCTGTGTCATCTCCTTCAGGTCAGTCCGGGGGCCGTGTCGCTTGGCAGGGCACCCTGGGCAGAGTCTCTGTCCTGCCCCGCAGGGCAGAGCTGTGCCAGTGCCTGCCTCTGCCCTCAGGCTGGGGAGCCCTGGGCACTCAGGCTGTTTCTCCTCTCTCTCTGCAGCTCACGGGCAGTGAAGGAGCTCTGGGTCAGCACACTGCGTGGGTAAGCTGTGCCTGCAGAGCAGCCACGCTCCCATCATGGGGGGAAGCTGCAGCTCGCCGTCCATGGGGCAATACTGCACCTCTGCTTCAGAGCGCTGCCACCCCAGCTGCGAGCAGCTCCTGAGTGGGCAGATCTGGGGAGAACTTGAGCCAGCTGTGTCCAAGCAACAGCTGCCCAGCTCCACCCTCACCACTGCCCCTGGCGGGTGGTACCTGCCTGCTTCAGGGCAGCTGGGAAGAGCTGCCAGGGCTGGGAGGAGAAGCAAGAGGCAGCTTGTGTCTCACGCAGCTCTTCCTCTACCCCTTCCCCAGGCACAGGCCAGCAGAAGGAGCAGAGGGAGCCCAGGTCACCCAGCTGCCCTCCCTCAAGCTGCTGCTGAAAGAGCTGAGCAGCCAGAGAGCTGTGAGTGTCCCTCCTGCCCGCACTCTTCCCCAGAGGCTGCCGCAGCCCAGCATCAGCTGCATCGCTTCTCACCTGCTGCTCTTTTCCCTTTGCACAGCCCCTGACACTGCACAGCAAGAGGCTGGAGAGGCTGATTGCGGTCCAGGCAGAGGTGAGGAGTGCTTGGGGTGCTCTCTCAGCTGTGGCCACCTCTCACACGTGGCCAGGGGCTGATGCAGCTGGCAGTGAGCCCTGTGTGCTGTGGGGCTGCTGGGTGAGCACAGCTCATTGCCTGCAGGTTGGCACAGAGCAGCAGCTGCCTCCCATCCCCACGGTGGCAAAGGAGAACCTGGCCGCTTGGATGGTGAGTTTGGAGAAGACAGGGGCAGGGGCCCCTTCTCTCCTCCTCTCCTGGGCTGGCACTTGTGCTGCTGTGGGGCTGCTGCTGCTGCTGCTGCCGCCCTTCTTGCAGGGCAGCGGCTCTGTCCCCACGCTCTTGGGTGGGAGCCAGCTGAGCCCCCAGGGTCCCCTGTTGCCAACAATGGGTGGGCTTCCCTGGTGGCTGGGGGAGAGTGCTGAGAAGGTCCAGGAGCACTTGCTTGGTGCTTGTCCTCCACCTCTCCCCTCTCTCCCTTTTGCCTGGCAGCAGGTGGGAGGCGCAGGAGGAGGATGGGGCTGCCCTGGCCCTTTTCTCGGCGACAGACCTCGGCTGCCACTGCAGAAGCTCCCAGGCCATGGGGCTGTGGCGACCCAGGGCCTCTCTTTGCCCAGCCCCTGGCAGCTGTGTGCAGCCAGGATGGCACGCTACCTCAGCCCGTCCAGGTAAGCAAGCCTGGCCAGGGGGTCCCCAGCCCAGCAGCTGCTGTGCAGAGGTGATGGCCCCAGCGCAGGGAGCCCGGGTGGGGCTTGGGGACAAAGCCGGCTCCCCTCTCCCCAGCAGCCTCCAGCCAGCCCTCCGCCAGGCCCCAGGGAGGGCTTTGGAGAGGGGCACACTGGCTCTAGCCCCTGAGGAAGGTTCACGGGCCCCATGGCCATTCTTCAGGCGAGCAGCTGGTTTGCTCTGTCCCTGCAGGACCTGCTGGCTCTGCTGCACGCCCAAGGGCCATCCACGGAGAAGATCTTCTGCGCACAGCTGGCGAGCGCAGCTTGCAGGAGGTGCGGGAGGCGCTGGACAGGGGAGCGGAGGTCCAGCTGGAGAGCCAGCCTGTGCACCTGCTGGCTGCCGTCTTGAAGGTACAGCCTGCTGCCCTGCAGCTGTGGGCTCTGCTGGTGCTGAGGGGCACCTGTGAGAGCAGGAGCTGAAAGGCAGCTGGCTGCTGGGGAGGCAGAGTGCCGGGCACACTGCCTGTGCTCCTGGCAGCAGCAGTGCTGCCAGCTCACCCGCAGCTCTTGGCCTTGCAGGACTTCCTGCGGAAGATCCCCTCCAAGCTCCTCCAGTCAGAGCTGTACGGGGAGTGGATGAGTGCCCTGGAGAAGAGCAGCAGGCAGGAGAGGCTGTGCGGGCTGAAAGAGTAATGTGGCGAGCAGGCTGGCTGCTCCTCAGGGCCTGCTAGAGGTTAGGAGCTGCCTGCAGAGCAAGGGCCTCCTTGGGAGAGCTCTTTTCTGCCAGCCACCTCTAGCTGCTGTCGGGTGGGGGTTGGTGTCAGAGGCACAGCAAAGCATTGCTGTCCTTGGAGCAATTGCTGCAGACATCGGGGGGTGCCCCAGCAAGGGCCTGTGGCAGAGGGGCAGGGAGGGAGGCAGCTGGCAGTGAAGATGGGTCCTGGGCTTTGCTGGGGAGGCTTTGCTAGGGAGGCTTTGGCTAGGGAGCCTCCCCTGCGTGTGGGCCTGGGTGAGGTCAGGCTGGGAGACCTGTGTCGAGCAGGTCTAGTGGAGTAACCTTGTGTTCCTCTTGCTTCAGGGTGGCCAGCAAATTGCCCCAGGCCAACCTCCTCCTCCTGAAGCGCTTGCTGTCCCTGCTGCACCACATCAGCAGCAATGCAGCCTCCAGCAGCATGACTGCTACCACCTGGCCATTTGCGTGGGGCCAAACCTCCTGAGCCCAGCCGAGGAGCAGACGCTGCCCCGGACATGCTGGTGACAGAGAAGGTATGCTGTGCTTGCCAGCTGCAGCCTCGTGGGGCCAGCAGAGCTGTGCTCTTGAGAGGGACCTGGCTGCCTCCTCTCTTCAGCAAAGCCATGTGGCAGAGGTGCCAGGAAGAGCAGCCCCAGAGCTGCAGTTTTGTGTGCAGAAAGCAGGGCTGGGAGTGGGGAAGGCTGTTGGAGCCAGCTGCAGGCACCTAAGTAGGAACCAATGGCTCTCTGTCTGCAGGTGATAGAGCTGGTGGAGTTCCTCATCGACCATCAGGGGGAACTCTTTGAAGAGGAGAGAGGAGGAGGTGACTAAGCCTGTGGCTGCAGAGGCCGAGGAGGTGGCAGCAGTGGGGCCAGGAGAAGGAGAATCTGGAGAGGTACGTGAAGGGCACCAAGAACATGAGGACAAAAGCTCCCCCTCAGAAGGTGGGAGTGCAGGCAGAGGGCAAGCAAGGTCATTCTCCAAGCTGCAGCTGGGCAGAAGTGCAGCAAGGGCTGATGGGATGTGTCTTTGAGCTGTGAGCTAGCAAGTGGGCAGGGAGGTCCTTGCTGCCTCTTCACTTCCCCGTTTCCATTGCAGGTGCTTCCAGAGGCTGAAGCAAGCCAAGAGCCAAAGAGCTCATCTGAGCCCAGAAGGTAAAATGAGTTGGCTTTGCTTAAGAGCAGAACTGCTGCAAGGGGATGATGGCCTTCCCTGTCTAACAATGCTTTTGAATGGAAAGGTTGTCCAAAGCTTCTGGGGACATGCAGCAGCGCTCCTGCAGGAAGAGAAAGCTGAGCTGTAAAGAGGAGAGGGACAGCCAGCCCGAGAACAAAAGGCAAAAGCTGGAAAGAGATCTCCAGGTGAGCAACTGAGCAGGGTCAGGGAGAGCAGAAGAAGAAGGAGGCCAGCTGTGTAACACTCCCTGCTGTCCCCTTTGAAATCTGCTGTGGGGAGAGGAAACATTTGTGAGGTGCCCAGAGATTGCCCCTGAGAGGAAGCATGTGCCTGCCCCTGGGAGACCATGTCAGGAGAGAGATGCCAGCCCCTGGGAGAACAGGTGTGTCAGGAGAGAGATGCCAGCCCCTGGGAGAACAGGTGTGTCAGGAGAGAGATGCCAGCCCCTGGGAGAACAGGTGTGTCAGGGGAGAGATGCCAGCCCTGGGAGAACAGGTGTTCAGGAGAGAGATGCCAGCCCCTGGGAGAACAGGTGTGTCAGGAGAGAGATGCTTTTACTGTGGTTCAGCGTTCTCCTCCATTCTTGGTGCAGCTGGATCCCAGCCTGGCTCTGGCTTTGTACAGCACTTGAGGCAAAAGCCCTTGGGAGTCAAAAGGCTCCCTCAAGTTCCACAGTCTAAACTGTTAGTCTGACAGGACCAATCCCTAATCCCCAGCTAGAAGGGATTCTGCAGAGGAGTACTAGGAATGGGCTCTGGCTCTCACACCAAAGCACAAGCTGCTTGTCCTCCCCTCACCCTGTCATTTTTTTTCTTCCCAGGGCAGCTTGAAGAGATGCCTGCAGACATGTCAGGTGGACTTTGTTCCTGTGTACTTGAGCAGCATGTGGGACGTTCTTCTGAGCTCCAAATAGTTGTTTGTCTCTAGCCTGGTATTTTTAGTTATGAGTTATTGCTATAGGTGTCAGAGCTCTTGTTGCTGCATTAGAGTTACAGTGGTTGTTCAAGTTAGAGCAGTTGTTAAGAGTGGTTTGCTAAGTTCTTGTTATTTGCTAAGGTTCTAGTTGCTGTTAAGGTTCTTGTTGGTTGTTAAGGTTCTAGTTGTTAAGGTTCTTGTTTGCTAAGGTTCTAGCTGTTAAGGTTCTAGTTGTTCTTAAGCTTCTTGTTGTTTGCTAAGGTTCTTGTTGCTGTTAGGTTCTAGTTGCTAACGTTCTAGTTGTTATTTGCTAAGGTTCAAGTTGCTGTTAAGGTTCTAGTTGTTATTAAGGTTCTTGGTGTTGTTTGTTAAGGTTTTAGTTCTTGTTAAGGTTCTAGTTATTTGCTTAGGTTCTAGTAGTTAAGGTTGTTGTTTGTTAAGGTTCTAGTTGTTCTTTGTTAAGGTTCTTGATGGTTACTAAGGTTCTTGTTGTTAAAGTTCTAGTTGTTGTTTGTTAAGGTCCTTGTTGGTTATTAAGGTTCTGGTTGCTCAGGTTCTTGTTGTTAAGTTTCTAGTTGCTGTTCGTTAAGGTTCCAGTTATTAGGTTGTAGCTGTTCCAGTTGGAGTTGTTGCAGTTCTTGTTCTGGTTCTAGTTCTAGAAATGAAGGAGGCAGTAGGGAGGAAGGTGAAGGCCCAGGGGATGTTGATGAGGACCAAAACTGGCCATGAGGGGGAAGCTGATGGTGAAGTGGTGCTACCCTGTGAGGGTGCTAGGTGGCAGATGGTGCAGCAGGTGCAGCCTTGCTGTGGTAGTTGCTGGAGAGGGGGCAGAGCAGCTGCCAAAAGATGCGAGGCCAGGAGCAGCAGAGGCAGCGGAGACTGAAGAGCAGCCCCAGGAGCACAAGCAAGTGCGAGAGGGCCAGGCTGGGCAGGCAGAGGCTGGGGGCGGTCTCAGGTTAGGGCAGCCCTGGAGAAGTGGCATCCCAGGCTGAAGACCCTGAAGGGAACCAGCGGCCACACAGCGGCAGCGCCAGGCACAGCCGCGGGTGCAGGGCGTCGCGAGTCGCCGTGGATCTCTGGCCTCATCCCTCCGTGTGCTGGGGGCTGCAAAGAGGGGGCTGCTTGGCACCCCCCATCCCCCTGCCCAAGGGAAGCACCCCGAGGGGAGGAGAGGCGTGCGCAGCACTCGCCCAGCGCAGGGCAAGAGCGGCATCGGCGCAGGGCAGAGCAACGGAGGCGGGGCGAGGCGCCAAGAGGAGCCAACTACCACGACAAAGAATGAGACTTTTATTTCCCACAGGGGTTGAAACTTTTTATAAAGCTTTTCCTCTTGTTTTTGTCTCCTCCTGCTTTTTGTCTCTTTGCTTTTGGAATGTACAGTCTATGAGGTAAAATTAAGAGGACATTAAAACCTGTCTCCGGTGCAGCCAGAGACAGCAATGGCAAATAGGCTACAAAGTGACTCTCAAAAAGAGGAGCGCCTTTGAATTTTGCTACGAAAAAAGCCTCAGTCCCTGCCGAGGGACTGCAGTAACAAATCTTAACCTGGGAGGAGTTCAGCCGCTAGGAAATGTCGGGGCTGTTGCGCGCATCCTCACTTGCACTGCCAAACACGGCACCGGTGAGAAGGGTCTCGAAAAGGTGGGTGCCGGCGGGGTTCTGCGGGGAGGGCTCCGCCTCTACGTACAAAGGACAAATTCCCAAGGAAATGCCGACCCCGCCGCTGCCAGACCCCCACGGCGGGCAAAGGGCAGCGCTCACCGGCCAAGCTATCGGTCTGCGTGCTCGCCGCGGGCCGCCGCCGCTGCCACCTCTTCTGCGCCGTGCATGGTGCCAAAGCCGGTGCCGGGTGCCGCCCAGCCCCTCCGGCCCCGCCCCCGCAGCGTCCCCGCCCCCGCAGCGTCCCCGCCTCTCCCTCAGGACGTCACCGCGGCGGGGACGTCCGCTGGACAACTGCCGCTGACGGGCGGCGCCTCGACCAATAGGAAGCGGAGGGGAAGAGGAGGGTGGAGCTTTCTGTGACGGGGCGGCCCGCGCCTGAGGCCGGCCCAGCGGCCCGCGGCGGGCTTCTCATGCTGAGGTTCAGCCCGGCCCTTGCTGTGCCGCAGCGGCTTGTCCTTCTGTGGGAGGAGCCGTGGGGGCTGCTGTTGTGCTGACCACCTGCCCGCTGAGGAGCAGCGTCGGGGCTGCATTCATCCCCGGCCGGGCCCTCGCTGGCCTCCCGGGGAAAATCCAAGGCTGTGGGCAAAAAAAGGGCTCAGAGGGGCACCCCGGGGCCGGGCCAGCGTCCTGCTCCACACTACGGAAGTTGCTTCCGTAGCCGGCTTGCAAAGCATGTGGCTTTGCTGTTTCTTGGGATCACCTCTCTTGTGCTGCCCTGCTAAACGGATCTGCTGAGGTACCTGGGTCAAGCGCGTGGCAAAAATTGTCTTCTTTCACAGAATCGTAGAATCAGTAAGGTTGGAAAATAACCTCAGAGATCACCCAGTCCAACTGTCACCCCACACCTCAGGAGTATCTAAACCATGGCTTCAAACACCACGTCCAGTGCTGGTTTTGAACACCTCCAGGTGATAAACAGAAAATTCTTCTTTGAACAGAATAACAGCGTTAATAAACTTCCTCTCGTTAGCTGAAATGCTGGAATGCAGGAAGGGGGAGAGGAGTTGGCAGACAGCCTTTTGCATAGATAAGGAATAGCAGGATTTTTCAGTAATTTACTGAAATTATAAGTATTGTTTAAGTCTGTGAGGGGCCAAGAGGGTCCCTAGAAAACATAAAGTACTGGAAATTGTTTATGTTTTGAATGTGTGGCTGAGTGTGTGTGGCCAATAACTGTGTGTTAAGGACCGGTCTTTATCGTTGTAGTTGTAGTTGTATTTGTATTTTTTGTGTTCTGTGTGCTGCAAAAGACAGTACTGTGTTGTATTGTGTAAAATGGAGGGAGACAAAGTAGTGAGATCCCAAAACATAGCCCACTTGGTTGTAGAATTGCCCACTGGAAGGAAATTGGAGGCCCCCCAGGAGGCTCAACAAATCAAAGACTTTAATTAAATTTTGTACCCGGTGGTGGCCATTATATAATTAGATGGTGGAGAGAAATGGCCTGTACATGGGAGTCTGGAGTATGATACTTTACTGCAACTAATGTTGTTTTCAAGAAGAGAAAGGCAATGGGATGAGACTATATGCTGATATGTTTTTCTATCTCCGAGAGCATCCTGAGTTTCAAAGGGACTGTGGTATCAGAGCTCCCTCTGATCCAATGGGTTTGGCTCTTGAAAAAGAGAACAAGGCCAAGAATAAGAGGCAGACACAATTGAAAAGGTGTTGCTCTGCGTGTAGCATAGGGCAGAGGTGTCTTAAACATGAGGAATTAAAAGACCTGCCTGAATTTTATCAATCTCCAGGAAAATTGCAAGAGGTAGTGACAGAGGGTTCGGAAAACAATGTAGGAAGTTCTGGGAGTGGCAGCAGCTCAGATAGTGATACTGGAGTCAGTCCCCAGGCCTATGCTCAGGGAAGCCCAGTGGCAAGAAGGACCCGAGGACAGCAAGCAAATGCCCCAGCTTCCCGGCATTCATTCAAGCTCCCCTGCGACAAGCAGTGGGGCCTGAAGGGGACCCAGTCTGGATTAAGGTGCCTTTTACAAGTCAGGATTTGGGTAGTTGGAGAGAAAAGGCTAAAAATTATCCTAATGATCCCACAGGGAGGGCTACACATTTTCGATTCCTGATTAGGCAGCACAATCCAGACTGGGACGATATCCAGTTATTATTAGAACAAATGACTGAAGCAGAGAGACAATTAATTGAAAAGCATGGGTTGGAACTAGCACCAGAGAGAATTCAAACCCGGGGAGGGGGGCAAACGTTGGAGATGTATTTCCACTTCAAAATCCAGAATGGAATACAAATAATGCCCTGCAAAGGACCAGATTGGAGGAATACCGGGAGTTTGTAGCCAGGGGAATAGAAAAAGCCATTCCAAAAGCAATTAACTGGTCTGTGTTATACTCAGTCAGACAAGGACCTGGTGAATCACCCTCAGAATTCTTAGATAAGCTGAGGGAAGTCATGAGGAAAAACACCTCTCTTGACCCCGGATCAGAAGTAGGTATACCACAGCTGGTATCCCTATGCATTGGGCAATCTGCCAGTGATATCAGAAAGAAGTTGCAAAAGTTGTCACCCCCGCAGGGAAGGATTTAGAGGCACTTTTGGATGTAGCGTGGAGAGTATTCTCTAACAGGGAAGAAAAAAATAGGAGGAAAGAGAAGAGAATGTTGGTAGCAGCATTCAGGAAAGTAAGGAGACTCAAAGGACTAATAGAGTACGGTTGGAAAAGATCAGTGTGCGATCTGCAAAAAGAAGGGACACTGGAAAAGGGAATGCCCAGAGAGGAAAAGAAAAGTAGGATACAGGCACAATTAGAAGAGGAGGATTAGGGAGGACCGGAGGAGACTCTAAATACCCTAGCAGATCCTCTGGTTACAATGAAGCTAGGGGAACAAGAAATAAACTGGAATTTCTAGTGGGCACGGGAGCAACCTTTTCAGTCTTAAATCAGGCACTGCTGCCTTTGGATGAGAGCTCTGTTTCTGTGGTAGGGGCTGCAGGTCAAACAGAAGGCGTATTTTTTTAAACCTCTTAAATATGAATATGGTAAAACTTGGGGCTTACATAAGTTTTTATATATGCCAAATGCCCCAAAGTCATTGCTGGGAAGGGATTTGTTAGAAGCATTGGGAGCTGAAATTAAATTTAATAAAGGGAAGGTAGCATTTAGAGTAAGGGAAGAACAGTTGATTGAGGTTTTAAGTCTTGCATTAATGAGCCCTCAACGAGAGAAAAACAGAATAATAGAAAGCATAAAAGATCAAGTAAGATCAAGGAAGTTCTTCACCGTGAGGGTGGTGAAGGCCTGGAATGGGTTGTCCAGGGAGGTGTTTGAGGCCCCATCCCTGGAAGTGTTTAAGACCAGGCTAGACGAGGCCTGTCCACTAATCTAGGGTAGAGGTCCCTGCCCATGCAGGGGGGTTGGAAGTAGATGATCCTTGTGGTCCCTTCCAACCCTAACTGAAACTATGAAACTATGAAAGTATATCCTGGGGTCTGGGACACTGAGCAGCCTGGGAGGGCTAAAAATGCCCTACCTGTGATAATAATCTTAAGCCGGAGCTCAACCAGTTAGACTAAAACAATATCCTTTAAGGAAAGAAGATAGGGAAGGAGTTTTGCCTATTGTAGAAAATTCTTAAAGTCTGGGCTGCTAACAGAGTGTCAATCAGCTTACAATGCTCCAATCCTACCTATAAGGAAACCAGCTGGAGGGTATCGGTTAGTGCAGGCCCTAAGAGCTATAAATAAAATAACAAAGGATATCCATCCGGTGGTGGCAAACCCAGATACCCTCTTGACTCAATTAAGAACAGAATTAGAATGGTTTACCGTCTTGGATCTAAAAGATGCCTTTTTCTGTTTACCCCTGGCCCCTGAGAGCCAGCCACTGTTTGCCTTTGAGTGGGAGAACCCAGGAACTAACCGAAAGTGTCAATTAACTTGGACCGTCTTGCCCCAAGGAGTTAAGAACAGCCCTACTATCTTTGGCAATCAGCTTGCAAAAGAATTAGAAAAGTGGGACAAGCCAGAAGGCAATGGAGTCCTGCTACAGTATGTAGATGACATCCTGCTGGCCACCCCGACCAGGACAGAATGTGAAAGATGGACTGTGAGTATGCTGAATTTCCTGGGACTTAATGGGTACCGAGTTTCCCCACAGAAGGCCCCAATAGTACAGCAGCAAGTCATCTACTTGGGATATGAATTAACAGCAGGACAAGGAGTGCTGGGCCCTGAAAGAAAGGAGGCCATCTGTTCTATTCCACTTCCAAAGACAGTAAAGGCACTCCGAACCTTTTTGGGAATGAGAGGCTGGTGCCGGTTGTGGATTTACAATGATGGCCTGCTTGTGAAACCCCTCTGTGAATTATTGAGAGAGACTGATAAGCACTTGCAATGGAATGGGGAAGCTGAACAAGCTTTCCGTACCTTAGAAAAAGAATTGATGAGGGCACCAGCACTAGGCCTACCTGATGTCACTAAACCTTTTTTATTGTGTTCCCATGAAAGCCAAGGATAGCACTGGAGTCCTAGCACAAACCTTAGGACCCTACCGAAGGGCGGTGGCATACCTCTCTAAACAGCTGGATGAGGTAAGCAGGGGATGGCCAGGATGCCTCAGGCTGGGGCAGCAGTTGCAATTAACATTCAAGAGTCTGGCAAATTCACAATGGGACAGAAGATCACAGTCCTGGTATCACACACCATCTCTGCTGTTTAGAAGCCAAGGGAGGACACTGGCTGTCTCCACAACGATTTCTTAAATACCAAGCCATCCTAGTGGAACAGGATGATGTAGAAATTAAAGTTGCTAATTTTGTCAATCCAGCCTCTTTCCTCCAGGGAGGTGATGGAGAACCAGTTATCCACGATTGTTTGGAAACAATTGAGGCCACTTATTCCAGCAGACCTGACCTGAAGAAGAACCCCTGGAAAAGGCAGACCATAACTGGTACACTGATGGAAGCAGTTTTGTGATCCAGGGAGAAAGAAAAGCTGGGCATGCTGTAACTACAGGAGAAGAGGTAATCGAGGCAGAAGCCCTACCAATTAACACCTCCGCTCAAAAGGCAGAGATAATCGCACTCACCAGAGCCCTTGAGGGAAAAGTGCAAACATATGGACTGACTCCAAGTATGCCTTTGGGGTGGTACATGCCCATGGAGCCATTTGGAAAGAAAGAGGACTGTTGACATCTCAAGGAAAAGGTATTAAACATGCAGAAGAAATACTCAGACTGCTAGAAGCAGTGCAAAAGCCAAGCAAAGTAGCCATAATGCACTGCAAAGCACACCAAAAGGGAATACTGGTCAAGAAAGAGGCAACAGACTGGCAGATGAAACAGCTAAAAGGGTGGCCAGGGAGGGGAGGAAGGTGGCAGAGTTTGTTTGATCCCAGATGGTAAACTGACACTTGAGCAAAAAGAGCCAGAACCTGTGTATAGCACAGAGGATCAGAAATTAATTCAAGACCTTTTAGGGAATAGGATAGGAAAGGGCTGGGCCAGGACACCGGATGGGAAGTGAATCATTCCCACTAACCTTCTCTGGGCTTTTGTTCAGATGGAACATGCAAAGACTCATTGGGGAGCAGAAGCTCTGTATCGAAAATTGGTTCAGGAATGTCTAGCACGGAAGTTATACACCAGGGTAGAACAGGTAACCCGCCAATGTGAGGTGTGTCTTAAGGCTAACCCCAAGGTAAGAAGAGGAGTTAGACTGGGACAAATTAGCAAAGGAAATGATCCAGGACAACCATGGCAAATTGATTTTACTGAGCTCCCAAGAAAGGGGGGATACAGGTACCTGTTGGTACTCACTGACACCTTCTCTGGTTGGCCAGAAGCGTTTCCCTGCCGCACAAACAAAGCACGGGAGGTTACTAAGACAGTGTTACGGGAGAGAATACCTCGTTTGGGGGTACCTGCCGCTATTTCCTCAGACAGGGGACCTCATTTTGTGGCCAAGGTGGTACAACAAGTGAGCAAAATCTTAGGGATTGATTGGCAACTCCACACCCCCTACAATCCACATTCAAGTGGGCAAGTGGAGAAAATGAACCATTTAATTAAAAATCAGATAGTAAAATTGGGCAGGAAGCAAACCTTCCTTGGCCACAAGCATTGCCAATTGCCCTGTTGCGAATTCGAACTAAGCAAAGAATAAAGGAAGGGTTGAGCCCATTTGAAATCCTGTTTGGAAGACCTCATGTAGTAGGAACTATGGACCCTTCAGAACCAGGACAATTCAGAGAGGAAATGTTGAACAAGTTTGTTCAGCAGATTTATAAGAACCTGAGCATTGTTAATAAACAGGTGACTGGAACCAGTGTGAGAGGGTTAGACAGACCAGTCCATGATGTGGAACCTGGAGATTATGTCTATGTCAGATCTCTTTCAGAGAACCCTCTAGAGCCCAAGTGGACCGGACCATATCAAGTGTTACTGGCATCCTTCACAGCCATCAAAATTAAGGAACAAGCTGCTTGGATTCACCACACCAGGGTCAAGAAGACCTCAGCGAGAGAATGGAAACTCGAATCCCAGGGACCCCTGAAGCTCAAGTTATATCGATAATTGTGATTTGTTTGTTGGTTGATACTATTGAGGGATGGGAAGTGTGACCGGTTGAGGCTGTGTCTTTAAGAAAGACAGAGTTGCTGAACACTCTGGATGAATGTTTTTGATATTTGAACAAAAACAAGATAGTCTAAACTAATTTCATTGGTAGATTGTAAAATGCAATTTTAAGTTTGGGTTCTGTTAGTTCAGTCTGTGTCTGGTCTGGGTTCAGGCTGGGTGCAGTCTGTGCTTCTCTGTCCTGTGGGCTGGACGGCTTCTCTTTTTCTGAAGCAGGAACGGCCTTGAGTTAACAGCTAACCAGATAAGAACACTAATTCTTGCCTGTGCTTTTTGAGCTAACAGAATTTTTCTTCCTTAATTGCCTTTCTCTCTCTCTCTAACCCTTTTTGGAAAAAAGGGGAGGTGGGGAGGGAGAGAGGGGGGTTCAGGGAACCCCCCTGGCCGGCTGGAGGGAAAAGGTTTTTCTGCATTGTGTTCATTGTTGTGTATTTCTGTATATATTGTAACTATTGTATATTTGTGTACATATTCATTGCATTCCATTGATGCCTGTCAATAGAGCTTTCATCAGCTTTTCCGACTGAGCTAGCTGTGTTTCTTTCCCTGTGTGTGGGGAGGGAACGTTCTCACCCCACCACAGGAAGGAAATATGTATTTAAATGTTAGTCAAGAATTGGCTTTGCAAACTAATCTCTCTAACTGTTGGATATGTACTGAACTTCCTCGAGGCCAAATGAGGACCCCTTTATGTGGAGTAGCCTCAGTGAATTGGACTTGGGGCCATCAGACTGGGTGACTACATCTGTTAGTAACTTCCATAATTGTCAGCATGGGAAAGATAGCTCAGAGAGCCTGGGTCCAAAGTTTGACTTATTGATTGTAGATCCTTCACGCACCCTTTTTGTAGAAAGTAATGAAAGCAGTGAAAATAAGGTAGGATGGCGAAATTTAACAGGGCTGGGCTGCAGCTGGAATTACTCTTCCCCTGGAGAAGTCTCAGGTGCCAGTCCATGGGTTCAGGGAAATGGCTGTACTTCTTCTAAAGAAAACAGGCTGGATGTTGTGGGGGCTGGTGTAGCCTTATTAAGTCAAGCTAGCTGCTTACTCCCTTATGGATATTGGTGGTTATGTGGGGACGGGTATGCCAGAAAAGCTTGCCCCTAACATGGACAGGAGTTTGCACTGCAGGCTACTTAACCCCACAAATCACGGTCCATCATGAGACCCTGCCTAGAGGATATTGGAGAACTCTTTGGAGAAGACATAGAAGGACAGCAAACCCCCTTGTTAGATACAATACTGGATACCACAGTTTTGTTCGAGCATTGATCCCTGCATTAGGTGTTGCACAACTTGAAAAAGCAATAGTAAATATATCAGCTACGAGGGAAATCATGGCTAATTCAGCAGCTGAGGCGGTGCAGAACCTGCAGGTGGAAGTTAAATCTGTGAGCAGTGTCTCACTGCAAAACAGGCTGGCTCTGGATATTATTACAGCTGAAATGGGAGGGGTGTGTACTTGATAAACACCACCTGTTGCACCTATGTAGATAAGTCAGGACAAATTCAAACTGATGTACTAAATATATGGGAACAGGGGAAAGTATTACATGAGGTGAGCAAGGATGATACATCATATGGGTTATCAGACCTCTGGGAAGAGTTAACCTCATGGCTGCCCAATATATTATGGCTTAAACAGTTGTTGCTGGGAATTGTAATAATCATTGTATTAATCATATTACTGTTAGTTTTGACTAAGATAATTATGTGTACTGGAAAGAGTGGTATGGAATCCTACCACAAGTATAAATTGATAAACTCAGGCATGAGCTGGAAACAGGACATTATTTTAAGAAAATATAGTATAGGAATATACTATTTGCTGTAAGAAAGGGGGGAATTGATAAACTGAAAATTCTTCTTTGAACAGAATAACAGCGTTAATAACTTCCTCTCGTTAGCTGAAATGCTGGAATGCAGGAAGGGGGAGAGGAGTTGGCAGACAGCCTTTTGCATAGATAAGGAATAGCAGGATTCTTCAGTCATTTACTTCTGTTAGTCTTAGACAAGATGATCTTTTGTGTAAGATAAAGGACATCTGGAGGATATGTATGTTTCTGTTATTTTTAGGTAGATGACCTTTGTATAGATAGGAAGCATCTGGACTCTTTCTGTGAAATATTGACATACCTCTGTGACTTCAGACAGAGAACTTTTTGTATCAAGGTTTGTCCAAACCCTCTGAAGACACACAGGTCTTTTGAAATGATTCTACCTGTGTCAGGCGCCTAAATAGAAGCAGAAACAAGAAACTTACTGAGTCTCTTGTGTCTTTCTCTAAGTCAAGCCCACACCTCAGGACTAACTAAACCATGGCTTCAAGCGCCACGTCCAGTCCTGGTTTTGAACACCTCCAGGGATGGGGACTCCACCACCTCCCTGGGCAGCACATTCCAATGGCCAATTACTCTTTCTGGGAAGAACTTTCTCCTCCAGCCTAAACTTCCCCTGGCACAGCTTGAGACTGTCCTCTTGTTCTGGTGCTGGTTGCCTGGGAGAAGAGACCAATCCCCACCTGGCTACAACCTCCATGCAGGGAGTTGTAGAGGGCAAGAAGGTCTCCCCTGAGTCTCCTCCAGGCTTAGCAACCCCAGCTCAACAGAACATAGAACAGAATAAACCAGGCTGGAAGAGACCTTCGAGATCATCGCATCCAACCTATCACCCAACACCACCTAATCAACTAAACCATGGCACCAAGCACGCCTCCAAGTCTCCCCTGGACACCTCCAGTGACAGTGACTCCACCACCTCTCAGCCTCTCCTCACAGGGCTCTGCTCCAAACCCCTCCCAGCTTTGTTTCCTTCTCTGGACACCTTCAAGTGTCTCACTATCCTTCTTAAACTGAGGGGCCTAGAACTGGGCACAGGACTCCAGGTGTGACCTCACCAGTGCTGAGTCCTGGGGCAGAATGACTGAAGCATGTTTATGCCTGAACTCTATCACAAGCACAGTGCTGCTGGCTCTTAGAGATAAGGGGGAGTTGGTCTGGGTTCTGAGGAGATCAGAGCCATGGATGTCTCTCTTGAAAAACCTTGTGCTTACTCCTGTGCAAACACCTTCCTCAAGTAAGTTGCTAAGACCCAGAGAGTACATTTTGCCAGTTGCTTTCCTTTGTGCTATGCTATTCCCATCCAGCTGATCACATCCTTGCTGACAAGAAGTCTCCCATGTAGAATGAAACAAAAGTGTTTTAAAGAGAGAAGAAAAAACATTTCCAGGGCTCTCTGGTTTATGCTCCTTAATCAATAGTTTAATTTCTTTGTTGCCTTTTCTTCAATTTGTTTTTCTTCATATCAGGCACTAGGGCAGTGCTTTGATCTCTGAACTGTTCCTAGCTGACACTAGCTTAATGAATGTGTGACTAAAGTTAGCAGCATCCTCCATCGGGAGGAAGCACTTTGGTGTTCTGTGATTTGTCTGCCAATGGCTCACAGGAGTTTAGCTGCTGGTTTTCAGCCTGCTTGGACAAACAGTGGCTTGGCTTCTAGGAGAGCTAACAAGACTGCTGAGAAAACCAGACTGATTTTTTCAGGGAGAGGATGGACAGAAGCTGCATTTCTCCAGAGTTCATTGTTCCTTTGAAGCAGTAGGTGAATGCACAGTCTGGAGTAAGCTGAGATGCCTTCCCTCAAGGAGCTTAGAACCAATTCCATGTGACCAAGTGACAAGCAGAATAGAATAGAAATAACCAGGTTGGAAGAGACCTTGGAGATCATTGGTTCAACCTGTCCTTCAACACTATCAACTAAGCCATGGCAAGTACTCACAGAATGACCCACAGAATCACTACAGGTGGAAAAGACCTCTAAGCTCATCAGGTCCAACCATTATCTAACTCTACCAGGGTCACTACTGGGCCCTATTCTTCAGCACCATATCTAGATAGCTTTGAAATCCATCCAGGGATGGGGATACAGCCATTGTTCTTCCCAGAAAGAGTGATTGGCCATTGGAAAGTGCTGCCCAGGGAGGTGGTGGAGGCACCATCCCTGGAGGTGTTTAGGAAGAGACTGGATGGGGTGCTTGGTGCCATGGTTGAGTTGCTCAGATGGTGTTGGGGGAGAGGTTGGACTCGATCTCAAAGGTCTTTTCCAACCTGCTTGATTCTATTCTATTGTATTTCCCTGGGCAGCCTGTTCCAGTCTTTGGGAAGCCTTTCAGGATGTTGGCAGGGTCTTGTGTGCATCCTTTCCAAAGCATTCTTTGTCTTTTCTTACTCTGATTACTGCTTTCTGATATGAAAAACAGTTCAGTGCCACATCTCACTGTCGGGCTGCTGACCAAGTGGCTTGTGATGCAGCCAGTGGGAAGAAGCAGTGGTGCTGTACTCGGGCTCAGCAAGAATGATGCCAGTGACACGAGGTGACACTGTGCAAACACACCTTTTCCTGGCTGCAGCTGGTTTCTTCCAAAGCCCAGAATGCTGCTGCTACCAAGAGCCTGACCTTCATGGAAGAGGCTCCAGTCACTGCACCAAACACCACATGGTATAAAAGGCACCGATTGATTTGCAAGATCCTCATCTGAGTATGCAGGAAGTAACTGGGCTGCATTCATCTGATTTTTCTTCAGGCTGGAGGAAGCTTGTAGCAAACACTAACATGACTGCCACACAGCATTAACATCTTCATTATGATGTTAACTGTGCCCACTTTAGGTCCACTGCCAAATTCCAGAGACAATTCCCTTCTCCTTTAAGGAAATCTTGAAGTACTTTATCTAAAACCTGAAGGATAAATCCAAAGGTAAAGTTTGGGTTGGTTCCTTGAGTTCTCTGCAAGTAGCTGTCTTAGAACGGGGCTGATTCCTGTGCATTGGCACATTCTCTTCTCTTCCTTTGCACTCC
Source organism: Colaptes auratus (assembly GCA_015227895.2). Taxonomy (NCBI): domain Eukaryota; kingdom Metazoa; phylum Chordata; class Aves; order Piciformes; family Picidae; genus Colaptes; species Colaptes auratus. The sequence continues at coordinate 5,369,780 of JAAWVA010000042.1, read as the reverse complement.
TGACTGTTCTTTCAGATTCTACTTGCAGAAAGACCAGCAGGGTTTTAAGAGCACAATATGCATGACTGCATCTTTCCCTCTCTTCCCTAGCAGTGGGGAAGAATGACTCTCTGAGAGTGTACCCATCTGAGCTTCCAGTTCCCCAGCATCTTGGAAGGACTTGTGTGCAGCTGCAGCTTCAGCCTCTGCCACAGAGAGCAGGCACACTGGTGGCTGATTGGCAGTGCAAGAGAGGCTGTACAGAGGTATAAAAGGTGATAGGAAGTGTTTCTAGAGAGGTAGAGGTGGGCACAGGCCAACCTCATGAGCTTCAACAAGACCAAGTGCAGGGTCCTGCATCTGGGTCGAGGCAATCCCAGGCACAAATCCAGGCTGGGCAGGGACTGGCTGGGGAGCAGCCCAGAGGAGAGAGACTTGGGGGTGCTGGTGGACGAGAAGCTCACCAGGAGCTCTCAATGTGCACTTGCAGCCCGGAAAGCCAATCAGATCCTGGGCTGCAGCAGGAGAAGTGTGGCCAGCAGGTCAAGGGAGGGGATTCTCCCCCTCTACTCAGCTCTGGTGAGACCCCACCTGGAGTACTGCCTCCAGTTCTGGAGCCCCTATTACAAGAGGGATCTGGAGGTGCTGGAGCGTGTCCAGAGAAGGGCCAGGAGGAGGAGCAGAGGGCTGGAGCACCTCTCCTGTGAGCACAGACTGAAGGAGTTGGGGCTGTTCAGCTGGAGAAGAGAAGGCTCCGAGGTGACCTCATTGTGGCCTTCCAGTATCTGAAGGGGGCCTACAAGAAGGCTGGGGAGGGACTTTTCAGGCTATCAGGGAGTGATAGGACTAGGGGGAATGGGATGAAGCTGGAGATGGGGAGATTCAGGCTGGACATGAGGAGGAAGTTCTTCACCGTGAGGGTGGTGAAGGCCTGGAATGGGTTGTCCAGGGAGGTGGTTGAGGCCCCGTCCCTGGAGGTGTTTAAGGCCAGGCTGGATGAGGCTCTGTCCAGCCTGATCTAGGGTAGAGTGTCCCTGCCCATGGCAGGGGGGTTGGAACTAGATGATCCTTGTGGTCCCTTCCAACCCTAACTGAAACTATGAAACAATATGTAGCATCACATGGACCCACGTGGTGAGAGAGGGTGTAGGCTTGCTGGAGTCTGTCAGGGGTCAGTCCATGGTCACTCCTGAGCTGAGGGGCACAGAGAGGTAGAATCCTGGTGGCAATCAGCAAGAGAACGTGTGGGCTCTGGGTCAGTCATTTACACAGCATCAGAAAGCAAATGGGATACTCCTTTCTTATGTAAGGTCTTCTTTCATCCAGCTCAGCATCTTCCATTCAACTTCTCTTGTCTTTCCCTCCCTTTTCCTGTGCCTCTGCCCTATTTCCTGCGTGCTCTCCCTCTAGAAAGAGGAATGTTATGTAGGAGAGAGTTTCACTACTACTTGTAAGCTTCTTGTCTCACTTCTTGCTCCCAGAGGGGCTGTGTGCCAGCCTGTGTGTTGAACTCCTGTATTAGTAGCAGCTCCCTAGATCTAATGCACAGCTTTTCATCTACAGATCTCAACATTGGGTTGTGTTGTTTTGGAGACCAGGAGGAGATGTTGTTTCTTGTCCAGAGCTCAGGTAGAACTGGCTGCAGTAAGATGAAACAGAATTTGTACCTCCTCCTTGCTGGGCTGCTGGAGAGATGATACCAAAGCAGAGCAGAATAAATGTTAGATCCCTTCTAGACTGTGAGTGCCACGGACTCACAGCCCAGCATCTATGCAGTGCTTTGTGCAGACTCTGCCACTGCAGACAGGTGTGTCAGGAGAGAGATGCCAGCCCCTGGGAGAACAGGTGTGTCAGGGGAGAGATGCCAGCCCCTGGGAGAACAGGTGTGTCAGGAGAGAGATGCCAGCCCCTGGGAGAACAGGTGTGTCAGGAGAGAGATGCTTTTACTGTGGTTCAGCGTTCTCCTCCATTCTTGGTGCAGCTGGATCCCAGCCTGGCTCTGGCTTTGTACAGCACTTGAGGCAAAAGCCCTTGGGAGTCAAAAGGCTCCCTCAAGTTCCACAGTCTAAACTGTTAGTCTGACAGGACCAATCCCTAATCCCCAGCTAGAAGGGATTCTGCAGAGGAGTACTAGGAATGGGCTCTGGCTCTCACACCAAAGCACAAGCTGCTTGTCCTCCCCTCACCCTTGTCATTTTTTTTTCTTTCCATCTTTCCCAGGGCAGCTTGAAGAGATTGGCAGTGCAAGAGAGGCTGTACAGAGGTATAAAAGGTGATAGGAAGTGTTTCTAGAGAGGTAGAGATTGCTGAAGTTAGGAAAAGGAAAAAAGGCAGGGAGGGCAGCATAGCTGAGGGGCGAGCAACTGATGTCGTTTACCTGGACCTGAGCAAAGCCTTTGACACTGTCCCACACCACATCCTGGTCTCCAAGCTGGTGACACACGGGTTTGATGGGTGGACCACCAGATGGATAAAGAACTGGCTTGATGGCCGCACCCAAAGAGTGGCTGTCAATGGGTCCATGTCCCAGTGGAGGCCAGGGACAAGCAGAGTCCCTCAGGGATCAGTCCTGGGACCAGGCTTGTTCAACATCTTTGTGGGTGCCATGGACAGTGGCATTGAGTGCACCCTCAGCAAGTTTGCTGATGACACCAAGCTGTGTGGTGCAGCAGACAGGCTGGAGGGAAGGGATCCATCCAGAGGGACCTGGACAGGCTGGAGAGGTGGGCACAAGCCAACCTCATGAGCTTCAACAAGACCAAGGGCAGGGTCCTTGTCCTCCCCTCACCCTTGTCATTTTTTTTCTTTCCATCTTTCCCAGGGCAGCTTGAAGAGATGCCTGCAGACATGTCAGGTGGACTTTGTTCCTGTGTACTTGAGCAGCATGTGGGATGTTCTTCTGAGCTCCAAATAGTTGTTTGTCTCTAGCCTGGTATTTTTAGTTATGAGTTATTGCTATAGGTGTCAGAGCTCTTGTTGCTGCATTAGAGTTACAGTGGTTGTTCAAGTTAGAGCAGTTATTAAGAGTTGTTAAGGTTCTAGTTGTTGTTTGCTAAGGTTCTTGTTGTTATTTGCTAAGGTTCTAGTTGCTGTTAAGGTTCTTATTTCTTAAGGTTCTAGTTGTTGTTAAGGTTCTTGTTGTTTGCTAAGGTTCTTGTTGCTGTTAAGGTTGTGGTTGCTAACGTTCTAGTTGTTATTTGCTAAGGTTCAAGTTGCTGTTAAGGTTCTAGTTGTTATTAAGGTTCCTGGTGTTGTTTGTTAAGGTTTTAGTTCTTGTTAAGGTTCTAGTTGTTTGCTTAGGTTCTAGTAGTTAAGGTTGTTTTTGTTTGTTAAGGTTCTAGTTGTTCTTTGTTAAGGTCCTTGTTGGTTATTAAGGTTCTGGTTGCTAAGGTTCTTGTTGTTAAGGTTCTAGTTGCTGTTCATTAAGGTTCCAGTTATTAGGTTGTTAGGTTGTAGCTGTTCCAGTTGGAGTTGTTGCAGTTCTTGTTGTGGTTCTCATTCTAGAAATGAAGGAGGCAGTAGGGAGGAAGGTGAAGGCCAGGAGCAGCAGAGGCAGCGAAGACTGAAGAGCAGCCCCAGGAGCACAAGCAAGTGCGAGAGGGCCAGGCTGGGCAGGCAGACGGTCTCAGGTTAGGGCAGCCCTGGAGAAGTGGCATCCCAGGCTGAGGACCGTGATGGGAACCAGCGGCCACACAGCGGCAGCGCCGGCACAGCCGCGGGTGGCAGGGCGGTCGCGAGTCGCCGTGGATCTCTGGCCTCATCCCTCCCTGTGCTGGGGGCTGCAAAGAGGGGGCTGCTTGGCACCCCCCATCCCCCTGCCCAAGGGAAGCACCCCGAGGGGAGGAGAGGCGTGCGCAGCACTCGCCCAGCGCAGGGCAAGAGCGGCATCGGCGCAGGGCAGAGCAACGGAGGCGGGGCGAGGCGCCAAGAGGAGCGAACAACCACGTTAAGAATAAGACTTTTATTTTCCACAGGGGTTGAAACTTTTTATAAAGCTTTTCTCTCTTGTTTTTGTCTCCTCCTGCTTTTTGTCTCTTTACTTTTGGAATGTACAGTCTATGAGGTAAAATTAAGAGGACATTAAAACCTGTCTCCGGTGCAGCCAGAGGCCCCGAGGCTCCAATGGCAAATAGGCTATTAAGTGACTCTCAAAAAGAGGAGCTCCTTTGAATTTTGCTACCAAAAAAAAACCGTGGTGTGCCGGCGGTGTTCTGCGGGGAGGGCTCAGCCTCTACGTACAAAGGACAAATTCCCAAGGAAATGCCGACCCCGCCGCTGCCAGACCCCCACGGCGGGCAAAGGGCAGCGCTCACCGGCCATGCTGTGGGTCTGCGTGCTCGCCGCGCTCACCCGCGGCCCCGCAACCGCCGCTGCCGCCTCTTCTGCGCCGTGCATGGGTGCCAAAGCCGGTGCCGGGTACCCGCCAGCCCCTCCGGCCCCGCCCCTCCGGTCCCGCCCCCACGGCTTCCCCACCCCCCCCCTCTCGGCGTCACCGCGGCGGGGACGTCCGCTGGGCAACTACCGCTGACGGGCGGGCCCCTCGACCAATAGGAAGCGGAGGGGAAGAGGAGGGTGGAGCTTTCTGTGACGGGGCGGCCCGCGCCTGAGGCCGGCCCAGCGGCCCGCGGCGGGCTTCTCATGCTGAGGTTCAGCCCGGCCCTTGCTGTGCCGCAGCCGCTTTTCCTTCTGTGGGAGGAGCCGTGGGGGCTGCTCTTGTGCTGACCACCTGCCCGCTGAGGAGCAGCGTCGGGGCTGCATTCATCCCCGGCCTGGCCCTCGCTGGCCTCCCGGGGAAAATCCAAGGCTGTGGGCAAAAAAAGGGCTCAGAGGGGCACGCCGGGGCCGGGCCAGCGTCCTGCTCCACACTACGGAAGTTGCTTCCTTAGCCGGCTTGCAAAGCATGTGGCTTTGCTGTTTCTTGGGATCACCTCTCTTGTGCTGCCCTGCTAAACGGATCTGCTGAGGTACCTGGGTCAAGCGCGTGGCAAAAATTGTCTTCTTTCACAGAATCGTAGAATCATAAGGTTGGAAAATAACCTCAGAGATCACCCAGTCCAACTGTCACCCCACACCTCAGGACTAACTAAACCATGGCTTCAAGCGCCACGTCCAGTCCTGGTTTTGAACACCTCCAGGGATGGGGACTCCACCACCTCCCTGGGCAGCACATTCCAATGGCCAATTACTCTTTCTGGGAAGAACTTTCTCCTCCAGCCTAAACTTCCCCTGGCACAGCTTGAGACTGTGTGCTCTTGGTCTGGTGCTGGTGCCTGGGAGAAGAGACCAACCCCCACCTGGCTACAACCTCCATGCAGGGAGTTGTAGAGGGCAAGAAGGTCTCCCCTGAGCCTCCTCCAGGCTTAGCAACCCCAGCTCAACAGAACATAGAACAGAATAAACCAGGCTGGAAGAGACCTTCGAGATCATCGCATCCAACCTATCAGCCAACACCACCTAATCAACTAAACCATGGCACCAAGCACGCCTCCAAGTCTCCCCCTGGACACCTCCAGTGACAGTGACTCCACCACCTCTCAGCCTCTCCTCACAGGGCTCTGCTCCAAACCCCTCCCAGCTTTGTTTCCTTCTCTGGACACCTTCAAGTGTCTCACTATCCTTCTTAAACTGAGGGGCCTAGAACTGGACACAGGACTCCAGGTGTGACCTCACCAGTGCTGAGTCCTGGGGCAGAATGACTGAAGCATGTTTATGCCTGAACTCTATCACAAGCACAGTGCTGCTGGCTCTTAGAGATAAGGGGGAGTTGGTCTGGGTTCTGAGGAGATCAGAGCCATGGATGTCTCTCTTGAAAAACCTTGTGCTTACTCCAGTGCAAACACCTTCCTCAAGTAAGTTGCTAAGACCCAGAGAGTACATTTTGCCAGTTGCTTTCCTTTGTGCTATGCTATTCCCATCCAGCTGATCACATCCTTGCTGACAAGAAGTCTCCCATGTAGAATGAAACAAAAGTGTTTTAAAGAGAGAAGAAAAAACATTTCCAGGGCTCTGGTTTATGCTCCTTAATCAATAGTTTAATTTCTTTGTTGCCTTTTCTTCAATTTGTTTTTCTTCATATCAGGCACTAGGGCAGTGCTTTGATCTCTGAACTGTTCCTAGCTGACACTAGCTTAATGAATGTGTGACTAAAGTTAGCAGCATCCTCCATCGGGAGGAAGCACTTTGGTGTTCTGTGATTTGTCTGCCAATGGCTCACAGGAGTTTAGCTGCTGGTTTTCAGCCTGCTTGGACAAACAGTGGCTTGGCTTCTAGGAGAGCTAACAAGACTGCTGAGAAAACCAGACTGATTTTTTCAGGGAGAGGATGGACAGAAGCTGCATTTCTCCAGAGTTCATTGTTCCTTTGAAGCAGTAGGTGAATGCACAGTCTGGAGTAAGCTGAGATGCCTTCCCTCAAGGAGCTTAGAACCAATTCCATGTGACCAAGTGACAAGCAGAATAGAATAGAAATAACCAGGTTGGAAGAGACCTTGGAGATCATTGAGTTCAACCTGTCCTTCAACACTATCAACTAAGCCATGGCAAGTACTCACAGAATGACCCACAGAATCACTACAGGTGGAAAAGACCTCTAAGCTCATCAGGTCCAACCATTATCTAACTCTACCAGGGTCACTACTGGGCCCTATTCTTCAGCACCATATCTAGATAGCTTTGAAATCCATCCAGGGATGGGGATACAGCCATTGTTCTTCCCAGAAAGAGTGATTGGCCATTGGAAAGTGCTGCCCAGGGAGGTGGTGGAGGCACCATCCCTGGAGGTGTTTAGGAAGAGACTGGATGGGGTGCTTGGTGCCATGGTTGAGTTGCTCAGATGGTGTTGGGGGAGAGGTTGGACTCGATCTCAAAGGTCTTTTCCAACCTGCTTGATTCTATTCTATTGTATTTCCCTGGGCAGCCTGTTCCAGTCTTTGGGAAGCCTTTCAGGATGTTGGCAGGGTCTTGTGTGCATCCTTTCCAAAGCATTCTTTGTCTTTTCTTACTCTGATTACTGCTTTCTGATATGAAAAACAGTTCAGTGCCACATCTCACTGTCGGGCTGCTGACCAAGTGGCTTGTGATGCAGCCAGTGGGAAGAAGCAGTGGTGCTGTACTCGGGCTCAGCAAGAATGATGCCAGTGACACGAGGTGACACTGTGCAAACACACCTTTTCCTGGCTGCAGCTGGTTTCTTCCAAAGCCCAGAATGCTGCTGCTACCAAGAGCCTGACCTTCATGGAAGAGGCTCCAGTCACTGCACCAAACACCACATGGTATAAAAGGCACCGATTGATTTGCAAGATCCTCATCTGAGTATGCAGGAAGTAAACTGGGCTGCATTCATCTGATTTTTCTTCAGGCTGGAGGAAGCTTGTAGCAAACACTAACATGACTGCCACACAGCATTAACATCTTCATTATGATGTTAACTGTGCCCACTTTAGGTCCACTGCCAAATTCCAGAGACAATTCCCTTCTCCTTTAAGGAAATCTTGAAGTACTTTATCTAAAACCTGAAGGATAAATCCAAAGATAAAGTTTGGGTTGGTTCCTTGAGTTCTCTGCAAGTAGCTGTCTTAGAACGGGGCTGATTCCTGTGCATTGGCACATTCTCTTCTCTTCCTTTGCACTCCTGACTGTTCTTTCAGATTCTACTTGCAGAAAGACCAGCAGGGTTTTAAGAGCACAATATGCATGACTGCATCTTTCCCTCTCTTCCCTAGCAGTGGGGAAGAATGACTCTCTGAGAGTGTACCCATCTGAGCTTCCAGTTCCCCAGCATCTTGGAAGGACTTGTGTGCAGCTGCAGCTTCAGCCTCTGCCACAGAGAGCAGGCACACTGGTGGCTGATTGGCAGTGCAAGAGAGGCTGTACAGAGGTATAAAAGGTGATAGGAAGTGTTTCTAGAGAGGTAGAGATTGCTGAAGTTAGGAAAAGGAAAAAAGGCAGGGAGGGCAGCATAGATGAGGGGCGAGCAACTGATGTCGTTTACCTGGACCTGAGCAAAGCCTTTGACACTGTCCCACACCACATCCTGGTCTCCAAGCTGGTGACACACGGGTTTGATGGATGGACCACCAGCTGGATAAGGAACTGGCTTGATGGCCGCACCCAAAGAGTGGCTGTCCATGGGTCCATGTCCCAGGGGAGGACAGTGACAAGCGGAGTCCCTCAGGGATCAGTCCTGGGACCAGGCTTGTTCAACATCTCTGTGGTGCCATGGACAGTGGCATTGAGTGCACCCTCAGCAAGGTTGCTGATGACACCAAGCTGTGTGGTGCAGCAGACAGGCTGGAGGGAAGGGATCCATCCAGAGGGACCTGGACAGGCTGGAGAGGTGGGCACAGGCCAACCTCATGAGCTTCAACAAGACCAAGGGCAGGGTCCTGCATCTGGGTCGAGGCAATCCCAGGCACAAATCCAGGCTGGGCAGGGACTGGCTGGGGAGCAGCCCAGAGGAGAGAGACTTGGGGGTGCTGGTGGACGAGAAGCTCACCAGGAGCTCTCAATGTGCACTTGCAGCCCGGAAAGCCAATCAGATCCTGGGCTGCAGCAGGAGAAGTGTGGCCAGCAGGTCAAGGGAGGGGATTCTCCCCCTCTACTCAGCTCTGGTGAGACCCCACCTGGAGTACTGCCTCCAGTTCTGGAGCCCCTATTACAAGAGGGATCTGGAGGTGCTGGAGCGTGTCCAGAGAAGGGCCAGGAGGAGGAGCAGAGGGCTGGAGCACCTCTCCTGTGAGCACAGACTGAAGGAGTTGGGGCTGTTCAGTCTGGAGAAGAGAAGGCTCCGAGGTGACCTCATTGTGGCCTTCCAGTATCTGAAGGGGGCCCACAGAAGGCTGGGGAGGGACTTTTCAGGCTATCAGGGAGTGATAGGACTAGGGGGAATGGGATGAAGCTGGAGTGGGGAGATTCAGGCTGGACATGAGGAGGAAGTTCTTCACCGTGAGGGTGGTGAAGGCCTGGAATGGGTTGTCCAGGGAGGTGTTGAGGCCCCATCCCTGGAGGTGTTTAAGGCCAGGCTGGATGAGGCTCTGTCCAGCCTGATCTAGGGTAGAGTGTCCCTGCCCATGGCAGGGGGGTTGGAACTAGATGATCCTTGTGGTCCCTTCCAACCCTAACTGAAACTATGAAACTATGAAACAATATGTAGCATCACATGGACCCACGTGGTGAGAGAGGGTGTAGGCTTGCTGGAGTCTGTCAGGGGTCAGTCCATGGTCACTCCTGAGCTGAGGGGCACAGAGAGGTAGAATCCTGGTGGCAATCAGCAAGAGAACGTGTGGGCTCTGGGTCAGTCATTTACACAGCATCAGAAAGCAAATGGGATACTCCTTTCTTATGTAAGGTCTTCTTTCATCCAGCTCAGCATCTTCCATTCAACTTCTCTTGTCTTTCCCTCCCTTTTCCTGTGCCTCTGCCCTATTTCCTGCGTGCTCTCCCTCTAGAAAGAGGAATGTTATGTAGGAGAGAGTTTCACTACTACTTGTAAGCTTCTTGTCTCACTTCTTGCTCCCAGAGGGGCTGTGTGCCAGCCTGTGTGTTGAACTCCTGTATTAGTAGCAGCTCCCTAGATCTAATGCACAGCTTTCATCTACAGATCTCAACATTGGGTTGTGTTGTTTTGGAGACCAGGAGGAGATGTTGTTTCTTGTCCAGAGCTCAGGTAGAACTGGCTGCAGTAAGATGAAACAGAATTTGTACCTCCTCCTTGCTGGGCTGCTGGAGAGGTGATACCAAAGCAGAGCAGAATAAATGTTAGATCCCTTCTAGACTGTGAGTGCCACGGACTCACAGCCCAGCATCTATGCAGTGCTTTGTGCAGACTCTGCCACTGCACCCAAAACTTCCCCTGGGGAAGGCTCATGGCTTCCTTCCACAATTCCTGCAGAAGAATCCTTCCCTGGGAGAGGCAGGAGGCTTACAGTGCCCTTTCTCAGTCAGGCCTTCCTACCTAACAAGAAGGCTGTGGGAGACTGCTGAGGATGCCAATTGCTGTCATCTTTGCTTCTTTTCTACAGAGCTAGGATCCAGCATGAGAACTCCTTTCAAGGAGCCCATCCTAGCTGCATTAGCATTCAGACATCCAGTAGACACTGACTGGAGACCTGACCTCTGGAACTGCAACTTTTCTCTCTGGGAAAGAAATACACAGACAAACAAAATGTTGCTCAGTACTTGCTTCAGGATCTTAGGTTATTTCAGAATGAAATACCCTTACTACACATAGCCTTATGCTCAGTGAGAGGTAGGAGAGTTTGAATTGCCTCTTAGAATTGAAAAGCTGTTGGTCAAGTTCTGACTCAGAGACAGGAGTAGGGCCCTCACCTGAGCTCCCATTCCAAACCTTGGTCACAACACCATCCCTCTTCTACCTGGATAGAGAGTTAATAGCAGCTGTATGATTTAACTTAAAACATTCCTCTCCCCACAGCAGCTCCTGCTCCTCCCCCATCAATCCCTTTCCTCTCCCCAAAGCAGCTCCTGCTCCCTCTATGCCCTCCTCCTCACTGTCTAAACATCTCCTGCTCCCCCACCACTATTTTTACACCCATCCCAGAGCTAGGGGCAGGACCCTCACCAGCCGAGATGCCACACAGAGGAGCTCAGCCCCAGCAAGGAGCCCCAGCCAGCACCCGTGGATGATATTGCAGGAGCCATCAATCATGGCCCTACCTAACCGGGGGGCCACCAGGCCCCCCAGCCTGTGTTGTCACCACCACCATCACCCAGGGTGCACCATGGGCACTCCCCAGCGATGAGAGGAGGATCCCTCAGCCCAGGGGGGCTCAGCCTGGGGCTTCTGCCCTTCCTGGTGGGGATTAACTAGGGGAGTGGGTGGGGAGGGCAAAGTGTCCCCACCTGGGGTGGGAGGAGACCCCACCAGAGCCCAGGTGCTGTGGGATTTTACAGGGGACATGAGGAAAACAATCTTTACAGAGTGTGCTGCCCAGGGAGGTGGTGGAGTCACCCACCCTGGGTTGTTTAGAGGTCGTTTGGAGGTGGTGCTTGGGGATAGGGTTTAGGGGTGAACTTGTAGAGCAGGGTCATTGGTTGGGCTTGGTGATCCTGAGGGTCTCTTCCAACCTGAATGTCTCTGTGATTTCTAAGCATATGGCTGGAGCCACGGAGCACTACTGAAGTGCTGGTTGCTGGGGCCTGCCTTACTGCACTGGAAAATAGGTGTATGTGTGGCTGCATGTCACAGGGAAGCTGTGAGATTTCCTGTTTGAGCAGACTGGGGTTCTGGCATGATGAGATGCCCATCAGGTGTTAAATTCTTGCAGTATCACTCCTTAACCTGACAGTGCTCAAGAGCAATTGCTCTGAGCCCCAAGATCTCCACAAAACCCAACAACAATGGCAATAAATTGTAACAGCTGAAGTCCTAAGGAGCCTCCATGGTAAACTTATAGAGGTTGTACTGGGAGAGA
>JAAWVA010000042.1:5328467-5357870 GCA_015227895.2 Colaptes auratus | reverse complement strand
AAGTCATCCCCTCTGTGGCAGTCTCTGGGGGTCTCCAATGGCTGCCTTCAGGAGGCTGAACAGGGAGCACATCTCAATTCCTCAAGCAGCCTGGTGGAGTCAGGTCCCTCCTCCCCACACGAGAGCGTGCTGGGGCTCAGCTCACCCTCCTCACACCCCCTGCGCTTTGGCCCCTGGCCAGGAGCAGAGGCTTTTTCAAACACGTGAGAACCAGCCTGCAAGGCCACTGGGTTGTGGGAGCTCTTACAAGGAGTCGTGCCAAGGGCAAAAGCCATCTGGGCTGCCTCAGTTGTGTACTCAGGTACAGCCCAGAGCCTGGAGCAGTTTTTCCCTGGGTTTGTGATGGAGCTGTGCTGCCTGGCCATAGGGGATCCAGCCCTGCGTAGGACAGGGACCTGCAGACAGCCACTGAGAGTGGGAGTGGCCACGGAGAGGGAGAGGCTGTCCCTGAAGCTTGGCTGCTGGAGGCATTCCCTTGGCCTCCTGGGACTCCTGCCAGCTGCCTCCATGCCTGCAGGGCAGGGAAGTGAATCTCCTCCTTGATGTGCTCTGAGACTTCTTCTTGTTCCATGGTGCTCCTGAGCACGTCACCTCCCTCAGCATCCCAGGCATGTGCAAACCCAGATCCTGACCTCTCTCATTTACTGGGGAGTTCCTTGCTTCCCTAACGCTTCTGCTTTGTGCTGCAGGCTGAGGAGGGCTTTGTGGCCTTGGCATGATGAAGCCCTAATGCCAGGAGAATACCTACCAGATGAGACCCAGGGATGGGGTCCCAGCCAGTGGCTTTCCAACCTTTTTCCATCACTCCATGGAGCATCCAGGAGAGCTCCTCAGCACGGCCTGGGCTCTCTGGCTAGGAAGATGAGGCCTGTGGATCTCAACCCTCCCCTGCCCAAGGTTCTCCCCAGGCTCACCCCGCTCTCAAGAGGAGAGCTGAGGCCTCTAAGACTGCAGATTAATGCAGTCTCCAGTCCTCCTGATACAAAAGGGTCTTTCCTTTCCGAGTCAAACCCTCATCCACTCTCCTTTGTCACACCAGAATCCTCCTGGGGGACAGTCCCTTAGCTCTAAGCATTCTTGCAGCAGACAGCACCAAAAGCTTTGCTTACGTGAGGCACAACATTTGCTGACAGGAGTTTATTAGATCTCACACAACTCCTGTCTGTACCATCTGTATCAAGGATCCCACACCTGCCTGTTCTCTGCTCCAGGAAGGCTTCTCCTATGCTGAACTTCCCAGAGATGTCCATATCCTGATCCCTTCACATCCTTTGTGCCGGTACAGACCAAGGCCAAACCCCTTGGAGTATCTCCACCTTTCCTGCATCTCCTCTCCCCAGTACAGCTTCCTCCTTCAGCTTTGTTGTCAACATGCATGGAAGAAGAAGGTCTGAGCCCCCCATGCCAGCAGGCACTCACAGACCCGGTGTGCTTCCCTTTTCCTAATCCCAGCCCTGCACCCTCAGCCTGGCAAACATTGTCCACAGAGCAAAGGGAAGAGACCAGAAACCATTGGCACAGCCAATCCCTTGGCCTCTCAAGCAAGCACATGAAAGAGCTGGCCTGGCTGAGCAGCATCTGAGAAATGAGGAAGTGAAATGGCAGCCTGGAGGAAGCCAGAGGCCAGGCTGTGCCATGGGCTGGGAGGTTTGGCTTAGGAGCTGAGTCTGCTGGAAAACTGCTGCCCAGGTGCAGTGCCTGTGTGCCTGGGGCGGTGCAGCAGCAGTATAAAAGAGACTCCTTCTGCTCACTCTCTCATCCCACTCCTCTGGCCTCCCTCTCCTTGGAACAAGGTGAGTACAGGCCTACCCTCCACTGCCCTCGTCTTGTAGTCTTCCTTTGGGACAGCTCAGCCATACCTGCTCCTAGGTCCTATCTGAGTTCTTGCAGCTGATTTGAGTGGAGGGGGAAGGTGCAAAAGTTGTGCCAGGGCTGAGCACACCCTTGGTTTGGTCACTCTCAGCAGGGCTCGTTTAGGCTGATGGAAGGTGAGACAGGTGGGACTCCCTACTCAGCCTCCAGCACTCTCCTCCAGCTCACGACTTTCCTTCCCTTCAGTGAGCATTCAGGCTTGTCCTCTGTGAGCTCTCACTCTCTGCTTTCCCCCTGTCCTCTCCACCAGGTTCATCTCCGGCCCCAGCGCCATGTCCTGCTTCAGGCCCTGCCAGCCCTGCCAGCCCGCGGCCCAACCCCGCTGGCCAACAGCTGCAATGAGCCCTGTGTCAGGCAGTGCCAGGACTCCACTGTTGTCATTGAGCCTCCTGCTGTGCTGGTGACCCTGCCCGGCCCCATCCTCAGCTCCTTCCCACAGAGCACCGCCGTGGTCTCCTCCACCCTCCGCTGCCGTTGGCAGCATCCTCAGCTCTCAGGGGGTGCCCATCAGCTCCGGGGCTTTGGCCTCTCTGGCCTCTCCGGCTTGGGCCGTGGCTCCTGCCTGCCCTGCTAGAGCTGCTGCCCAGGGCCCTGGGCAAGGCCCCCAGGGCCCCACCTGACGCTTCGGCCTGCAGGCCCCAGGGCCACACCTGACGCTTCTGCCCTGGGCACACAGCATCCTCTTGCTGCTTTCCGAGGGCTGAGCAAGCCCAGCAGCCCTTGCCAAAGGACAGGGCCAGCCTGGGCTCTGGCACAGCACTGCCCCATGCCTGCCTCTGCCCTCTGACCTCTCTCCCTGGCCCTCCCGTGGCCTCCTTCCCTTCTGCTGCCCTGGCCCGCCAGCAGCAGCAGAAACCAGCCTAGGGAGGACCTGCTGGCCCTACTCCCTCTGTGGGGCGGGCAGATGGACAGCTCCTGGGAGCTTCCCCTACATGGCCACATGGACATACAGTCCCTGCTGCCCCTGCTTTGGAACTCCCCACCCTTCTCCACCCTGGTTCCCACATTTGACTCATTAAAGTTCTGCTGCATCCCATCCCAGATTTCTGTCTCATCCTTTCTCCTGCAAATGCTCTCCAGGAGTTGCAGGAGGAGCAACCTTACTCAGGGCTGTGACTCAGGAAGATCTTCAGCCTGGCTGTGCAGTGTCACAAGGTTGCATTAAGTGTTTGCAGCCATGCATCAGATCTCCCTGCTCTGCTTTAGGTTGTGCTGAAGCCTCTTCTTGTCTCCCACTCACTGCCAGCTTCTCCAGGGCAACAAACTCCTCCCTGTTGCTGCTGCAGTGTCTGCAGAGGGAAGGACCATGCAGGGGTGCTTCATGGTGGGGTAACACTGTTCTGCTGCCACACTGGGGAGGACAGTCCTTGGTACCTTATTGATCCTATCCACAGGGATCTGGCAATGTCTACTCTGTCTTTTTCTTTCCAAGAAATGCTTCTCCTGTGCAGGTCCTTTGACCTTGCTCCATTTATGTCCAATCCACCTTTCAGTAGAACTAGAAGTATTTTGCTCTCCTCCTTAAATACTGATACTCCTGATTGTTCATCTCACAGAATGGGGGAACTCAGTTCAAAAAGTCCCTTTTCAGCAGCTTCCTTCCCCCTCCAATCTCCTACACAGGCTCCCAGTTTCAGGCTGGGCTCACCATTGCACTGACCATGGTCAGAAGTAAGTACGAGAGGGCCACATAGGATGCTCCTGGGTCTTCCTTTCATGGTGACCACAGCAGGATGGGACTGACTCCATGGGGTGCTCCTCACAGCTGAGGAGCTGGGCTTTGGGGACAAGGCCTGAGAGAGATCCAAAAGGATACTGGTGGCCTTTTGGTAGAGCTGCCTTAGAGAGAGTGGAACATTTAACTGCCTTGTGTGGTCCTTGGAAAGACTGCTTTGTGGTGTGGTTGTCAGATGTTAAATACCAACTGTTGCAGGGTGCTCCAAACCCCACTTCCCCCATCTCCATCTTTGGATGTTTGAATGGTGGAAGACAAAGGCACAAAATTCCTTTCCACTCCCCTTGGGGCTTAAGCAGGGAAATGTTAAAATGGAACCTTTCTTCCTGCTGTCGTCCCTGCACCTGTGTACCCTGGGGTCCTGCTACCTGCCCTGTGCTGGAGAACCCTGCCTGCTGTAAACTGCAGTCGCTGGATGGAAACAGGCTGGTAGTGCAGCTTCTCTTGCCTTGCTTTGACAGCACTGCTCTATGAGATTTGCCTCGTGGGACCTGTGTCTAAGGACACTTTATCTTTGGCAGGTCCTTCTTCCTTTGGATTTATGCCATGTGATCCACAAATTGCATTATAAAGCTTGCAGTTCTGGAGGCTGTCATCAAGGAGAGATCCAAGGCCCATCTCCAAATTCCTACTCTGCCCTCGTGAATACAACCTGCACTCTTGGCTTTTCCCTAGGGTCCTGGCTTGCCTCTGATTTTACCAGAGGGGTAAAGCTATTTTGTGGCTTAGCCTTTTCCAATTTCTGAAGTCTCCAAACGGTATTAAGTTGCTCATAAACATCCTTGTAGAATTTGCAACCGAATAGAACCTGTCAATAAAATTTAATCTGTTTTGTGCCTAATTTTGGGGCGGGTTTTTGGGAAAATAAAGATAGCTATATTTTTACAATTCCCTCCTCAGTAATTTGTTCCCAATCAAAACACCAACAACTACCAAATGCCACTGCAACAGTGCACCAGAGACAGTATTGCACCAGCCAGGACTCTGTGATCCTCATCTATAGACTAATTTGACAACTGCAGAGATGAAAGGTGATCTCTAAGACTCACTCAGCCTTCAGCAGCCCTATATGGCCAGTAAGGAAGTCTAATGGTGAATGGAGACTGACAGTGAAATACCCTGCTCTGAATGAGGTCACACCAGTGGTGAGTGCTGCTGTGCCAGACATGCTCGTGCTCCAGTACCAGCTGCAGTCTTAGGCAGCCAAATTGTATGCCACAGCTGACATTGCTAATGCATTCTTCTCCGTTCCCACAGCACCAGAATGCAGGCCACAGTTTGCCTTTGCATGGAGAGGTGGCCAATATACCTGGAATCGACTGTCCCAGGGTTGAAAACACAGCCCCACCGTTTGTCATGGGCTGATCCAAACTGCTCTGGAATGGCGTGGAGCTCTGGAACCCTTGCAGTGCATTGATGACATCATTGTGTGGGGTGACACAGCAGAGGAAGTTTGTGAGAAAGGGAAGAAAATAATCCAGATTCTTCTGAAGGCCAGGTTCACCGCAAACCAAAGTAAGGTCAAGGGACCTGCAAGAAAGATCCACTTTTTAAGGATAAAATGGCAGGACAGGCATCACCACATCCCAGTGTATGTCATCCACAAGATCACAGCGATGTCTCCACCCACGAATAAAAGCAAAGCCAGGCTTCCTTAGGTGTTGTGGGTTTGTGGAGAATGCACATCCCAAAGTACAGTTTGATTGTAAGCGCTCTCTACCAAGCAAATTGGAAGAAGGATGATTTCCAACAAAGCCCTAAGCAGGAACAAGCTTTCAAACAGATCAAACAGGAGATTGTGCATGCAGGAGCCCTTGGACCAGTTCAGACAGGACAAGAGGTTACAAATGTGCTCTATGCTGCAGCTGGGGAGAACTGTCCCACATGGCCCAGGATCTACCTGGTGGGTAGTGCAGGAAGATGGAAAAGTTTATTGTGTGCCACAGAACAATCTCACTCTAGGTGAGAATGCACAGTAAATTGCATGTAGGCTATGATGTTAACTGCTGTTGAGCATGGTACGGAATAGTGTGGGATAAGGGGGAGAATGTAGTGATGAAACCACATAATATTCTCCACTATCAGGACCATGAATTTATGACCACAGCATTTATAGCTGTGCAGAGTTATGAACAAAACGAAAGAGAGTCTCAGCCTGGCTCTTGCCTTTCTGGTGCTTGAGCAGGCAACTGCCTTTTGCTTGTTACAGGATTGGAACAGGTATTCACTTCGCTTTTCCTTCTGCCCTCTATATATACTGATGTAATCTGATATCGTTGAAGCAGAGGAGTAAATTATTCTGTGTAAAGGAACTGAAAACTCTCCCCCTGCCTTTTATTCCCCTTGCTTTCCTATCTCCTGGAAAGGGGAGAGAGGCGAGAGAAAGGGGAGTGGGGGGAGTGGGGGAGTTCAGCCCTTGCGCTAAACCATTACAAGCGCTCTGGTGCAGTCTCTGGAGCAAACCAGGAAACCTCTAGATCACTCACATAAACACAAACACATAAATCTTGTTGCAGCTAGGCTGGTTGCCCAGACACCTCTGGTGCAAAAAGGGAAACCCAACGGGCCTTCTACAGCAGCAACTGCCATGTCCTGCCCTTCTATGTGCCACCCCCTGTTTCCCATTCAGTGTGCTCCCTGGCTGCTGCTCTTCCACTAGAGGCTGTTTGCCACAGTCACACTTTTGTCACCACACACCACTGAGCCAGAGCTGCCTCTTGACAGGAGCTCACACTCCTCCTGCTCTGAGTGAGGGCTGGGGACGGCCTCTGTCCCTCCTGAGCTTTGGCCTTCTCTCTTTGGCTGTGGATTTGCTGCTTTGGGAAGGATCCTCTGCTCTGCTCTGTAGCCCTTGGGTCACCTAAAATGGAGGCTACAGCAGATTTTCAGCTGCTGCATCACTCCTTTGCCCTGCAAGCTGTCAGAGGAATCTCTGTAAAACAGGGACCTAACACACCCCTCTGAATGCCATGATTGATCCAGGGATTCACACAATTGTGGAGAGCAATGCAGTTGAGGCAGAGACACAAACCCATCTGAGAGCACCCTGGTTCAGCTGGGCTCCTAAAGACCACTGAGAGTAATGGCCCCAGAAGTGAAAAATAAATAAGGGCCAGGAGGCAAGAGACAGCTCTGACTTGCAAGGCACAGGAGCGATGGCAGCAGCTGAAAAGCTGCTGTAGGCTCCATTTCAGGGAGGTCACCAAAGTGAAGGGTTCCAGAGCAGAGCATCATGGCAGAGGAACCTTCCCAAAGCAGCGAAAGCACAGCCAAAGAGTGAAGCTAAAACATCAGGAGAGAGAGAGGCTGTCCCCAGCCCTCAGAGCAGGAAGAGTGTGAGCTCCTGGCAAGAGGCAGCTGTGCCTCAGCATGGCTGGGGACAAGGGTGGGAGTGGCCAAGACCCTGACATACAAGAGCAGCAGCCAGGGAACACAGTGAGTGGGAAACAGGCTGTGGCAGAGAGGAGGGCGTGGCAGAGAGGAGGGCGTGGCAGAGAGGAGGGCGTGGCACAGGGAAGGGCAGGCCATGGCAGCTGGCACTGTAGAAGTCCTTTTGTACTTTCAATTTGGGAGCAGAGCTGTCTGGGCAACCAGCTACAAAAGGACTTGTGAGTCAAAGAGCGTTTGGGAGGTCTCCTGGCTTGCTCCAGAGATTGCACCAGAGTGCTGCTGAGCAACGATTGCAGACCTCTGAAAGGTGGATTGGACCCAAGCAGACCAAGGTCCAAGGATTTCACGTGAGATACGTTTTGTGGAACAAAAAAGACAGAGTGGATGTTGTCAGCTCCTGACTCACACTGAGGAGGGGAGGTTGCTCCTCTTGCAGATCTTGAAGAGCACCTCCAGGAGAAAGGATGACAAACAACTAGGGGATGGGATGCAGCGGAGCTTTACTGAGTCAGGTGTTGGAAACAGGCTGGATATGGGTGAGGGTCACAAAGCAGGGGGCAGGAGGGACTCTGTCCCATGACTGTGGTGGAGCTCCCAGGAGGTGTCCATCTGCCTGCCCCACAGAAGGAGCAGGGCCAGCAGGTCCTCCTAGGCTGGCTTTGTGCTACTGTTGCCATTTGATGAGCCTGGGCCAACTATCCTTGCTGTGCTCTCTCCCAAACACTCCCCCATGGCCAGACATCCGGCCTTTTGGAGATGGAGCGGGAGACACAGCCTGGCTGCTCTGCAAGCACTGCCCAGCAAACCCCAGAGCACTGCTGTGTTCTCAAAGCCATTCTAGCTACAAGGAGGAAAAAAACAGTAAGAGGGTTGAGGTGGTGAAGCTCAGCTCCATCTGGGAAAGACCCTGCCCAGTGCTGTTCTCAGTCACTGCACATTCAAGACCAACAATGCCCTCCAAGATTCAACTCTGAGCAAAACCTTTCTCTCAAATCATCTTGGGAAAGGATCAGCAAGGAAAAAAGGATCACACAGAGGCATGGGTAAGAATGCAGAGGAATTTTAATGGGCAAAAAAGAGAGATTAGGTCAATCCGAGTGTGGATATCAGTGCAGGGAGCAGCAAGGAGAGACGGTAAGCCGTGCTCCACAGAGGTGTTGGAGTTGGCAACAGTGCTCACCTGCTTACCCCACAGAGGGAGCAGGGCCAGCAGGTCCTCCCTAGGCTGGTTTTCTGCTGCTTCTGGCGGGCCAGGGCAGCAGAAGAGAAGGAGGCCACGGGAGGGCCAGGAGAGAGTGTCAGAGGGCAGAGGCAGGCATGGGCAGTGCTGTGCCAGAGCCCAGGCTGGCCCTGTCCTTTGGCAAGGGCTGCTGGGCTTGCTCAGCCCCTCGGAAAGCAGCAAGAGGATGGGGCCCTGGGGGCCTTGCCCAGGGCCCTGGGCAGCAGCTCTAGCAGGGCAGGCAGGAGCCACGGCCCAAGCCGGAGAGGCCAGAGAGGCCAAAGCCCCCCGGAGCTGATGGGCACCCCCTGAGAGCTGAGGATGCTGCCAACGGCAGCGGAGGTGGAGGAGCCCACGGCGGTGCTCTGTGGGAAGGAGCTGAGGATGGGGCCGGGCAGGGTCACCACCACGGGGGAGGGCTGGATGGCAACGGTGGAGTCCTGGCACCTCACACAGCAGGGCTCATTGCAGCTGTTGGCCAGCGGGGTGGGGCCGCAGGGCTGGCAGGGCCTGTAGCAGGACATGGCTGGGGCCGCAGATGAACCTAGGAGGGAGGAGAGGGGGAAAGAGAATTTGAGGGAAGGGTGAGCAGCAATTTGTTACACCACGGTGAGAGGGTCAAGGAGGGAGCTGGAGTCAAGAGGCAGTGATGGTGTCAGGAGGTCCACAGGCTTCCTGTTTCCCTCAGCCCAAAAGAGCTCTGCCAAAAGCAACTGAGCCCAAAGAAATCCTTGCCTGGCCCCAGCCCAGCAGACACCTCAGTCAAATCCCCAACTTCCTTCCATGCATCACTTCTACTCCCTTCCCCTCTCCCTCGACAAGCAGCTAGTTGTCACAGCTTGGGGAACAAGGTGAAGGAAAACAAGCAGCAGGAGGAGGAGGAGCAGAAAGGCCTGCAGGCTCACCTTGTTCCAAGGAGAGGGAGGCCAGAGGAGTGGATGAGGGAGTGAGCAGAAGGAGTCTCTTTTATACTGCTGCTGCACCGCCCCAGGCCCACAGGCACTGCACCTGGGCAGTAATTTTCCAGCAGACTCAGCTCCTAAGCCAAACCTCCCAGCCCATGGCACAGCCTGGCCGTTGGCTTCCTCCAGGCTGCCATTTCACTTCCTCATTGCTTGTTTGCCATCACTGTTAAGGCCGCAGAGATCCCCTGTCAGGGAGGATCATCCTGGGCACACAACTGCTCCCAGGCCTGATGGCACCGTGCATCCTGCCCCCTTTGTCCTTTCCTGCTTGAGCGGACAAAGTCATCCCCTCTGGTGGCAGTCTCTGGGGGTCTCCAATGGCTGCCTTCAGGAGGCTGAACAGGGAGCACATCTCAATTCCTCAAGCAGCCTGGTGGAGTCAGGTCCCTCCTCCCCACACGAGAGCGGTGCTGGGGCTCAGCTCACCCTCCTCACACCCCCATGCGCTTTGGCCCCTGGCCAGGAGCAGAGGCTTTTTCAACACGTGAGAACCAGCCTGCAAGGCCACTGGGTTGTGGGAGCCCTTACAAGGAGGTCGTGCCAAGGGCAAAAGCCATCTGGGCTGCCTCAAGTTGTGTACTCAGGTACAGCCCAGAGCCTGGAGCAGTTTTCCTGGGTTGTGGATGGAGCTGCCCTGGCCAGAGGGGATCCAGCCCTGCATAGGACAGGGACCTGCAGACAGCTCACTGAGAGTGGGAGTGGCCACGGAGAGGGAGAGGCTGTCCCTGAAGCTTGGCTGCTGGAGGCATTCCCTTGGCCTCCTGGGACTCCTGCCAGCTGCCTCCATGCCTGCAGGGCAGGGAAGTGAATCTCCTCCTTGATGTGCTCTGAGACGTCTTCTTGTTCCATGGTGCTCCTGAGCACGTCACCCTCCCTCAGCATCCCCAGGCATGTGCAACCCAGGATCCTGACCTCTCTCATTTACTGGGGAGTTCCTTGCTTCCCTAACGCTTCTGCTTTGTGCTGCAGGCAGAGGAGGGCTTTGTGGCCTTGGCATGATGAAGCCCTAATGCCAGGAGAATACCTACCAGATGAGACCCAGGGATGGGTCCCAGCCAGTGGCTTTCCAACCTTTTCCATCACTCCATGGAGCATCCAGGAGAGGTCCTCAGCACCGCCTGGCTCTCTGGCTAGGAAGATGAGGCCTGTGGATCTCGACCCTCCCACTGCCCAAGGTTCTCCCCAAGGCTCACCCCCTCTCATCAGAGAGGAGAGCTGAGGCCTCTAAGACTGCAGATTAATGCAGTCTCCAGTCCTTCCTGATACAAAAGGTTCTTCCTTTCCGAGTCAAACCCTCATCCACTCTCCTTTGTCACACCAGAATCCTCCTGGGGGACAGTCCCTTAGCTCTAAGCATTCTTGCAGCAGACAGCACCAAAAGCTTTGCTTACGTGAGAGGCACAACATTTGCTGACAGGAGTGTATTAGATCTCACACACTCCTGTCTGTACCATCTGTATCAAGGATCCCACACCTGCCTGTTCTCTGCTCCAGGAAGGCTTCTCCTATGCTGAATTTCCCAGAGAATGTCCATATCCTGATCCCTTCACATCCCTTTGTGCCGGTACAGACCAAGGCCAAAACCCCTTGGAGTATCTCCACCTTTCCTGCATCTCCTCTCCCCAGTACAGCTTCCTCCTTCAGCTTTTGTTGTCAACATGCATGGAAGAAGAAGGTCTGAGCCCCCCATGCCAGCAGGGCACTCACAGACCCGGTGTGCTTTCCCTTTCCTAATCCCAGCCCTGCACCCTCAGCCTGGCAAACATTGTCCACAGAGCAAAGGGGAAGAGACCAGGAACCATTGGCACAGCCAATCCCTTGGCCTCTCAAGGAAGCACATGAAAGGAGCTGGCCTGGCTGAGCAGGCATCTGAGAAATGAGGAAGTGAAATGGCAGCCTGGAGGAAGCCAGAGGCCAGGCTGTGCCATGGGCTGGGAGGTTTGGCTTAGGAGCTGAGTCTGCTGGAAAACTGCTGCCCAGTGCAGTGCCTGTGGGCCTGGGCGGTGCAGCAGCAGTATAAAAGAGACTCCTTCTGCTCACTCTCTCATCCACTCCTCTGGCCTCCCTCTCCTTGGAACAAGGTGAGTACAGGCCTACCTCCACTGCACTCTTCTTGTAGTCTTCCTTTGGGACAGCTCAGCCCATACCTGCTCCTAGGTCCTATCTGAGTTCTTGCAGCTGATTTGAGTGGAGGGGGAAGGTGCAAAAGTTGTGCCAGAGCTGAGCACACCCTTGGTTTGGTCACTCTCAGCAGGGCTCGTTTAGGCTGAGGGAAGGTGAGACAGGTGGGACTCCCTACTCAGCCCCCAGCACTCTCCTCCAGCTCACGACTTTCCTTCCCTTCAGTGAGCATTCAGGCTTGTCCTCTGTGAGCTCTCACTCTCTGCTTTCCCCCTGTCCTCTCCACCAGGTTCATCTCCGGCCCCAGCCATGTCCTGCTTCAGGCCCTGCCAGCCCTGCCAGCCCTGCGGCCCAACCCCGCTGGCCAACAGCTGCAATGAGCCCTGTGTCAGGCAGTGCCAGGACTCCACTGTTGTCATTGAGCCTCCTGCTGTGCTGGTGACCCTGCCCGGCCCCATCCTCAGCTCCTTCCCACAGAGCACCGCCGTGGGCTCCTCCACCTCCGCTGCCGTTGGCAGCATCCTCAGCTCTCAGGGGGTGCCCATCAGCTCCGGGGGCTTTGGCCTCTCTGGCCTCTCCGGCTTGGGCCGTGGCTCCTGCCTGCCCTGCTAGAGCTGCTGCCCAGGGCCCTGGGCAAGGCCCCCAGGGCCCCACCTGACGCTTCTGCCCTGGGCACCCCCAGTGACGCTTCTGCCCTGGCACACAGCATCCTCTTGCTGCTTTCCGAGGGGCTGAGCAAGCCCAGCAGCCCTTGCCAAAGGACAGGGCCAGCCTGGGCTCTGGCACAGCACTGCCCATGCCTGCCTCTGCCCTCTGACACTCTCTCCTGGCCCCCGTGGCCTCCTTCCCTTCTGCTGCCCTGGCCCGCCAGCAGCAGCAGAAAACCAGCCTAGGGAGGACCTGCTGGCCCTACTCCCTCTGTGGGGCGGGCAGATGGACAGCTCCTGGGAGCTTCCCCTACAGCCATGGACATACAGTCCCTGCTGCCCCTGCTTTGGAACTCCCACCCTTCTCCACCCTGGTTCCCACATTTGACTCATTAAAGTTCTGCTGCATCCCATCCCAGATTTCTGTCTCATCCTTTCTCCTGCAAATGCTCTCCAGGAGTTGCAGGAGGAGCAACCTTACTCAGGGCTGTGACTCAGGAAGATCTTCAGCCTGGCTGTGCAGTGTCACAAGGTTGCATTAAGTGTTTGCAGCCATGCATCAGATCTCCCTGCTCTGCTTTAGGTTGTGCTGAAGCCTCTTCTTGTCTCCCACTCACTGCCAGCTTCTCCAGGGCAACAAACTCCTCCCTGTTGCTGCTGCAGTGTCTGCAGAGGGAAGGACCATGCAGGGGTGCTTCATGGTGGGGTAACACTGTTCTGCTGCCACACTGGGGAGGACAGTCCTTGGTACCTTATTGATCCTATCCACAGGGATCTGGCAATGTCTACTCTGTCTTTTTCTTTCCAAGAAATGCTTCTCCTGTGCAGGTCCTTTGACCTTGCTCCATTTAGGTCCAATCCACCTTTCAGTAGAACTAGAAGTATTTTGCTCTCCTCCTTAAATACTGATACTCCTGATTGTTCATCTCACAGAATGGGGGAACTCAGTTCAAAAAGTCCCTTTCAGCAGCTTCCTTCCCCCTCCAATCTCCTACACAGGCTCCCAGTTTCAGGCTGGGCTCACCATTGCACTGACCATGGTCAGAAGTAAGTACGAGAGGGCCACATAGGATGCTCCTGGTCTTCCTTTCATGGTGACCACAGCAGGATGGATGACTCCATGGGGTGCTCCTCACAGCTGAGGAGCTGGGCTTTGGGGACAAGGCCTGAGAGAGATCCAAAAGGATACTGGTGGCCTTTTGGTAGAGCTGCCTTAGAGAGAGTGGAACATTTAACTGCCTTGTGTGGTCCTTGGAAAGACTGCTTTGTGGTGTGGTTGTCAGATGTTAAATACCAACTGTTGCAGGGTGCTCCAAACCCCACTTCCCCCATCTCCATCTTTGGATGTTTGAATGGTGGAAGACAAGGCACAAAATTCCTTTCCACTCCCCTTGGGGCTTAAGCAGGGAAATGTTAAAATGGAACCTTTCTTCCTGCTGTTGTCCCTGCACCTGTGTACCCTGGGGTCCTGCTACCTGCCCTGTGCTGGAGAACCCTGCCTGCTGTAAACTGCAGTCGCTGGATGGAAACAGGCTGGTAGTGCAGCTTCTCTTGCCTTGCTTTGACAGCACTGCTCTATGAGATTTGCCTCGTGGGACCTGTGTCTAAGGACACTTTATCTTTGGCAGGTCCTTCTTCCTTGGGATTATGCCATGTGATCCCAAATTGCATTATAAAGCTTGCAGTTCTGGAGGCTGTCATCAAGGAGAGATCCAAGGCCCATCTCCAAATTCCTACTCTGCCCTCGTGATACAACCTGCACTCTTGGCTTTTCCCTAGGGTCCTGGCTTGCCTCTGATTTTACCAGAGGGGTAAAGCTATTTTGTGGCTTAGCCTTTTCCAATTTCTGAAGTCTCCAAACGGTATTAATTGCTCATAAACATCCTTGTAGAATTTGCAACCGAATAGAACCTGTCAATAAAATTTAATCTGTTTTGTGCCTAATTTTGGGGCGGGGTTTTTGGGAAAATAAAGATAGCTATATTTTTACAATTCCCTCCTCAGTAATTTGTTCCCAATCAAAACACCAACAACTACCAATGCCACTGCAACAGTGCACCAGAGACAGTATTGCACCAGCCAGGACTCTGTGATCCTCATCTATAGACTAATTTGACAACTGCAGAGATGAAGGTGATCTCTAAGACTTACTCAGCCTTCAGCAGCCCTATATGGCCAGTAAGGAAGTCTAATGGTGAATGGAGACTGACAGTGAAATACCCTGCTCTGAATGAGGTCCAACCAGTGTGTGAGTGCTGCTGTGCCAGACATGCTCGTGCTCCAGTACCAGCTGCAGTCTTAGGCAGCCAAAGTGTATGCCACAGCTTACCATTGCTAATGCATTCTTCTCCGTTCCCACAGCACCAGAATGCAGGCCACAGTTTGCCTTTGCATGGAGAGGTGGCCAATATAGTTTCATAGTTTCATAGTTTCAGTTGGGGTTGGAAGGGACCACAAGGATCATCTAGTTCCAACCCCCCTGCCATGGGCAGGGACACTCTACCCTAGATCAGGCTGGACAGAGCCTCGTCCAGCCTGGTCTTAAACACCGCAAGGGACGGGGCCTCAACCACCTCCCTGGACAACCCATTCCAGGGCTTCACCACTCTCACGGTGAAGAACTTCCTCCTCACATCTAGCCTGAATCTCCCCACCTCCAGCTTCATCCCATTCCCCCTAGTCCTATCACTCCCTGATAGTCTGAAAAGTCCCTCCCCAGCCTTCTTGTAGGCCCCCTTCAGATACTGGAAGGCCACAATGAGGTCACCTCGGAGCCTTCTCTTCTCCAGACTGAACAGCCCCAACTCCTTCAGTCTGTCCTCATAGGAGAGGTGCTCCAGCCCTCTGATCATCCTCGTGGCCCTTCTCTGGACACGCTCCAGCACCTCCAGATCCCTCTTGTAATAGGGGCTCCAGAACTGGACGCAGTACTCCAGGTGGGGTCTCACCAGAGCTGAGTAGAGGGGGAGAATCACCTCCCTTGACCTGCTGGCCACACTTCTCCTGATGCAGCCCAGGATCTGATTGGCTTTCCGGGCTGCAAGTGCACATTGAGAGCTCATGTTGAGCTTCTCGTCCACCAGCACCCCCAAGTCTCTCTCCTCTGGGCTGCTCCCCAGCCAGTCACTGCCCAGCCTGTATTTGTGCCTGGGATTGCCTCGACCCAGATGCAGGACCCTGCACTTGGTCTTGTTGAAGCTCATGAGGTTGGCCTGTGCCCACCTCTCCAGCCTGTCAAGGTCCCTCTGGATGGCATCCCTTCCCTCCAGCGTGTCTGCTGCACCACACAGCTTGGTGTCATCAGCAAACTTGCTGAGGGTGCACTCAATGCCACTGTCCATGTCACCCACAAAGATGTTGAACAAGACTGGTCCCAGGACTGATCCCTGAGGGACTCCGCTTGTCACTGGCCTCCACTGGGACATGGACCCATTGACAGCCACTCTTTGGGTGCGGCCATCAAGCCAGTTCCTTATCCATCTGGTGGTCCATCCATCAAACCCGTGTGTCACCAGCTTGGAGACCAGGATGTGGTGTGGGACAGTGTCAAAGGCTTTGCTCAGGTCCAGGTAAACGACATCAGTTGCTCGCCCCTCATCTATTAATGCTGTCACCTGTTCATAGAAGGCCACCAGGTTTGTCAGGCAGGATTTGCCCTTGGCAAAGCCATGCTGACTGCTCCCAATCACCTCTTCACTACTCTTCTGAGTCAGTAGTGCCTCCAGGAGGATCTGCTCCATGATCTTTCCGGGCACAGAGGTGAGACTGACCGGCCTGTAGTTCCCTGGTTCCTCCTTCTTACCCTTTTTGAAAATGGGAGCAATATTTGCCCTTTTCCAATCTGTGGGGACTTCCCCAGTCTGCCATGACTTTTGGAATATAATAGAGAGGGGCTTAGCAACCTCATCTGCCAGTTCTCTCAGCACCCGTGGGTGTATCCCGTCGGGTCCCATGGACTTGAACACTTTCAGGTTCTTCAGGTGATCACGAACCTGAGCTTCACTTATGAAGGGCAGTTCTTCCTCCCCATCCCTGGCATCATCTGCCATGACTCCAGGAGTGTGGCTGGAGGCCCTTGCAGTGAAGACTGAGGTAAAGAAGTTATTGAGTACCTCAGCCTTTTCCACATCACTTGTGACCAATTCACCAGTTTCCTTTCTGAGGGGGCCCACACCTTCCCTACTCTTCTTCTTGCCATTAATATACCTGTAGAAATTCTTAGTGCTCCCTTTGACCTCCCTGGCTAGATTCAATTCAAACTCTGCTTTGGCTTTCCTAACCAGGCCTCTTGCTGCTCGGGCAGCTTCCTTATATACCCCCTGTTCTATCTGTCCTTCCCTCCACTGCCTGTAGAGTTTCTTTTTAAGTAATAGTGTGTCCAGGAGCTCCTTGTTCATCCAGGCAGGCCTCCTAGCGTTCTTCCCTGTTTTTCTCTTTGTTGGTATACATAGCTCCTGGACACAGAGGAGGTGGTCCTTGAATACTGACCAGCTGTCCTGGGTCCCTCTTCCCTCCAGGGCTTTGTCCCATGACACTGTGGCTAGCAGACTCCTGAAGCGATCGAAGTCTGCACGCCTAAAGTCTAGGGTCATAAGCTTAGAATAGGTCCTCCTGATAGCCCTGAGGATATTAAATTCAACTGCTTCATGGTCACTGCAGCCAAGGCAGTCTCTGAGCCTCACATTGGTTACCAGCCCTTCCCTGTTGGTGAGAACAAGGTCCAGCAGAGCACCTTTTCTTGTTGGTTCCTCTACCATTTGGAGGAGGAAGTTGTCTTCTATGCAGTCCAGGAACATCCTGGATTGCTGGTGCCTTGCTGTGTTGTCCCTCCAGCAGATGTCAGGGTGGTTGAAATCACCCATGAGGACCAGGGCTTGTGACCTGGAAGCCGCTTCTATTTGCCTGTAGAGGGCCTCATCTGCTTGGTTCTGCTGGTCAGGTGGCCTGTAGGAGACCCCCACAGTAATATCTCCTTCCCCTGTCTTGCCTTTAATTCTAACCCATATACTCTCAACCATCTCATCATCCCTCCCCAGGTGGAGTTCTGCTGACTCCAGCTGGTTCTTGACATAGAGGGCAACACCTCCTCCTCTCCTTCCCTGCCTATCCTTCCTAAAAAGCTTGTACCCATCTATCCCTACATTCCAATCATGGGAATCATCCCACCAAGTTTCAGTAATGCCCACTATGTCATGGCCTCCCAGCAGCACGGTGGCTATTAATTCATCCTGTTTGTTGCCCAAGCTGCGTGCATTTGCATAGAAGCACTTCAGCTGGGCTGGCCCTGTCGTCCTCTTGTGCCAATTCCCCTTGGTTTTCACAGGGTGTCCTGGTGTGTCATCTGTGTCTGGCCTCAGGGCAGCAAGTTGAGAGCCCTTAGCAGCTCTCCATCCCACTGCCTCTGGTGAGCTGCCCCTCTGCTTCTCACAGGCCAGCAGGAGACTATTACCCCCTTCCCCCTTCAAATCTAGTTTAAAGCCCTATCAATGAGCCCTGCCAATTCCTGCCCCAGGATCCTTTTCCCCCTCTGGGACAAGTGTGCCCCATTAGTTGTTTGCAGCTCTGGTGCCTTGTAAACCAAGCCATGATTGTAGAACCCAAATCCCTGTCGATGGCACCAGCCCCGGAGCCATGAATTGACCTGTTGGCTCTTCCTCAGTGTTCCCTCATCCATCGCTGACATTAGAGGGATAGCAGAGAACACAACCTGAGCTCCTGATCCCTTTAGCAGGTGCCCCAAGGTTCTGAAATCACTTTTAATTGATTGCGAGCCTCTTGTTGTTGCATCGTCACTACCCACCTGAAAGACCAGCAGTGGGTAGTAGTCTGAAGGACTCAGGAGGTTGGGAATTTTGCCTATAATGTCCTTTACTTGGGCACCAGGGAGGCAGCAGATCTCCCTATGAAAGGGGTCTGGTCTGCATATTGGGCCCTCTGCTCCCTTCAGTAGGGAGTCTCCTATAACGATGACCCTGCGAGGTTTCTTTTCTGGTCTAGTTTTGATAGCTGGCCTGAGGCAACCTGTCATTGGTCAGCTTCTGCCTTCCTTGAGTCCTCGTCCTCACCTATGACCTGTTCCTCCTGCAGAGCCTCATACCTATTCTGTACCTGCACTGTAGGCAGTGTGTTGCTCAAAGTAGCAGGCTTGCTCCGTCTGCGTTTCTTCCGTCGGGCAGAGACCTGCACCCATTGGCCCTGCCCTTGTGGGTTACTGCAGGGAGGCTGAGAGGCTTGCTGATGGGAAGG
The DNA here is from genome assembly GCA_015227895.2 of Colaptes auratus. Taxonomy (NCBI): domain Eukaryota; kingdom Metazoa; phylum Chordata; class Aves; order Piciformes; family Picidae; genus Colaptes; species Colaptes auratus. The sequence continues at coordinate 5,339,675 of JAAWVA010000042.1, read as the reverse complement.
TACCAAACTCCCTGTTCCACTAAGAGTCACCCCCTGTTCTAGTTTAGTAGAGGTTAGATTTTGGAAATAGTCAATGTTCCTTTTGCTGTCTCTTACAGCTCTTAGCCTTTCTACCTCTTCTTTTAGTTCAGCCACCATGCTCATCAGATCACTGATCTGCTCACATCTGACACAGGAGTTGTTCCTTCCATCCTCCATGTCGAGTGCCAGATCCCAGCACTCACTGCAGCCCCCACCTGAACACCTGCATGCTTGTGAGTGGCCTCTGTTTGGGTGCCCACTGTTCTTCTACTAGCCTTACTTCTAGTAGTAACCATGTTGGTGTAATGCTGCTGTAACCACCCTCTTAACCACCCTCTCCACCCGGCGCCTTTTTTTTTTTTTTTTTTTTTTTTTTTTTTTTTCCCCCTCATTCAGAGAGGGGGCCTCTCAGAGCCGAGTGCCTCGCCGCTGCCTGCTCTCTCAGCCACGCGCTGGGGTCTGTTTGGTTGCGCGCGGTTTCCGCGGCAACCCCTCCCCTGCTGCGTCACTGCCCTCAGGCACGTAGGCAACCCGAGCCTGCTGCCCCTCCTCCCCTCTCCAGGAGGTCCCGAGCCACCAGCCCCCTACCTCCTGAAAAGCAAGGAAGCAAAGCCAGAAGCAAGCTCTCAGAGCCGAGTGCCTCGCCGCTGCCTGCTCTCTCAGCCACGCGCTGGGGTCACGGCCTCTGTCCCTCCTGAGCTTTGGCCTTCTCTCTTGGCTGTGGATTTGCTGCTTTGGGAAGGATCCTCTGCTCTGCTCTGTAGCCCTTGGGTCACCTAAATGGAGGCTACAGCAGATTTTCAGCTGCTGCATCACTCCTTTGCCCTGCAAGCTGTCAGAGGAATCTCTGTAAAACAGGGACCTAACACACCCTCTGAATGCCATGATTGATCCAGGGATTCACACAATTGTGGAGAGCAATGCAGTTGAGGCAGAGACACAAAACCCATCTGAGAGCACCCTGGTTCAGCTGGGCTCCTAAAGACCACTGAGAGTAATGGCCCAGAAGTGAAAAAAAAAAATAAGGGCCAGGAGGCAAGAGACAGCTCTGACTTGCAAGGCACAGGAGCGATGGCAGCAGCTGAAAAGCTGCTGTAGGCTCCATTTCAGGGAGGTCACCAAAGTGAAGGGTTCCAGAGCAGAGCATCATGGCAGAGGAACCTTCCCAAAGCAGCGAAAGCACAGCCAAAGAGTGAAGCTAAAACATCAGGAGAGAGAGAGGCTGTCCCCAGCCCTCAGAGCAGGAAGAGTGTGAGCTCCTGGCAAGAGGCAGCTGTGCCTCAGCATGGCTGGGGACAAGGGTGGGAGTGGCCAAGACCCTGACATACAAGAGCAGCAGCCAGGGAACACAGTGAGTGGAAACAGGCTGTGGCAGAGAGGAGGGCGTGGCAGAGAGGAGGGCGTGGCAGAGAGGAGGGCGTGGCACAGGGAGGGGCAGGCCATGGCAGCTGGCACTGTAGAGTCCTTTTGTACTTTCAATTTGGGGAGCAGAGCTGTCTGGGCAACCAGCTACAAAAGGACTTGTGAGTCAAGAGCGTTTGGGAGGTCTCCTGGCTTGCTCCAGAGATTGCACCAGAGTGCTGCTGAGCAACGATTGCAGACCTCTGAAAGGTGGATTGGACCCAAGCAGACCAAGGTCCAAGGATTTCATGTGAGATACGTTTTGTGGAACAAAAAAGACAGAGTGGATGTTGTCAGCTCCTGACTCACACTGAGGAGGGAGGTGCTCCTCTTGCAGATCTTGAAGAGCACCTCCAGGAGAAGGATGACAAACAACTAGGGGATGGGATGCAGCGGAGCTTTACTGAGTCAGGTGTTGGAAACAGGCTGGATATGGGTGAGGGTCACAAAGCAGGGCAGGAGGGACTCTGTCCCATGACTGTGGTGGAGCTCCCAGGAGGTGTCCATCTGCCTGCCCCACAGAAGGAGCAGGGCCAGCAGGTCCTCCTAGGCTGGCTTGTGCTACTGTTGCCATTTGATGAGCCTGGGCCAACTATCCTTGCTGTGCTCTCTCCCAAACACTCCCCATGGCCAGACATCCGGCCTTTGGAGATGGAGCGGGAGACACAGCCTGGCTGCTCTGCAAGCACTGCCCAGCAAACCCCAGAGCACTGCTGTGTTCTCAAAGCCATTCTAGCTACAAGGAGGAAAAAAACAGTAAGAGGGTTGAGGTGGGTGAAGCTCAGCTCCATCTGGGAAAGACCCTGCCCAGTGCTGTTCTCAGTCACTGCACATTCAAGACAACAATGCCTCCAAGATTCAACTGAGCAAAACCTTTCTCTCAAATCATCTTGGAAAGGATCAGCAAGGAAAAAAGGATCACACAGAGGCATGGGAAGAATGCAGAGGAATTTTAATGGGCAAAAAAGAGAGATTAGGTCAATCCGAGTGTGGATATCAGTGCAGGGAGCAGCAAGGAGAGACGTAAGCCGTGCTCCACAGAGGTGTTGGAGTTGGCAACAGTGCTCACCTGCTTACCCCACAGAGGGAGCAGGGCCAGCAGGTCCTCCCTAGGCTGGTTTTCTGCTGCTTCTGGCGGGCCAGGGCAGCAGAAGAGAAGGAGGCCACGGGAGGGCCAGGAGAGAGTGTCAGAGGGCAGAGGCAGGCATGGGCAGTGCTGTGCCAGAGCCCAGGCGGCCCTGTCCTTTGGCAAGGGCTGCTGGGCTTGCTCAGCCCCTCGGAAAGCAGCAAGAGGATGGGGCCTGGGGGCCTTGCCCAGGGCCCTGGGCAGCAGCTCTAGCAGGGCAGGCAGGAGCCACGGCCCAAGCCGGAGAGGCCAGAGAGGCCAAAGCCCCCGGAGCTGATGGGCACCCCCTGAGAGCTGAGGATGCTGCCAACGGCAGCGGAGGTGGAGGAGCCCACGGCGGTGCTCTGTGGGGAAGGAGCTGAGGATGGGGCCGGCAGGGTCACCACCACGGGGGAGGGCTGGATGGCAACGGTGGAGTCCTGGCACCTCACACAGCAGGGCTCATTGCAGCTGTTGGCCAGGGGGTGGGGCCGCAGGGCTGGCAGGGCTGTAGCAGGACATGGCTGGGGCCCGCAGATGAACCTAGGAGGGAGGAGAGGGGAAAAGAGAATTGAGGGAAGGGTGAGCAGCAATTTGTTACACCACGGTGAGAGGGTCAAGGAGGGAGCTGGAGTCAAGAGGCAGTGATGGTGTCAGGAGGTCCACAGGGCTCCTGTTCCCTCAGCCCAAAAGAGCTCTGCCAAAAGCAACTGAGCCAAAGAAATCTTGCCTGGCCCCAGCCCAGCAGACACCTCAGTCAAATCCCCACTTCCTTCCATGCATCACTTCTACTCCCTTCCCTCTCCTCGACAAGCACTAGTTGTCACAGCTTGGGGAACAAGGTGAAGGAAAAAAGCAGCAGGAGGAGGAGGAGCAGAAAGGCCTGCAGGCTCACCTTGTTCCAAGGAGAGGGAGGCCAGAGGAGTGGATGAGGATGTGAGCAGAAGGAGTCTCTTTTATACTGCTGCTGCACCGCCCCAGGCCCACAGGCACTGCACCTGGGCAGTATTTTCCAGCAGACTCAGCTCCTAAGCCAAACCTCCCAGCCCATGGCACAGCCTGGCCGTTGGTTCCTCCAGGCTGCCATTTCACTTCCTCATTGTGAGGGGACCACTGCGCCACAGAGGATGCTTTGAAGTGCCAGCATGAGACAGCCAAGGATTTGGCCTGCAGGAATGCATCGCTGCAGGCAGAAGCTGTGCTCCAAGTGCTGGAGGGCTGTGTGCAGGCAGGGGACATGGTGTGTGGCAAATCTGGGGAGCTGTTTGCCATCACTGTTAAGGCCGCAGAGATCCCCTGCAGGGGAGGATCATCCTGGGCACACAACTGCTCCCAGGCCTGATGGCACCGTGCATCCTGCCCCCTTTGTCCTTTCCTGCTTTGAGCGGACAAAGTCATCCCCTCTGGTGGCAGTCTCTGGGGGTCTCCAATGGCTGCCTTCAGGAGGCTGAACGGGGAGCACATCTCAATTCCTCAAGCAGCTGGTGGAGTCAGGTCCCTCTCCCCACACCGAGAGCGGTGCTGGGGCTCAGCCACACTCCTCACCACCCCATGCGCTTTGGCCCCTGCCGGGAGCAGAGGCTTTTTCAACACGTGAGAACCAGCCTGCAAGGCACTGGTGGTTGTGGGAGCTCTACAGGGAGGTCGTGCCAAGGGCAAAAGCCATCTGGATTGCCTCAAGTTGTGTACTCAGGTACAGCCAGAGCCTGGAGCAGTTTTCCTGGGTTGTGGATGGAGCTGCCATGGCCAGAGGGGATCCAGCCTGCATAGGACAGGGACCTGCAGACAGCTCACTGAGAGTGGGAGACGTGCCACGGAGAGGGAGAGGCTGTCCCTGAAGCTTGGCTGCTGGAGGCATTCCCTTGGCTCCTGGGACTCCTGCCAGCTGCCTCCATGCCTGCAGGGCAGGGAAGTGAAATCTCCTCCTTGATGTGTCTCTGAGACGGTCTTCTTGTTCCATGGTGCTCTGAGCACTCACCTCCCTCAGCATCCCCAGGCATGTGCAACCCCAGGATCCTGACCTCTCTCATTTACTGGGGAGTTCCTTGCTTCCCTAACACTTCTGCTTTGTGCTGCAGGCTGAGGAGGCTTTGTGGCCTTGGCATGATGAAGCCCTAATGCCAGGGAATACCTACCAGATGAGACCCAGGGATGGGTCCCCCCCAGTGGCTTTCCAACCTTTTTCCATCACTCCATGGAGCATCCAGAGAGGTCCTCAGCACCGCCTGGGCTCTTCTGGAAGAAGATGAGGCCTGTGGATCTCGACCCTCCCACTGCCCAAGGTTCTCCCCAAGGCTCACCCCTCTCATCACAGAGGAGAGCTGAGGCCTCTAAGAATGCAGATTAATGCAGTCTCCAGTCCTCTGGCTCACAGACCCGGTGTGCTTTCCTTTCCTAATCCAGCCCTGCACCCTCCTGGCAAACATTTGTCCACAGAGCAAAGGGGAAGAGACCAGAAACCATTGGCACAGCCAATCCCTTGGCCTCTCAAGCAAGCACATGAAAGGAGCTGGCCTGGCTGAGCAGGCATCTGAGAAATGAGGAAGTGAAATGGCAGCCTGGAGGAAGCCAACGGCCAGGCTGTGCCATGGGCTGGGAGGTTTGGCTTAGGAGCTGAGTCTGCTGGAAAATTACTGCCTGGTGCAGTGCCTGTGGCCTGGGGCGGTGCAGCAGCAGTATAAAAGAGACTCCTTCTGCTCACTCTCTCATCCATCCTCTGGCCTCCCTCTCCTTGGAACAAGGTGAGCTGCAGGCCTTTCTGCTCCTCCTCCTCCTGCGCTTTTCCTTCACCTTGTTCCCCAAGCTGTGACAACTAGCTGCTTGTCGGGGAGAGGGAAGGGAGTAGAAGTGATGCATGGAAGGAAGTTGGGGATTTGACTGAGGTGTCTGCTGGGCTGGGGCCAGGCAAGGATTTCTTTGGGCTCAGTTGCTTTTGGCAGAGCTCTTTTGGGCTGAGGGAAACAGGAAGCCTGTGGACCTCCTGACACCATCACTGCCTCTTGACTCCAGCTCCCTCCTTGACCCTCTCACCGTGGTTGTAACAAATTGCTGCTCACCTACCTCAAATCTCTTTCCCCCTCTCCTCCCTCCTAGGTTCATCTGCTGGCCCCAGCCATGTCCTGCTACAGGCCCTGCCAGCCCTGCGGCCCCCACCCCCGCTGGCCAACGCTGCAATGAGCCCTGCTGTGTGAGGTGCCAGGACTCCACCGTTGCCATCCAGCCCTCCCCCGTGGTGGTGACCCTGCCCGGCCCCATCCTCAGCTCCTTCCCACAGAGCACCGCCGTGGGCTCCTCCACCTCCGCTGCCGTTGGCAGCATCCTCAGCTCTCAGGGGGTGCCCATCAGCTCCGGGGGCTTTGGCCTCTCTGGCCTCTCCGGCTTGGGCCGTGGCTCCTGCCTGCCCTGCTAGAGCTGCTGCCCATTGCCCTTCGTGCCTCCCTGGCACAAAGCCAGCCTAGGAGGACCTGCTGGCCCTGCTCCTTCTGTGGGGCAGGCAGATGGACACCTCCTGGGAGCTCCACCACAGTCATGGGACAGAGTCCCTCCTGCCCCTGCTTTGTGACCCTCACCCATATCCAGCCTGTTTCCAACACCTGACTCAGTAAAGCTCTGCTGCATCCCATCCCCTAGTTGTTTGTCATCCTTTCTCCTGGAGGTGCTCTTCAAGATCTGCAAGAGGAGCAACCTCCCTCCTCAGTGTGAGTCAGGAGCTGACAACATCCACTCTGTCTTTTTTGTTCCACAAAACGTATCTCACGTGAAATCCTTGGACCTTGGTCTGCTTGGGTCCAATCCACCTTTAAGAGTCTGCAATCGTTGCTCAGCAGCACTCTGGTGCAATCTCTGGAGCAAGCCAGGAGACCTCCCAAACGCTCTTTGACTCACAGTCCTTTTGTAGCTGGTTGCCCAGACAGCTCTGCTCCCAAATTGAAAGTACAAAAGGACTTCTACAGTGCCAGCTGCCATGGCCTGCCCTTCCCTGTGCCATGCCCTTCTCTCGACTGCGCCCTTCCCTGTGCCACGCCCTTCCCTGTGCCACTCCTATATGCCGCTCCCTTCTTTCTGCCACGCCCTTCTCTCTGCCACACCCTGTTTCCCATTCACTGTGTTCCCTGGCTGCTGCTCTTGTATGTCAGGGCCTTGGCCACTCTCACCCTTGTCCCCAGCCATGCTGAGGCACAGCTGCCTCTTGCCAGGAGCTCACACTCTTCCTGCTCTAAGTGAGGGCTGGGGACAGCCTCTCTCTCTCCTGATGTTTTAGCTTCACTCTTTGGCTGTGCTTTTGCTGCTTTGGGAAGGTTCCTCTGCCATGATGCTCTGCTCTGGAACCCTCCACTTTGGTGACCTCCCTGAAATGGAGCCTACAGCAGCTTTTCAACTGCTGCCATCACTCCTGTGCCTTGCAAGTCAGAGCTGCCTCTTGCTTCCTGGCCCTTATTTCTTTTGAACTCCTGTGGCCATTCCTGTTGGTGGTGTTTGAGTGCCAGCTGAACCAGGGTGCTCTCAGATGGACTCTGCCTCAAGTACCGTATTCTCCACTCCAGTGTGTATCCCTGGATCAATCATGGCATTCAGAGGGGTGTTTTAGGTCCCTGTTTTCCAGCGATTCCTCTGACAGTACTGAATTGTGGCTCCAGAAAGACAGCTCAAGCCCCAGGATCATACTAGAAGCAGACACTGAGGGACTGCACAACTCAGGGCATGATTCACACTTGCCCCACTCAAAAGTTGTCTCAGCCAGCATGGCTCTGGATTCCATGAACCTCTAACAGCCCAAGAGTGGTCATCAACAGCACTGAACAGCTCATGCAAGGGAGAGCAAGGACCTCAGGAGCCTGCGCAACAAAACCAGCCCCAGCAGGCCCAGAAGGGAAGCGGGAGCTGTCTTCCCTCCTCCTCTCCACTCCACAGCACCCCAGCACAGCAGGGCCTCAATGCCAGGGCAAAGCCTTTGGCTCTATGAGCCTGTTGCCAGGCTCAGTCAGATGCAGAGCTGAACAGTGCAGCCAGCAGGCTGCCTGAGCTACACCACAGCCTGCCAGCCAGGGACTGCTGCAGCTGGACATGAGCAGCTCAGGCTGACACTGGCTCCAGCCCCCCATAAATCACCAAGAAGGCTATGGGGGCCTTACCTTCTCTGGTGGCCAGGTGCCCACCACCACACTCTGTCACTTCCTCTCCTCAACTGGAAAGGGAAGAGAAAATAAAATGCAGTTCTGGTGGGTCAAGCAAAGGCAGTTTCAGGAAGAAAAGCAAAGAGCTGCAGAAGCAAAGTCAGAAGATTTCTTCTCTTCCTGCCACCATCAGGTGCGGTGCAGCCACTCCTGGCAAGCAGAACCTCAGGACACTTAGTGGTTGCTTTGCAAGACAAATGCCTTAACCAGGAATGTCCCTCAGCCTCTCATCCCGGACATTTCTGTCTCCTCAAAGCCTTTCTAGCTACAAGGTGAAAGAACCAGTAGAAGTAATAATATGTTCAAGGTCAGCTCCATCTGAAGAAGAACCTGCCCAGTGCTGCTCTCAGTCCCTCCATGCTCAAACTCTGCAATCCACTCCCAGAATCACCTCTGAGCAAAATCTTTCAACCCAAACAACTTGGGAAAAGATCTGCAGGGAAAAGGATGACATAGAGGAAAGGGTTGGAATGCAGCAAAACTTTATTGAGTCAGATAAAGAGAGACAAGGTCAGTCAGACTGGAAAAGCAGAGTACGGAGTACAAAGGAGCCATTCAGTTGCACATCTGTGCTGAAGCTCCCAGCAGCTGTCCATCCGCCTGCGCCACAGAAGGAGCAGGGCCAGCAGGTCCTCCCTAGGCTGGTTTTCTGCTGCTGCTGGCAGGCCAGGGCAGCAGAAGAGAAGGAGGCCACGGGAGGGCCAGGAGAGAGTGTCAGAGGGCAGAGGCAGGCATGGGCAGTGCTGTGCCAGAGCCCAGGCTGGCCCTGTCCTTTGGCAAGGGCTGCTGGGCTTGCTCAGCCCCTCGGAAAGCAGCAAGAGGATGCTGTGTGCCCAGGGCAGAAGCGTCAGGTGGGGCCCTGGGGGCCTTGCCCAGGGCCCTGGGCAGCAGCTCTAGCAGGGCAGGCAGGAGCCACGGCCCAAGCCGGAGAGGCCAGAGAGGCCAAAGCCCCCGGAGCTGATGGGCACCCCCTGAGAGCTGAGGATGCTGCCAACGGCAGCGGAGGTGGAGGAGCCCACGGCGGTGCTCTGTGGGAAGGAGCTGAGGATGGGGCCGGGCAGGGTCACCACCACGGGGGAGGGCTGGATGGCAACGGGGAGTCCTGGCACCTCACACAGCAGGGCTCATTGCAGCTGTTGGCCAGCGGGTGGGGCCGCAGGGCTGGCGGCCTGTAGCAGGACATGGCTGGGGACGCAGATGAACCTAGGAGGGAGGAGAGGGGGAAAGAGAATTTGAGGGAAGGGTGAGCAGCAATTGTTACACCACGGTGAGAGGGTCAAGGAGGGAGCTGGAGTCAAGAGCAGTGATGGTGTCAGGAGGTCCACAGGCTTCCTGTTTCCCTCAGCCCAAAAGAGCTCTGCCAAAAGCAACTGACCAAGAAATCCTTGCCTGGCCCCAGCCCAGCAGACAACCTCAGTCAAATCCCAAACTTCCTTCCATGCAATCACTTCTACTCCCTTCCCTCTCCGTCGACAAGCAGCTAGTTGTCACAGCTTGGGAACAAGGTGAAGGAAAACAAGCCGCAGGAGGAGGAGGAGCAGGAAAAGGCCTGCAGGCTCACCTTGTTCCAAGGAGAGGGAGGCCGAGGAGTGGAGAGGGAGTGTGCGCAGAAGGAGTCTCTTTTATACTGCTGCTGCACCGCCGCCCCAGGCCACAGGCACTGCAACCTGGGAAGTATTTTTCCAGCAGACTCAGCTCCTAAGCCAAACCTCCCAGCCCATGGCACAGCCTGGCCGTTGGCTTCCTCCAGGCTGCCATTTCCCTTCCTCATTGCTGAGGGACCACTGCGCCACAGAGGATGCTTTGAAGTGCCAGCATGAGACAGCCAAGGATTTGGCCTGCAGGAATGCATCGCTGCAGGCAGAAGCTGTGCTCCAAGTGCTGGAGGGCTGTGTGCAGGCAGGGGACATGGGTTTGTGGCAAATCTGGGGAGCTTGTTTGCCATCACTGTTAAGGCCGCAGAGCCCCCTGTCAGGAGGTCATCCTGGGCCACAACTGCCCCAGGCCTGATGGCCACCGTGCATCCTGCCCCTTTGTCCTTTACTGCTGAGCGGACAAAGTCATCCCCTCTGGTGGCAGTCTCTGGGGGTCTCCAATGGCTGCCTTCAGGAGGCTGAACAGGGCCACATCTCATTCCTCAAGCAGCCTGGTGGAGTCAGGTCCCTCCTCCCCACACGAGAGCGGTGCTGGGGCTCAGCTCACCCTCCTCACACCCCCATGCGCTTTGGCCCCTGGCCGGGAGCAGAGGCTTTTTCAACACGTGAGAACAGCCTGCAAGGCCACTGGGTTGTGGGAGCTCTTACAGGGAGGTCGTGCCAAGGGCAAAGCCATCTGGGCTGCCTCCGTTGTGTACTCAGGTACAGCCCAGAGCCTGGAGCAGTTTCCTGGGTTGTGGATGAGCTGCCTGCCAGAGGGGATCCAGGCCTGCGTAGGACAGGGACCTGCAGAAAGCTCACTGAGAGTGGGAGTGGCCACGGAGAGGGAGAGGCTGTCCCTGAAGCTGGCTGCTGGAGGCATTCCTTGGCCTCCTGGGAATCCTGCCAGCTGCTCCATGCCTGCAGGGCAGGGAAGTGAAATCTCCTCCTTGATGTGCTCTGAGACGTCTTCTTGTTCCATGGTGCTCCTGAGCACGTCACCTCCCTCAGCATCCCCAGGCATGTGCAAACCCCAGGATCCTGACCTCTCTCATTTACTGGGAGTTCCTTGCTTCCCTAACGCTTCTGTTTGTGTGCAGGCTGCGGAGGGCTTTGTGGCCTTGGCATGATGAAGCCCTAAGGCCAGGAGAATACCTACCAGATGAGACCAGGGATGGGTCCCAGCCAGTGGCTTTCCAAACCTTTTCCATCACTCCATGGAGCATCCAGAGAGGTCCTCAGCACCGCCTGGGGCTCTCTGGCTAGGAAGATGAGGCCTGTGGATCTCGACCCTCCCACTGCCCAAGGTTCTCCCCAAGGCTCACCCCCTCTCATCACAGAGGAGAGCTGAGGCCTCTAAGACTGCAGATTAATGCAGTCTCCAGTCCTCCCTGGCTCACAGACCCGGTGTGCTTTCCCTTTCCTAATCCCAGCCCTGCACCCTCAGCCTGGCAAACATTGTCCACAGAGCAAAGGGAAGAGACCAGAAACCATTGGCCAGCCAATCCCTTGGCCTCTCAAGCAAGCACATGAAAGGAGCTGGCCTGGCTGAGCAGGCATCTGAGAAATGAGGAAGTGAAATGGCAGCCTGGAGGAAGCCAACGGCCAGGCTGTGCCATGGGCTGGGAGGTTTGGCTTAGGAGCTGAGTCTGCTGGAAAATTACTGCCGGTGGCAGTGCCTGTGGGCCTGGGCGGTGCAGCAGCAGTATAAAGAGACTCCTTCTGCTCACTCTCTCATCCACTCCTCTGGCCTCCCTCTCCTTGGAACAAGGTGAGCCTGCAGGCCTTTCTGCTCCTCCTCCTCCTGCTGCTTTTCCTTCACCTTGTTCCCCAAGCTGTGACAACTAGCTGCTTGTCGAGGGAGAGGGAAGGG